>CM035428.1:151702444-152209944 GCA_020310875.1 Ceratopteris richardii
GGGACTCGTCTATGAGTTCATGGATCGAGTTGGCGAGTCCCTTTCGCGTTGCCCACATTTGACATTGGACAGGTATTTATTAAGTTATTACTTGTTACTTTGAATTTTTGACACACAAAATTCTTATTATCTTAAAAATTAGTGTCTAAAATTTTATAATTTCTTTGTTTATAGGATTGAGAAGCTTAAGGCTGTGTGGAGGGATCGATGGGATTGGTTTCATCGCCCGATCCATGGGATGGCACACTTATTGCATCCCTTATGGAGATCTCAGTGGGCCATCGTGGATGAGGAGCTCTTGAGTGCATGGAACACATATGTATATAGGCTTTATCGAGCTGATGTAGAGTTGCGACTTCAGTTGGAGAGACAGCTCTTGGTATTCCAAAATGGTGGTGGCCATTTTGGAAAGGATACGGCTTGTTTTAGATCTGCTCAGTTGCGGCCAGTATCATGGTGGGAGATGTATGGTGCTAGTGCTCCTCAGTTGGTAAGTACTAAGTCAAAAGTCTTTAGTGTACTGTGTGACATGTGCTAAATATGTATTATAATTTATGTACTAATTATTTTTTGAATTATGTTGTAATGCAGAGAGAGTTAGCTATTCGTATCTTTTCATAGGACTGCAACGTAAGTCCTTGTGAAAGGAATTGGAGCACATGGGCCCTCTTCCATACAAAGAAGAGGAACATAAGGAACATATTATCTACAGCGCAGTTGGAGCGGCTAGTTTATTGCCACTACAACTTGAGTCTCTTGGAGAGCGGCGGACATACAAGAGATGTGAGGGAGGTCAACGTGGACACAGTAGATATAGAGAAAGTGAGAGATATTCCAGATATTCCTCTAGAGGATCTGTACTATATACTATGCTGTACCATGAGTTGACTTTACCTCAGCATGATACCAGATCATCACGGAGACGCAGAGGACCTAGCGGTAGTGGTGATGCATCCACTAGTAGCAGACCACATACCACTACTTCTAGGGATGATGATGATGATGATGATAAGAGTGATGATTTGTCATATGACACCATGTCAGAGTGACAGAGTTTGATTATTGACATTTGAGACTTTGACATTTCACGTTTGATCTTTGATATTTCATGATATGTATGTACTATTGTGATGACAGTGGACACTTATCACGACTCACTTGTGACTTTATATTTATCATTTGCCACTTATGATTTATGCCATGCGTCATGACTCATATGATTTATGATTTATCATTTGTCATAGTGATCTCTATGTTTTTATTTTGATGTATGAACGATGATATGATCATGTGACATGTATGGTGCCGGGTGTTATCATTTATGTTATGAATCACGATGTTTATTGTAATTTGTTAAAAGTTAGAAGTTAGAACTTAGAAACTAGAAACTTGAAAGTTAGGTTTTAAATGTTATGATCATTATGTTGTTAGAATCTAGAATCTAGATGATGATGTTATGATTATTGATGTTATGATTGTATTTGATATAATGATGATGTATTTGACATAATTGTATTTGATATAATCTTAAGGCTGTGTAGAGGGTTATGATATAATCATGAGTCACGAACAACTTTCAAGTTAGATTGATAATATCTATTATTTATGATATGTCTTATATTGTAATAAGTATTTTATGGTATATATAGTCATATCCCACCTTATTACATATCATAGGACCCAAAATACGTGAAAAATACATATATACATTTTGAAAAATAAATGACTTTATCGCAACTCGTACGTCCAGATCTTGCCCTCTTTGCTAACCCGTTGCCGTTGCCATTGCTAAAACGTTGCCTTCCACCATGTCACACACACACATACTATGTAGATAGTAGAAGGAAACGTTACACTAGAATAGTAAATAAAACTGACATTCTTCTTTGGTTAGATTTTCTTCTAGAAAACTTGTATATTTTAGTTGGTGATACTTTATTCAAACAATGTATTCAAATTCCTATGGGTACAAATTGTGCTGTCTTTCTTGCTAATTTTTATCTTTTTACTTATGAATTTGAATTTATGGAAAGGCTTGTTTTAGCTAATACTTGTCCTATTATTATACACAAACTTTCTAATATTAGATGCTTTGTAGATGATCTGTTTGTTCTTGATTTGAGTTCTTTTCAAGATTTTTATGTATTTAAACAATGTTGCTTTTGGTGGTGGTACTTATCCCAAAGATTTTTGTGAGCTGAATTGTACTTCACATGGTGATTCTTGTGCTTTCCTAGATCTAAAATATTTCAATCTCCTTTTTGTTTGGAAGTAAACACTTATGATAAAAGATTAGAACCGGAATTCACTAGCATTAACAAGATACGAATGCCTCCTGTTGATTCAAATATTTCTCATTTAGCAATGTATGGTGTTATTTGCTGTCAATTGTTTATAGTTTCTCGTCTATATTCAAGCTTGTCTTCATTTGTAGTTCAGTGTTGTCAATTAATCTCTTTGCTTGTTCAAAAAGGGTATTTATTCAAGAAAGTTTCTAAGAAGGTCAGGACTTTCTTACTTCACAACAAGTTCATTTATGGTTCTTCTTTTCATGTGTTCAAATTAATCATTATTAAATTCAATTGTCAAGGGGAAGTTTATAATGGTTAATGATAAGGTATTTTGTGGGGGTTCTTTCACTCTTTATGTATAGTTTTATTTTAGTCTTTTGCTCTTTTATTTTATTTTTTATTATTATTACTTTTATTATTATTTTAGCTATTTATTTATTTTTAAAAATTTATTTTTAATATTTAATATATATATATATATATTTTTTTATAAAATTTTTATAATTCTTATTTTAATTTCTTTCTTCTTATGTTCTTATGTCTTTATATACATTGGGATTTTTGAAATTATTATTATTAATTTTTTCCTCCTTAATTTATTTATTTGATAGTAATATTATTTATTTATCGGTTGTTATTTCGTCTTTTTTGTTATTTGCCATTTATTTTTATTTGTCGATTGTTATTTCGTCTTTTTTGTTATTTGCTATTTATTTTTTATTATTATTTGTTTCTTCTTTGTGCAAGACTTTATCATGGCTGAGTTTGCCCTTCACTTGTGGAAGTGATAGAAACTTAGCTCGTTGACTTTGTTAGAGATCTTTATTTAGAAAGACTCTTTATTAAAGTCTTCACCTATTTAGGGCACTGATGATGTGAGCAGGGATGTCATAGCTATTTGTCCGAACTATGCATGACAAAGTTTAATTTTGATGCTTCTTGTTTTTATTTATTTTCTTTTTTAATTTTAATTTTATTATTATTTTATTATTATTATTATTATTTTTTGTATGTTTAATAATCAATTATTTTTTAATTTATATATATATATATATATATATATATATATATATATATATATATATATATATATATATATATATATATATATATATTTATTTATTTATTTTTCTAAAAAAAATTTAAATATTTATTATTACTTTTTAGTGTGGCTTATTTTGTATTGGTTTTCTTTATTGTTTGTATTTTTCATGTCTTATATTGATCTTATTTTTTGTGTAGTCTCTTGCTTTTGTTTTTTGTTTTATATATATATATATATATATATATATATATATATATATATATATATATATATATATATATATATATATATATATATATATATATATATATATATATATATAACAAAAAAACAAAAGCAAGAGACTACACAAAAAATATATATATAACAACAAACAAAAGAAAGAGAGTGCACAAAAAATAAGTGTGTATATACACACACACACATAGATATATACATACATGCATGCATACATACATACATACATACATACATACATACATACATACATACATACATACATACATAGCTTCTTAACTATCTTCCAAGGTCCACAAAACATCTCTAAGCTTCTTAACAATCTTCCAAGGTCCATAAAACCTTGATGAAAGTTTAGTGCACTTCCTTGTGGATAGTGAAGTAGATTTAGCTTGCACTTGAAGAAAAACTCTTATCTCCTTCATCAAAGACTCTAGGAGATCTCTTCCTATCAGCATATTATTTTGCCCTATATTCTGCTTGTTGCATCTTGGCTTTAGCTATTTTTAAATTTGCTTGGAGATTTTCTAGAAACTCCGAAGCACTAGGACATTTCTTAGGCATTCCTATGGTAGTGGGAGCAATGGGATTCATGCCATAATTATCTCAAAATGAGACATTCCTGTCACTTTATGAGGTCTATTATTATACGCAAACTTTACTAATGGCAAATAACTATCCCAATGTGTCTGCCTCTCAGAGAGATATGCTCTTAACATGTCATCTAGAATCTGATTAACCCTCTTGGTCTGACCATATGTATGTTGATGATCACCACGTACTCATTTTCAATGACACTCTCAGTTTGTCAAATAGAAACTTTTAGAAGTGTCCTGTGAAATCTAACATCCGTATCTGAAACTGTGGGGGTCGGAAACCCATGCAATCTGAAGACATGCTTGATAAATAGCTCTGCTACTTGTGGAGCTTCTATCGTCTCCTGCATGGATATGAAGCTTCTATCGTGTCTTGCTTGATAAATAGGTCCGCTACTTGTGGAGCCTCTATCGTCTCCTTTCATCTTGCTGAGTCTATCTACCACTACTAGGATAGCATCCCACTTCCTTTGGGTCTTTGGTAACCCCACTATGAAGTCCATGGATACATTATTCGAGTTGTGCTCTGGAATTCGTAAAGGATGTAAAAGACAGGGTGTCTTAACCCTTTCTGCCTTGTTGAACTGACACATAAAGCATTCTTGAACATGTGTGTGGACATCTCTGGCTAATCCGGGCCACAAAAATATTCTTTTATGCTTGTTCTTGTTCATTCTAATGTTTGTAGAAGGCCCACCAAATCTATGGGGGGTGCTCTTTACTTTGTTTCTTTTGTTGATGACTACTCTAGGAAGCTTTGGGTATATTTGTTAAAATCTAAAGATGAAGCCTTTGTTGCATTTAAGAAATTTTATGCATTTGTGATCACCCAAAGAGGTAGAAAACTGAAATGCTTACGTAAAGATAATGGGGGTGAGTTTACAAGTGTTGAATTCAATAGATTTTGTGAAAATCTTGGTATTAAGAGGGAGCTAAAAGTCCCATACAGCGCCTCTTCCAATGGTGTGGCTGAAAGGTATAACAAGACTTGGGTGAGATTCATGTTGTCCACAGCTAATCTCCCTCATGGATTTTGGGAGATGTTTTGAAAATTGCAGTTCATGTTTGCAATCGATCCCCTAATATGTCCTTAAAAGGTGGCATTTCGAAAGAGGTTTGGTCTGGCAAACCAACTTCATATGAACAACTACGCATCTTTGGTTGTGATGCTTTTGGCATATAAGGCCCGAGTTGAGAAGCAAGTTAGATGCAAAGTCCATGAAAGGAATCTTCATGGGTTATGGAGATGAAGATAAAATGGGCTATAGGATTTGGCTACCTCAACTCAAGAAGGTAATATGGAGCTGGGATGTTGTATTTAATGAGGCAAGACTCCTAAAAAATGATTGTGCCTTTAAAAGTGACCATAAAAAGGTCAAATTTCAGCATGTACAGCCACGTGTTAAATCTGATATGAACCCTTGGGATGCACCACATTTGGTTGGAAATGAAAATGAGCCAGTGGTTATTGAGCCAGATGATGTTGGAGAGTAAAATGAGGTTCCTGATGAGCATATGCAGCCACCTATTCATGCTGAAAACAACGCTGGAAATGTTGTTCAGCAGCCCATTAACAATGAAGAAGTTGATCTACCTCATGATGTAGATCCATTGCCGGATAATGTGGATCAGGGTAAGAAGATCTACATGTCCTAGGAGGCCAGTGAACAGATATGACCCCTTTGTACATTACATTATGTTATCATATGAGGGTGAGCCTCTCCCTTATAAAGAGGCAAAGCTATGTGAGCACAAGAAGAAGTGGGAGTTAGCCAGGGGGAAGAGATAAAGGCCTTGCATGCAAATGCTACTTGGGATTTGGTTGAGTTGCTCAAAGGTAGGAAGGCCATTCCCAACAAGTGGGTATACAAAATCAAAACTGTTGATGGCAAACCCAAGTATAAGGCAAGGCTGGTTGCTAAGGGATATGCCCAAAAAGAGGGCATTGATTTCCGAGAGGTGTTCTCTTTGGTGGTTAAAATGACCACATTACATATGTTAGTTGCTCTCACAGCTGCCTTGGATTTGGAGTTATTCCAAATGGATGTTAAAACAGGCTTTTCGCATGGTGATTTAGACGAAGAGCTGCACATGAAACAGCCAGAAGGATATGCCATTCCTGGAAAAGAGCATCTGGTATGCAAGCTGAAAAGGAGTTTATATGGGCTGAAACAAGCCTCCCGACAATGGTATAAGATGTGTGATGCATTTATGCTCAAACATGGGCTCAAAAGAAGCCATGTAGACCACTGTTTGTACACTAAAAAGGATGAAGATGGCACCCCAATCATTCTTGTGCTGTATGTAGATGATATGCTGCTGGCTTGAAAGAAGAAGAGCACTCTAAATGCTCTAAAACAGCAGTTGAACATTCTCAATGAAAGACCTTGGGGAAGCTGAGCAGATTCTTGGTATGAGAATAAAAAGGGATATGCAGCAGCATAGTTTGCATTTATCCCAAGAAAAGTGCATTGAAGAAGCCTCTTGGTGTGCCATCGGAGCCACATGTTAAGCTTTCCAAGGATGACTGTCCCAAAGATGATCCAACCAACTAGATGAAGACTGTTCCATATGCATGAGCTTGTGGTTCACTTATGTATGCTATGGTTGCCACTCGGCCAGATATTGCTCATGCACTGGGAGTTGTTGGCAGGTTCGTGGCTAATCCTAGCAAAGCTCATTGGGAGGCAGTCAAATCTATCTTGAGATATTTGAAAGGGACCAAAGGTAAATGCCTATGTTATGGAAAGGGTCCATTGGAGTTAAAAGGATTCTATGATTTAGACATGGAAGGTGATGTGGACGCTCGCAAGTCCACACGTGGCTATGTATACACCCTTGCAGGTGGAGCTATTTCATGGTGCTCTAGACTTCAGAGGATAGTTGCCCTATCTACTACAAAGGCTGAATATATTTCAGCCATAGAGGTTTCCAAAGAAGCCATTTGGTTAGCCCGCCTGTGCAATGAGTTTGGGATGCCTGAAAAGGCACATGTTCTTGGATGCGATAGTCAGAGTGCCATATGTTTGGGAAGGAATGCCATGTTCCATGCTTGCACAAAGCATATTGATGTGAGATATCACTTCATCACAGAGGTGTTAGAGGATGGCATGATCACTTTAATCAAGGTTAATACTTCACAGAATCTTGCAGATCCTCTCATGAAGTGTCTACCCAAGGCACAACATCAGTTATGTACACATACATATGGTGGGAGTTACTTAGCTTAAAGGAGCCTCCTTGGTCCTTGGGAGGTTGTTGGGGATAAAGGCTTTAAGGACTCTCCTTTTGTATATTTTGACCCTTCCATTGAAAGCTCTTTCCGAGTGCTTTCCATACATATTTTTGTTATATTTTTTGGACCTTAAATTGGGCAATTATAGGCATTTACATTATTTGTATGACTTTTGGTCATTGGCCATGTGTGAACATGCCTAAATGACCTAAGAGTCACTCATCAATAAGACTTTGTCCTAAATATTCGATAACTTGATCAAGATTTCTTCAACTTCAGCTTTTCCATCTTCTTCTCCAAATTTTTGCGCAAGTTTCTCTCTCTACTTTCTCTCCCCTCATGCAACAACCCATTCCCTTTGCATTTGGAGAAACTGAGCATACCACCATGTAGCTCTCTACGGCCTCTTTCACTTTCTTAGAATTGTAAAGCTCATTCGATACATTATTTGTGATAATGCATGTGCTACAATATTCTCTTTGCCTCTTCTATAGAGGGTTTCCATGTGAAAGTCCCTCATGAGCTCAACCCAACGAGCCTGTCTACCTCAAAGATCTTGCTGACTATAGAAATACTTGAGTGTATGGTAATCTGTGTGCATCTTAAAGTGTGCACCATAAAGTTAATGTCTCTAGACTTTAAGAGCATGCACCATTGCATACAACTCCTTTCCATGCATTGACGAATTGCACTGTTGTTAGAACCGCCAGGATCCTCTGTGCCAGACATGAAAAGACACAAGCCATGTTCACAAGCAATAGAAGGGAGGACACATACTCACCTCCTAGCCATAGAGCCAATATGGGACACAGGCTCCCAGGCTCACCCCCGAGCCTGGGAGCCTGCAGCCAAGCAGGCAACCACCTCCAAGGGACCGGTGTCCCATATCAGCAACCCCTCCTCCCCCCTCCTAAAACTAATACGGATGATGAGGCTTTGCCAAAGGTCCAAGAGTACAAGTGCCTCACGCGAGGAATGTCTCACAAATGAGCCCATGGGTCCTATTTATAGGCCCAAATAAGGGGCTTATCCAGATGCCCTTTACCTTTGGGGACGTAACACTTCCCCCCTTCTAATTGTTGTCCTCATCAATTTCTTGGCTAAAACTAAGCTCTTGGCTAAAACTAAGAGTGTAATCTGTCGACAACCTAATTTATTCTCAAGTCAAAGTGGACTCAGGTCGGTGCCTCCACTAATAAGATACTCAAGATAAGAAGTCCCTTGCGACTTCTTCTCCCTCCGGTCCCGAACTAGGTTGGGTTCTAGTGGAATTTGTCGGATAATATCTTCCAAGCTCAGATCTCCTCTAGAAGTATCACATAAAACCATCCTGTCCGAGTTGAGAGGCAAGGCACTTGTCATGGAACTAAGATACCTACCCAAGCTACGAACGAGCAACTATCGTGGAACCAAGATACTTGTCCAAGTCACTAACCTGTCAACTATCATGGAACCAAGATGTCACTAATTCCTCAAGATAGATTCGACTTGTAAGATACATCAGCGATGAGTGATCAAATACAGATCACCATCGAGAAGATAACATCATGCACGTGTTAGTTTGAATTGTCTTGGAATCTAGGGTTACCCTAAGGTACACCCTCTTGCCCCACCAAGGTCCAAGACCATGAGGGGCACACATATCATGTGAATAATATGGAGAACAATGAAGTGCAAGGAAGACAACATAATGCAAGATTATCTTCGTCGTGTTTTCCTCCCTCTGTAACAATTCCTTCCTCCGAGAAGGAGCTCCAAGAAGGAGCTCCAAGAAGGAGTCTTTGCTATAGACTTAAGGATCCATGCCTCTAGGTCTCGTGGTTAAGAAAGAGATTAGCTCATGCTTAAATATCAACATGAACGGGCTATACGTCAGTCGATATTGAATACTATCATGAGCATACAACAAGCGGGGAAAGTCACACAATCTGACTGTCAATGAGAGGTATATGTTGGGTGAAATCATACCATCTATAGACATAATAATGGAGCGTACCTTTGCGGGCAAAAGCTCTTGGGTGAAAAACCCGAGGAGCTACCATCACAACTAAGGGGCTAAGAGGGCTTCCATCGAAGGCAACATCCTCTGTAATATATCCGGCTCCATAACGGTTTGTGTCTACGTAGGTATCCCTAATGGCTATATCATGTATGATCAAGCGATATCATTTGAGGTATGATCGTCGCGCCACCAACATGTTCTCCATGGTCTAGGGCCGATCCTTCAATCTATAAGTGATCTTTGGATAAGTACAAGTGGTACTCCCAAATGAAACCAAACCCTTTCTGGAAGGCAACACAACACCCTTTCGGGAAGGCAACAAAACTCCCTTTGAGCATAACTAATAGGTGTTCCAATGGGAACTGAGTGCCAAGAGTTCTCAAATCTCTAACAACTCCCTTTCAGGCACATCGTATAATGGACATAATAACTCCACAAGAGGGTGAGCAAAGCCCACTACTTCAAAGGGTGGAACTATGACTAGGACCCTTGCCATAATTGGACTCGTCTCCTTATGATTGCATTGGCGGATTGACCTATACAAGGTCAAAAACTATCTCATGATAGAGTCCATAGTGGTGCTAGCTGTTCGCTGTTGAGACTTTGGCAATGCATGTGCGGTGTGCTCAACCATCACAGACATAGTATCATGTGCATCCCGATGGATACCTAAAGACAGAGATCTCCATCCTATACATGTAGCCCGTGCTCAATGTATACTAGCATGGCAATACATGTATCTCTACAAATACCACATACGAGGTATCTCGAACATACACATGTACCCTGTGCCTAGTCCATGCTAGCTTGATACCATGTGCATTCTAATGGACACTTCATACAAAAGGTCTCCCATCTTGTACTAATGAACAAATACATCTTGTACTAATGAATAAATACATCTTGTACTAATGAACAAATACATCCTATACTTATGAACAAATATCAACCTACTATGGCCAAGGTGCATCAAGTATGATGGGGCATAACTTTTGGCATATCCCCATCCTAGTCTGTGTCTACTTACCTCGTGCCGAACATTACGAACCTTACGAACCTAACCACCTTGGAGCACATGGGTCCTCTTCCATAGAAAGAAGAGGAACACATTATCTTTAGCGGAGTTGGAGTGGCTAGTTTATTGCCACTGCAACTTGGGTCTCTTGGAGAGAGGAGGCCATACAAGAGATATGAGGGAGGTCAACATGGATGCATTAAATATAGAGAAGTGAGAAATGTTCCAGATATTCCTCCAGAGGATCTTGACTTATATACTATGTTCATGGTTGACACATTTCTCAAACCTAACCCCTAAAAGGTTCCGTTCGCTTGTGTTGGAAGTTGGAACAAAACCTTATGAGTAGATGCGGTTCTCGGACAGCTTTTGATATGATGGAACCAAATCAGTTCAGTTCGGCTCGTTTGTGAAGTTCGATTTTGGTGCATTTAGGCTTTTTGGTTCGTTGACAAATTGCACACTTAACCTTTAGGTACTTTGGTTCATTAGCATCTTCCATCTTGTATTGTTGTTCGCTGATAGCACCTTTCTCGAGAGCAAAGCATTTCTTGCGCATGTTTTGCCACACACACATGTCAAGAGTCACACACGTGTCACGGACTACATTGTTGCACACACATATGTGACATGTCACACACATAGACACACACACACGTGTCATAGACACATGTGACATGTCACACACACTATAAATATGGAAATAGACGGAGAAAAAGTTTCATAACTAATAAGTAAGGTACTATGATATGAAAAAAGAAACGATTGTAAATAAGGTAGTAAAAGAAAGTGTAGAAGTAAGAAGTCCAGACTCTTCCTCTGAAGTTTGGAACTTCTTAGAAGTCAATGGATTGGACGACTTTTCCAAATCATTGATGTCACACACATATAGTTAGTGGTCGCACATGTCACACAACATCATACATGTCACATACATGACACATTTCGGACACCCATGCCACTTGTCATTGGTCACATATGCACATAGAGTGACAGATGATATCAAAAGCTTTCACTTAGATACACATACGCATGCATCATACATCACACACGTCTTGGAGACATGTGTGACACACACAATGATACATGTCACACATACAATTATAAATGATATCAACAATTGTCGATCATGCATAGCATGATCACGCATAGCAGGTACCATAAGAGCATGATTTGATTTTTTTTTTTTTTACCATGGTGATATCTTGCATATACTATACACTAGTATATATTATGATTTTGTAATGGAATGCACCTTACATACCTTTCTCCAAAGGAAAGGTAAAGATCCTAACTCCTTAAATGCACCTAACGAACCATAAATGAACCTTACGAACCTTACCTAGGATGCAAGGTCCGGTCCTCACATCTTAAACGTATGATCGTAACAGTAGAGATTAAAGCCATGCCCCGAACACATTGAACCAAATGCACATGAACACCTTTACTATGTTGTACCATGAGTTTACCTTACCTCCTCACGATACCAGATCATCTCAAAGACGAAGAGGACCTAGCAGTAGTGATGACACATCCACTAGCAACATACCAGAGACCACTACTTATAGGGATGATGATGATGAATAATTTATCATTTGACACCATGTCAGAGTGACAAAGTTTGATTATTGACATTTGAGATTTGATATTTCATGATATGTATTTACTATTGTGATGACAGTGGACACTTATCACTTGTGACTTCATATTTATCATTTGCCCCTTATGATTTATGCGATGACTCGTATGATTTGTCATAGTGATTCTCTATGTTTTTATTTTTGATGTATCGATGATGATATGATCATGCATGATGTATCACTATTCATGTATGATGTTACATTGTTATGTTATGAATCATGATGTTCAATATTAAAAGTTAGAAACTTAGAAAGTTACGTGTTAAATGTTATGATGTTTAATGTTATAATGTGTAATGTTATGATCATTATGATATTAGATGATGATGTTATGATTATTGATGTTAAATCTTATGATGTATCGTGTCAGATGTTATGTAATATGATCATTGAATGGTAATTGATGGATGTAACATGTTAAAAGTTAAATGTTATGAATAATGAATGATGTTGTTAAATGTTATGAATCATGATGTATCATGCTAGAAGTTATAAATTAGAAGTTAGGACTTCCAAATGGTAATATATTATTTCACTCACTGCGAGTAAGACATGTAATGAGTCATGACCAGTTTAGATTTGATAATCTCTATTGTATAAATCTTATATTGTATTTATCCCACTTTATTATATATCATAGGGCCCAAAATACCTAAAAAATACATTCGTTTTAAAAAATAAATAACTTTCTCGCAATGCCTATCTCCAAACGGTGCCCTCGTTGCCAAGCCATTGCCGTTGCTAAAATTGTGGTTTCCACTATGGTTTCCCAACACTGAGTCGGTTGTCATGAAAGGGGAGGTTAATTGTCATCTTGTGAAAATACTGTTTGACACAGGATCTACACACAATGTTATTAACTCTTCTTTGGTGAAGAAATTAAAGTTAAAGACCAATCCATCCGAGTATACCTATAGGGTAAAGTTAGCAGATGAAAAAGGGATCTGAGACTTGGGATCAGCGAGTTGTCGGATTGCCATATAGATTCAGACTTAAAAAGACAAGCTTGTTTTTGAGATAGCCAAGCTGGAAAGATTTGATCTCGTTCTCAGCAAACAGTGGCATGCAAGCAAGAAGTCTATTATAGATTTTGGAATTCAAGTGTATAAGTTTTATCACAATGGTCGCCGCGTCACCATCAATGGCACACATTATTCCTACTAAGGAATCAACGGAAGCTCCACAAGTTTCATAACTATTCATTTATAACATTTTTAGTAGCGTGGACCAGCCATCCACTCACAGATGCTACTTGGGAATCAGAAGCTCTCATTCGCAAAGACTTTCCTTCCTTGATCATTGAGGGCAATGATCTCTAGAAGGGGGAGAGAGTGTTAGATTTATTTAGACCTCCATGGTCTCCCTGCAGTTTTTGAAGGACCCTAGCCGGGTCAAGGACTAGAGCTCAGGGGAGCCAAGGCTCTAGCATGAGTCTTTGAGGTTATTCCATCTCCTCAGAGTGGCCATACGAGGGGTGTTTGGACCTTAGAGAAGACTCTAGATGTGCCAAGGGCAAGGGCTATTTAAGGTTGGGAGGAGAGTGGCAAGTAACTAGTTGGATCTTTCAGCCTCAAAGCACCAATCCTTCTTCATACATGCAGAGAGGTAAGGAGGAGAAATTAAGGCAAATTGGGGGGCGAGGAGGGAGGGAGGGGGCATGGAGGGGGGGGGGGGGGGGGGGGGAGTGGGGGGAAGGTTGATACAGGGATGAAAGAGGGAGTGAGTGAGTGAGGGAGGGAGAGCAAACTCCCTTCTCTCAGACCTGGTCGATTTGGCAACTGGCCTTCCTACTTTTCCAGACCTGTGTAAATGACATCTTGATCGTAAACACTCTTGAGGATTATCTCATTATGGGTGGCATCATAGATTTGGACTTCTTAAAGAGGGCAAAAATGCCTTAAAGGAAGGTCAGTGAGTATTCAAGGTCGAAAAATGATATTGCTGACTCATTGGAATAGGACGACCAAAAGCATTTTTGACCTTGTTTCTTCTCTCTCAAGTAAATATGTATACTCCAAAAGTGGGGTTATGAGTATGTGCTTTGAAGATCTGATTGATCTATATGCTGAGGATGACCAAATAATATGCTCAATGCAACTTGGATAAAGACGACCACATTATTGGGTAGTTTGTATTTCACCAAAACTAATCAGATCTGGTCCGCTATCTATTGTGTGAAGTCATATTCATGGAAGATAATATCCTGTTCCACATCAGTGGACAAAAATGTGACTCCTTTGTAAATCCCTATTTTCTGTCTTCTCAACCTGTTCAACTGCAATCATTGGACTCATGATAGAATCTCAAGGACTATCAAGACCCTGGAAATGGATTTTTTGTACTATATCAAGATAAACAGTGTTCTGAGGGCATCCATTGAAGGAATAACAATTATTCATCGCAAGTTGTAACTACTTGCAACTCCCCAGGACCCTTTGATTGGCTGTGAAAGGCTCTGTGTCTGTGAAAGGATCCAGGGTATATTTTGGGAAGGGAGCAATTCCAGTACTTGCAACTCCCCAGGACCCTTTGATTGGCTGTGAAAGGCTCTGTGTCTGTGAAAGGATCCGTTTTCTATCTGAGAATCCAGTAGGAACAACTCAAATCCACCACCAGAAGCTCCACCTTGTCCTTCTCCGGTTCACTCTTGTCTTCTTTGCCTCAATTTGAATGCAAAGCTGTGAGAGTCATCGTTTAAAGGATAGCTCTATGGGAAAACTGGAGATTTGTTCTCTTCAGAGAGGGTTGACTGTCTAGCATTATCTGTATTGCAGGTACACCTTGTATCCAAGCTACAATGCACATTGGAGACAACCTTTAAATTTCTTCTATGAATAGTCCTTTCACTTCTAAACCAATGTCAATAACTGCTTAAGTTTCCAGACATCAAAGAATTGTAATGGAGTGATTCATGATTGGAAATGCAGTGTTAGTGGACGTGGTAAGCTGGCCTGCTGAACAAGGCTGTATGCAGTGGAAACCACTTGTTCATTTCAGCCAAGTGGAGCATTTGACAACAACCTTTTCAAACTTGAATGACTATAAACTTCCATGTAACAGACAATCCATAGACACAATGTTCCACAAAACCTCTTCGACCAGTGGTGCAACTTACTAGACTGCAAGGATATGCTTGCAAATCCTTGATTAGATAAGTGGTAAGCTGGCCTGCTGAATAAGGCCGTATGCAGTGGAAACCGCTTGTTCATTTCAGCCATGTGGAGCATTTGACAACCACCTTTTCAAACTTGAATGACTATAAACTTCCATGTAACAGACAATCAATAGATACAATGTTCCACAAAACCTCTTCAACCAGTGGTGCAACTTACTAGACTGCAAGGATATGCTTGCAAAACCTTGATTAGATAAGTGGTAAGCTGGCCTGCTGATTAAGGCCGTATGCAGTGGAAGCCGCTTGTTCATTTCAGCCATGTGGAGCATTTGACAACCACCTTTTCAAACTTGAATGACTATAAACTTCCATGTAACAGACAATCCATAGATACAATGTTCCACAAAACCTCTTCAACCAGTGGTGCAACTTACTAGATTGCAAGGATATGCTTGTAAAACCTTGATAAGATTAAGTCATGGAAGGCAATTATCTGCTGCAAGAGGAGGATACTTCCTAGTGGACTCGACCATTCATCCTTGCTCAACTTAGAAAAGGGGTGGGAATCCTATAAAGTGCAAAATCATGAATGTTCAACAGCATTAGCTAAGAAAAGGGTGGGAATCCTATAGAATCTCCTTGTTAATATTGTTTGAACATGTGGTTGATATGTTGATTTGATCATGGTACTTTGGCATTATTCAGGTGGACAATATAGGTTTTGAATGGTTCAAGATGAGATATAGAGAGTTCATATGAGTGAATGTAGTTGGGGAGCAAACATAGTTGATCATAGGGTAAGGCAATGAGGGAACTATTGGAGAGAAATCTGAGAAACAAGAGAGTGACAGAGAGCTGCAAGGGGCCATGGTGAGAAAGAAGAACAAGAAGTTGCTCTAGATAAAAGGACCCTAGGCTTGAACTACACTTATTCAGCGCCATGCTGTCTCAATAACTTGGGAAGTTTAATTCCAAAATAGCTTGGTAATTTTAGAGCTATATTGAGAGGATGATTGGAAGGGGTTTATGTCTATAGTGAGCTCACAATCCTTAAGTGAGGGTTGGTTGTATGACAATGGCTATGGGAGTTGGTAAGATATCAAAAGATCATCAGGGAAGAGAGAAGGGTCATGAACTCTGGAGAGAAGAGTATTACAAAGAATAAAGCTCAACTCAAGAGTAAGAGAACATCACATGGACCTATTTGCTCATTGAATGATTGGTTGACAATATGATTAATACCTAATGTAGTGTCGGGCAAAATGATCTTTTCCTTCTTGCAATGTCTTTCTTAATATATGTCCTTGTAGTTTGGCTTTAGAGGTGACCTATGTTATGACATCTGATTTTTGCTTTGTTCTCACAATCATGTCGAGTCTACATGATTGTGAGAACAAAGGTCGCTTGTTTTATTGGGGTAAGATCAAAGGGATACAATGTTTTGTTGAACCATCATCTACAATAATGCGATTGAGAATAATGCCCTTAATAGTCATTGTGAATCTAAGGCTTATGTAGTTTGTAATTGTAGCAATTGTGGCCATACACATGGCGATCCCCATCAATATGTAAGAGATCATGCAACGGTAATTTGCTTATAGGTGTATAGCAATACCTCTTGCTTTGATTATGATGCCTCATGATTAGGTGTGAGATGGCATTGGATAAGCTGTAGTTCTTCGCTCTTATTAGAACATGATTGGTTTATGGGATCCATGGAAATATCCTCCTTTGGTATTGAGTCTATCCTTTGGTTAGGATGCACTTTTTGTGAATGGGAGTTCACTTTTTGAACAACTGATGCTTAGTGAGCTTGGTTGTTCTCCTTTTGGATTATCTTTGTAGCCATACCTTGGCCCTTCTTATGCACCCTTGGAAGAATGTTTAGATTTTGGTTTGTTAGGTTGTCATGAGTGGTCTTGATGTTTGTTGGCCTCTTATTCCTTCTAAGGACTTGCCATAATACTTAGAAGCTCTTCTAGTACCACTCCAACATCTTATTTCTAGGGTAACAGTATTAAGATGGATGGGTAATAACTAAGTCCTCGTTTATTTTCAACCCTTATCAAGGGCTTCTGATCCTTGGAATTGAACCAAGTCACCTTGCCCTAAGTCGACTTAGGCTAAGTTGTCTTGTTTGAAGTTGACTTGGGAAAAGTTGCCCTAGTCCAAGCCATTTGGGACTTTGTCTAGCTCCAAGTCATCTAGGTGAAAATCTCTGCCCTTGGGCCATATGGTTGAGTATGAGTTGGATGTGGTCAACTTGAACTTGGCCCACTTGGGTAGCCTAATCATCTGGACCACTTAGACACATTCATCTCTCTGGAAACCTACATGTCTAGAGCATCGTAAGCTATGCTTAGTCACAAAACTCATATGCAAAGGAAATGAATTACCTCTTGCACTTGTAGAAGGACCCATCTTAGGTTAGCCCTTGGTGTAGTGCTTCTTAGTTTTTCGATAGATGTGACAAGGTGGTGCATCTTAGACAAGGAATATTTGTTTGAAGGTGAATGTATACTCCACATTTGGAACACAAAATGGGTCTTTGTGGTTAGTTCTACCTTTGTTTCCCTAGTCGCCCTTGAGATCCTTGGTCTCTATGGGGATTTGAGGAGGTATTACTAATATAGTAAGCTGTAGTCGAGTGATAGGTTGGGGGTTGCCCCAAGATTGATATTTTTCCTAGCTTGATTCATTTAATAGGTGCACTCTTTAACATAGTTAGGTCTTTGTGGAAATAACAATCTATGGCCTCAACACCTCCTAAGTGGCTACTTAAGGGCACTATTGCACTAAATGTCCTAGGTTATTGCATAATTGGTACACACCTCTTTGGTAGACTTTGATTCCTCCAACTTTTGGTAAATTTGTTATGGCTCATCATGCTCTTGTCTTATTCTCGCCTTCTTCTTTGCTAATGCCTTTTGTGACCTCAAGGTTTTCAACTTCCTCTAGAATTGGGAGATAGAATACTCTTTTATGGAACACTTTTGATTAGTGTGTGTTGTGCCAAAGTGATCTTGTACTTCATTGATCCTTGTGGAAATAGCATCAATTCCTTTAGAGAGGCATTCGATTCAAGCGGTTCTTATAATTTCTTTTGTGATGATTTTTGTAGAGCCTTGCCTACACACTTCTTTATCATAAATTCTCTTGATCATATGGGAGCCTTGAAACTAGTCATTATGCCCAAGTCATTAGTTTGATGATGATTGCATGCAATTTTAAAAAATGTGTCCCTAAAGGTTATTTTGAAATTGTTGCATGTTGTGAAGTTTCTTTTCTCATATTGGATATACCATTAGTTAGTAAGCCCATTTAAGGCTTGCAAGAAGATTGTCTAGAAAACATCTTCACAATGTTGCAATCCTTTGCTCTTGCATAAGGACAAGAACTTTCATATGTGATCATCAAGGTCCTCATTGAATCTTTTGGTCGTGGTGAATAAGATATTAATTCTTGATATTAAACAGGTCGATTCCTTTGCCAACTTGGATTCTTCTTAAGAAGGTTTTAGTGCCTCATAGGTGGTGGTAGAGCTTCTTGAAGCCTTAGCTTGCATTGCAGTCTTTGGTACTTCGTTGTAAGATATAGAGTAGATGAGGAAGCTCTAAGTGGCATAAAGTGATGCAATAATTTCATTATCTAATATATCTTTATGATTGCTTTGGCAAAGTTCAATGGTCCGTCTTCATGCTTATATTGGGTGTGTGTCATGGACCATGCATGGTAGGTAACTTTGGGTTGGTCAAGTTGGTGTATGGCTTGGACAAGAGAGTCCAAAGTGGATAGGATATATGGATGAACTATGAATAGGAAGATCTTCAATTATAAAAGACCTAATGAACTTGGATCATCTTGAGGATGGACCTTGGGCAAATTAGACCTGTGATTGGGAGAGGTCTAGATTCACTTAGAGTAGGACTAGTTAGGACAAGTTGGGAAACATATGAGACACTTGGGACAATCCGGGGTAGGATGAGATGAGATACTATAACTTAGATGAGTTGGGGTAGATTGGATAGGGTGGACATGATGAGATGAAGTAGGAAGATTTATAGAGGATTAGGATGAAATTACTTGACCACTCAAAAGATTCTCAATCCCATCATGCAAACCTAATTTCACATGTAGACGTGAATTTATATTATGGAAATCGGAATGGTGAGTAGGAAGAGATTGTAATATGCACAAGCTCTTGAGTGGTTGACCAAACTTACAAAAGCCATAGTTGCAGATTAAGACAATTTCTTAGGAAAGAAAGATCAGATGTTTGATTTCCAATTAACATATGAAGGTAAATAAGTGAGAGTATAACAAGGATATCCATGTGGGAGGTCTAGCTTGAATTTTCATTTTCTTGGTCCAATCAAACTCATGTTGGCCAATTATGTTGGTGCATATGACATGCCTAAATGCTTGACCATAAATATTGGACTTCACCAAGCTTTGAGCTAAAGTCATATGTATACATGTACACTATCTGATTGCTTCTAAGGTAAAAACTGGATGTCACTTTCTCCAAATGTAAAATGATAACGTAAGAGAGAATCTCGTGGACATATTGAGATCCAAAGCCCACAACTTCATTTGAATTCAAAATTCAAACGAACTCCTAAAAGTATGGAAGAACATTAGGTGAGATCTATCAAATAATCATTTTTGATAAGTATACATATACACTATCTGTTTACTTGGCTACAAAGGAAGAAAAGACTACCATAACTACATTTATGTCTACATATACATTGTCTGTTTAGTTGGCTACAACGGAAGAAGGGACTACCATAACTACATTTATGATCAATCTCAAGAGGATTCATTGATGCTCATAAAAATGATAATAAAAGGAGGTAAATTATATGACCTTGTATTTTGTATTGATTTTGGATGCTCAGATCATGGAAATGTAGCAATGCTTTCAGACTTGAAAGATCCAAAGAGTAGGCATGAGCTCTTATGTAAAGACCCAATGGTAATATGAATTTGTTGAGTAGAGTTCTCTATGTACTTAGCATTACTAAGAACTTGATAAGTGTAGGTTGAATTGTGGAGAAAGGATTGCAAGTGGGGTTCACAAAGCATGGAGCCCATGTCGAGGATCCATATTAAGCTTTCAAGAAGATAGCCAAATTAGAAAAAAATAGGTAGATTGTCCACCTTTGAACTCCAAGAAACTAGGAACATAGCATTGTTCACTTATGGTACTCAAATCTAATCATAATTAGAGGTTTGAAATAAGAGATTGGCTCACATTGGACAGAGACCCTAAAGTAAATTAGTAGAGATCAAAGTATGCTTGGACTCCCGAACATTTCAAAACAACATATGATTTACAAGTGTAGTGCATGCCCATTTGGAAAATCTCATAGGCAACCATTCACAAAGAACGCATACATACATGGAGACATTTTGGAGCTTATCCATAGATGTTTGGGGACCAAGCAAGAGCCATCCATCTCAGGGTAAAGGCATTATGTATCCTTCATAGATGACTGTAGAAGATGGACCATACTTTATTTCATGAAGCATAAAGATGAAGTATTTTCATGTTAAAAAAGTATCTATCACTTGTGGAAAATCAAACAAGAAAACCCCCAAAATCAAACAAGAAAAACCCCAAAAGACTAAGGCCTGATGGAGGGCGAGAATATTTCTCCCATAAGTTTGATTCTTACTTGCAGGAAAAGGGGAATTAAAAGAGAGATAACAATAAGATACACACATGAACAGAATGGAGTAACAGAGAGGAGAACTAGGACCATTGTGGAAGTAGCTAGGTCCATGTTGAATGCGCAGAAGTTGCCAAATTGCCTATGGGCAGAGGTAATATCCACTGCCACCTATCTTATAAAGAGGTTGACCTCAAAGTTCTTGGAAGGTATGAATCCTTGTGAAACTTGGAACGGACTGAGACCAAGCTTGGATCATGGCAAGATATTTGGGTGCATTACATATGCACATATACCATCTCAAGTTAGAGGTAAAGTTGATCCTAAGAAAGAGAAATATGTCTCTATAGGCGATGACCTAAATCAGATGGGTTATAGGTTATATAACCATAGCTCCAAAGGATTCATAGTGAATCAAGATGTAGCGTGATGCAAATAAATCTTTGTTTGAAGATTATTGTAGGAAATTCAAATTTCCCTATGAGTTGGAAGAAGACTTTCCAACACTCTCAAGCAATGGTACACATACACTTGAAGATTCAAGTGATTTAGAGGATGATAAGAAGACTCTTGGGAGAGAGATCAATTCATGGAACTCCAAAGGTAAAGCTAAGGTACAAGAGTTGTGGGATGTTGCAAAATCCTATCAACAAACCATTAGAAGATCTATAAGGGAGAAGAAGTTAGAAAGGTATGGTTATGACACCTCATCTGTAATTAAATAGTTTATTTACATAGCTTAGGGCTTGACCTTTGAAGAATCCTCATCCTATGAGGAAGGCAAGAAGAAAGCAGAGTGAAAGCATGCAATGGAAGAAGAGATTGAAGCTTTGCAGGATAACATGTTTGGGAGTTGGTACCCAAGACACCCACAATGAGGTTATTGGATTTAGAAGGATCAATAAGATAAAGAAAAATTTGATGGAACCATTAAGAGATAGAAGGCTAGACTTGTGACCAAAGGTTATGCTAAGAATCAAGACATTGATCATGAGGAGACCCCTCATGTGGCAAAGATGCCTACAATCAGAGTACTCATGAGTATTGTAACTCCTAAGAATTGGAAGGTATATTAGATGGATGTGAAGAATGTTTCTTTTAATGGATGGATATTAGAAGAGGTATACATGGCTCAAACCCCTAGCTTTGAAGACTCACATTACCTTAGACATGTGTGTAGATTAAGGAGAGCCTTATAGGTGCAGATTCTTCCCTATTCATCGAGAGATGACATGAAGAAGTCATATATCTTTGTGTGTATGTGGATGACATTATTCTTACATGTAACGATGCTTAATGTATTTGAAGAATCAAACATCAAATGAAGGAGGAATTCAAGGTCAGTGATTTAGAGCAACCCACTTACTTCCTTGGATTGGAGGTAGTGTATACTGAGAATGGTATGTACCTTAATCAAAAGTACATCAAAGATATGCTAGCAAAGTTCAAAATGGAGAATGCTGTGTTGTAACTACACTTATGGAAGTAAAATCCAAGCAAAGTGCTCATGAAGGCGAGTTAATTGAAAATGTGACAAACTATCAAAGCCTGGTGGGAAGTCTCATCTATGCTACTCTCACTAGAGTAGATATAAGTTATAGCGTAAGTGTTTTGAGCAAGTTCATGCATACACTTAAGAAGCCACATATGGAGGCAGCTAGAAGGATTCTCAAATAACTCAAAAGGATAATGAATAAATGCTTATTCTATTCATATACTTTTGATGTAGACATTAAGATATATTTTGATGTAGGTTGGGCACGATCAAGCGATGATAGAAGAAGCACCTCTGAATATCTTTCATTTGCACATTCAAAGTTCATCTCTTGGTCTTCACAGAAGCAACCTACTATTTCTCTCTCATCTATAGAGGCTAGATATAGAGGATGGGCCAATGCAACTCAGGAAGCAATGTGGATTAAGATACTATACTTGGATTTGGGAGTAAAGTCATCTACTCCTCACATATTTGGTGATAATATGAGTTCTTTGCATCTTGCAGGTAATCCCATTTATCATGCTAGGAACAAACATAGTGAGGTCCATTATCATTATGTTAGGAGGAATATTACAAGCAAAGAAATTGAGCTCTCATATGTATCTACTCAACGATAATGTGCAAACATGATGACTAAAACTTTGAATGGAGTGAATATTAGAAGGTTCAAATCTATGAATGGACTTCAAGAAATCACAAAGTATTGAAGAATTAAGCATCTTAGGCTTGAGGGAGAGCTATTGGTGCATATGGCAAGCCTAAGTGCTTGCCCATAAATACTGGACTTTATGAAAACTTGAGCTAAAGTCATATGTATACACATACACTATTTGTTTGCTTCTAAGGTTAAAGCAGGATGCCACTTTATCCAAATGTAAAAGGACAAATTAAGAGAGAATATCATGAATTTATTGAGATCCAAATCCCACGGCTTCATTGGAATTCAAAATTCAAATGAACTCCTAAAAGTATGGAAGAATATTAGGTGAGATATATCAAACATTTAGTCGCAGATTATCATCAATCATATCACTCATCCTTGGTGTACATTATGATTACCTTGAAGCTCTTGGAGTCCTCCAACAACTCCTTGTATCATACATTACTTAGTGATACATTTAAGTAAAGTTTCCCCATGTACTTTGTTCACTCTTCACTATTGCAACATACTACACAAAGTCTATCATCTTCTCTTAGCTACTTAAGTGAGTATTTGGTCTCATTTTCTTGCTTTTTGATTGTAACACGAAGATAATACTCTTATAAGTGTTCCTACAAAATATTTTAGTCATTGGAGTCGTGTACATTGAGATATGATCATATCTCTGTGATTGTGTCTCTACATCGTCATCTTCCTAAAATGTTTGGATCACTCCCCTTGAATTCTTATGTATCCAACTCATAATATAGTCACTCTAAATCCATCAAACAAATTATTCTAGATGACTTACCTCTTGATTTTAAGATATGAAAAAGGATTCACATTGATTCCTAGCAAGCTATGTGCTTTGAGTAATTCTATGAGTGCCTTTTTCCATGAATAGAAGGTTTTCTCTACATGTGCATAATTCAGAAGTTATTTGTTTTGACATAAACTCTGGAGATCAATGCTCCAAGGTAGTATAGGTATATTATTGCATAGATTGCAAGCTTAGGAATTGTATTAGATATTCGAAGTGAAAAATAGACTGGTTTGGGGTTTTTGCTATGATCCTCTCATCTCTGCAAATTGCCATCACTCCTCCCAAGTGATACCACTCTCATCTAAGTGTTTTTCAAGTGGATAGCCCTTGTCCAAGTTGGTCCATGTGCCAGTCTAGTCTGTGTTGATCATTTAGTCTATTGATCCATTGGTCCATTCTCATCTAGGTTTCGTCCACTACTTTGGAATTGGGTCATTCCACCTAGTGCACACAATTTTTGAAATATAATCTTATTTTTTAATCCTACAAGAGGAATCAATATAAAGGAAATAACACAATTTCATGAAGAAATGAATATCATATCACATTAAAGGTGAGTCCAAAATTTGGAGTCGATATCCATTAATTGATAGTATGTATGTAAGAACTTAGTCATACTATGTTGAATATGTTGGAGTTAGACGTCTGCGGAAGCACGCGAACAACACAAGGAAGAAGAAGAAGCTTGGAGCACAACACACAAGACTGAATATATTACTAGAGAATGTACAAAGATAAGTAGCCCATTAGGGCAATAGGCGTATATACAAGCCGGGGGAAAAAAACCTCCTAAAGAGGGAAAAAAGTGCCCCGGCGGTCCTAGAGTGTTCACACACATCACTACCTAAATATATCAACAAATCCCCCCTGGGAGTGATGCGGTGAACAAGGAGCTGGCACTCATGTATAAGGAAGTGCCGAGCTATGTGGAAATCACTCCACAAAAGGAAGTAAGCCCAAAGCTTTGCGGAAAGCTTCAAACTTCTCCCTAGGCAGAGCCTTCGTGAAAAGGTCTGCAATGTTCTCCTGCGTGGGCACATATGCCAAGCTGATCTCCCCAGCAGAGAACCTCTCCCTGACATAGTGATAATGCACCTCAATGTGCTTAGTGCAAGCATGGAACACAGGGTTCCTCGCAACTGCCAATGCGCTCTGACTGTCAGTGAAGATGGTGGTGGCAGAAGACTGGCCAACACCCAAATCAGCCATAAGGCATCTGAGCCACACACACTCAACAGTCGCTGTGAAAGCTTCCCTATACTCAGCCTCACAACTGGAAGTGGCCACAGTAGGCTGCTTCTTGCTCAACCAAGATATACATGAGCTACCAAGCATGAAGCAAAAACCACTGGTGGACACACGAGTGTCATAGCAACCAGCCCAATCTGAGTCAGAAAAAGCATGCAAATCTGGCGGTAGTGATCCCCCCTTGGGATAAAACAACCCAAGTAGCCGAGTACCACTCAAGTAGCGAAAGATGCGCTTAACCGCTTTCCAATGCGTGACTCCTGGGCAATGCATAAACCTGCTCATCTGTGAGACAGCAAACTGAATATCTGGCCGAGTAATGCATAAGTAAATCAAGCATCCAACAGCCTGCTGATAGAGAACAGCATCAAATGCATCTCCAGCATCATGAAGACTCAATCGTAAACCTGTCTCCATAGGAGTGGCAATAGGCTTACAGTCTTCAAGGCTAAAACGCTGCAATAATGTGTCAATATATTTCGTTTGACACAAAGCCATTCCACCATCAACTTGCATAAACTGAATGCCCAAATAGTGATGCAAATGCCCCAAATCAGACATCTCAAATGAGGCATGCAAATCAACCTTGAAATCAGCAATATGCTTCTCAAGAGGACCAGTGAGCAGCATGTCGTCTACATAGACAACAATGATCAAAAGCACATCATTAGCACGCTTAACATATAAGGTGCTTTCAGTTGGATTGTTCTCAAAACCATGTGCAATCAGATAGGCATGTATTTTCTCATACCAAGCACGTGGTGCTCGCTTTAAACCATATAACGCCTTCTTTAACCTGCACACCTGGTTTTCATGCCCTTTCTGCACAAAGCCACGGGGCTGAAAAACATACACTTCTTCATGCAAGTCACCATTCAGAAATGCTGTTTTAATGTCCAACTGATGTACATTCCAACCATGATGGGCTGCAAGTGCACAAATGCTCCGAACAGTAGTCATACGGCATGTAGGTGCAAAGGTCTCATCAAAATCAATGCCTCTTTCCTGCGCATAACCCTTTGCAACAAGCCTAGCCTTATACCTGTCAACTGTACCATCAGGTTTACGCTTCAGCTTGTATACCCACTTAGTGCCAATGGCCTTCTTGCCAGGAGGCAAGTCACATAAAGACCATGTACCATTCTTCATTATAGCATCATATTCAGATTGCATAGCAGCCATCCAATTTTCTGAATTTTGTGCTTCATCAAAAGAAACAGGCTCATTCTCATCACAGAGACTAGATGCAGCCATAGCATAGCAATCTGATGCAAAGGAGGTACTATGAGAGCCTGAACGAGTACGATATGACAAAGGTGCATCTAATTTGCTGTCACGCAAAGTCTGCACGAGCCATTTTGGCATAGTTTTTGCCTGTTCAATATCAGCTCTCTCATCAACAAGTGCATCATGTAAAT
This sequence comes from Ceratopteris richardii, assembly GCA_020310875.1. Lineage (NCBI taxonomy): Eukaryota > Viridiplantae > Streptophyta > Polypodiopsida > Polypodiales > Pteridaceae > Ceratopteris > Ceratopteris richardii. The sequence continues at coordinate 151,728,923 of CM035428.1, forward strand.
CTGCATCAGAAATGGAATGATCTGCATCATCATATGAAACCTGCAAAGGCTGAGAAGTTGCCTCATTAGGACCAGCGCTAGCCTGTCCACCTGTAAAAAGAGCCATCAAAGTATCATACATGTCTTTGGAGCTAACAGATGTCTCCTTAGTACATGAAAGCAATGGCTGAATAGCATCTTCCACAAAGACAACATCACGGCTAACCAGAATGCGTCTAATCTGTGGATGATACAGACGATAGCCTTTACTTTCAGAACTACACCCAACAAAAATACATTTTACTGCCTTATCATCCAATTTTCTGCGATGTTGTTCAGGCACTAATGCATATGCCAAACAACCAAAAACACGCAGATGAGCAACAGATGGCTTGCGGTCATGCCAAGCCTCATATGGAGTGATAGACTGCAACGCTTTGGTGGGACACCTGTTCAGTACATATGCTGCACACATGACAGCCTCAAGCGAGAAACTATGTGGTAAAGCCTGACTTTTGACCATGCACCTCGCCATCTCCATGAGTGACCTGTTCTTTCGTTCAGCAACTCCATTCTGTTGAGGTGTATACGGCACTGTACACTGGTGTTTTATCCCACGTTCAGCCAGAAATGCATTAAAATCTGAAGACATATATTCCCCCCCTCGATCAGAACGGAGGGTGCCCATTTTACATGCTGACAGATTTTCAGCCAAAACCAAAAACTGTTTGAAGCACATGAACACTTTGGACTTTGCTTTGAGTGGATATACCCATGCATTCCTGGAAAAATCATCAATGAAAGTCACGAAGTAAAGGTAATTTCCAAAAGAGGGTGTCTGCATAGGACCACAGACATCACTATGTACAAGCTGCAATTTCTGCATAGCCCGAACTGAACCATCTTTTGGAAAGGAAGAACGCTGCATTTTGCCCAAAATACAGCCTTCACAAACATGTTTTCCAGGTGCCTCAAGTTTGGGCAAAGAGGACACCATTTCAGATTTCTGCAAGCGTAACAAACTAGCAAAATTCAGATGACCAAAGCGTGCATGCCAAAGCTTTGCATCTGACATAGCCTGAGAATCATGAACTGCACATGCCGAATCATTCACAGATCTTTCATAGTCTATGAGCTTATACAGCCCACGAGATAAAATGCCAGAAGCAATAATCACATCGTCATTTGAGAGATCATGGACCGTACACCTGTCATCAACGAATTTCACAACCAAGCCAATCTTGGCTAATGCAGAAACTGATAACAGGTTCTTTTTTATCCCTGGCACAAATAAAGCATCTTACAAAGTGAAAGAACTACCATCAGCAGTAGTCAGAATGATCTTACCAACTCCCATAACAGGATAAGAGGAGTTATTGGCGCATGTGACAGTATTCCCTGTAGGGGCAGGCTCGAGTGAAGAGAAGAAATTGCGCTGCGAGGTAATATGTTTGGTCGCCCCACTGTCAAAGTACCAAACATCTGAGTCTACTGCAGACATGCACTGATCATGAGAAGATGGGTCAAAACTGCAGACAGTAGTAAACGCCCATTCTTCTTCTTGCACAAGGCAGACTCTGTTTTTGGTGTAGAGGCCTCTGCAACAACCATTCCAGCCTCTTTCTTCTTTGCCTCTTTAGCAGCCAGTTTTGGACAGTTATTTATAATATGATCATTTCCTTTACAATACTTGCAGAACAATTTTTGCTTTTCTGATTTCTTCTCATCTTTATCCTGATTCTTCGATTGTGTAGCATTTGCAGATTTCTGCTTACTAATAGAAGAGTTCCATTTTCCTTTGCCCTTCTGACTAGCCAGGAAAGCTTGATCTGCAACACGCATAATGGACCTGTTTTGCCTGGACTGATCTTCCTGCAACAGAACAGAGACTAATTCCTCAAATGACAAGGCATTCGGATTGCCTTTCATCATCAATCGAAGAGTAGAGGCAAAACTCTGATATGAATCAGGAAGGCCATTCAGAACGGCCTGCACAAGTGAGCTATCTGGTATAACCTCATCAGCAGAAATCAATTGTTCCTTCAGGTCTTTGATCTTTGTAAGAAAATTGTCCATCGAATCACCTTCATTCATGTGCTCACTCTCCAACTGTTTTCGGAGGTAAGCAACACGAGCCTCATTCCTAGCCTGGTACAAAGTGGTAAGTGTATCCCAAGCATCCTTTGCTGTTCTGCAAGAGCGAATGTGAGGAATAATGGCACGTTTGACAGACAAAGCTATCAATGCATGTGCCTGGGCATCTCTGCCATCCCAACGAATCTGCTCTGTAGTAGGTGCAACAGAAATAGCAGCACGAATAGGAATCTGCGGAATATCATCTTCGACACCATCTTCATCAGCTCCAACACCTGTATTTGCAGTACCTGTCGTTACAGGTGTAACAGGACGTCTTTCAACACCCTGCACAATGTTCCACAATCCTTTTGCAACCAGTACATGTCGCATCATATAAGCCCATAATGGGTAGTTGGTACCATCCAACTTATCCTCAACAGCCAACATACGGAATACATCACTGCTTTCAGCCATGGCCGGTGACTAAAATACCTTGATGTAGAAAATTGACTGTATCTCAAAAAGTTGAACAGAACTGCCCGGACGAGTTCTGCTAGACCTGTAGCAGACTTTGAGACGCTTAAACTGGCGAACAGAAACTGGTATATACCTTTGACACAAAAGGACGAAATAGCCTGCACAAGCACTGCGATAGTGCGTTCGGAGGCCGAAACGAGCTCAGATCGCGATTTCGGCACCACATAGCGAAGCTGTTTTGATCTCGGAAACACCCTGAGTATGCTCACCAAATTTTGTGCGAATCTGAGACTGCAAATGGAGGAGTGTCGACGGCGCCCTAGAAGAAGCAACGACCTGCTCTGATACCAATTGTTGGAATTAGACGTCTGCGGAAGCACGCGAACAGCACAAGGAAGAAGAAGAAGCTTGGAGCACAACACACAAGACTGAATATATTACTAGAGAATGTACAAAGATAAGTAGCCCATTAGGGCAATAGGCGTATATACAAGCCGGGGGAAAAAAACCTCCTAAAGAGGGAAAAAAGTGCCCCGGCGGTCCTAGAGTGTTCACACACATCACTATCTAAATATATCAACAGAATCTTACATGTTTGCATCTATAGTGATTTAGAGTTGCAAAACTCAAGATCAAAACTCTTTGTTGCTAAGTTTTTGGAGTAAAAATAAAAAATTATGGGAACATTCTTTGCTCATGATCCTTAAGCTATAAATTGTAAAGAGTGCTTCAAAGGCTTTTCCAAATGGGTAAAGAAATTTTCTGATAGTAAGCCTTGGAAGGAATTGTTTGAATTCCCTATGGAATGCAACTAGTTCCATGGAATATTTGTTTGATCAAGGATATGATCAACTTGTGAAACAATTTTAAGAATCCCTTCTCTGGAAGCTCCCTCCGTGTTATTATATAAAATAATCCCATTTAGGTATGACTAGATTTTGATTCTTCATGATAGTCACTTGAATCTAGAAATGGTTTCTACTATGGGTGGGAGATATACAAACATTCTTGTTTCACATCTCCTTTTCTTATCAATAGAAATTTAATTGTATCAAAGTAGTTTTATGTGGATATGCTTAGGCCTATTGGGTCATTTTCCCTCTTAAAAGGGTTTCTTGTATAAATTTGTAGGTAGAACATTGTTTTTGCGATATGCCAAAGCGAATATGATTCTGGCTAGGCTTGACAAGTGTGAGGTAGGCATCTCTAGGCCACAACACATGGGATACTTCTTCTCTATAGAACGATTGGACGATTGCCCTCCACCTTGGGCGAATACTCTCCCTTTGGGAAACTACTTGAAGATATTGGTCACCACCTCTTCCCCTGGGCAAATACTTGAAGGCTTGGGCAACTACCTCTTTCCTTGGACGAGTATCTAAAGACCTATGCGACTACCTCTTGCCTTGGGTGACCACTTGAAGAATCAATTCTAAAGTCTTGGCTCTTCCTTTTTTCAAACTTCTCCCTAGGGAGAGCCTTCGTAAATGGTCTCCTGCGTGGATATATATGCCAAGTTGATCTCTCCAACAGAGAACCTCTCCTCGACATAATGATAATGCACCTCAATGTGCTTAGTGCGAGCATGGAACACAGGGTTCCTCGCAACTTCCAATGCGCTCGGATTGTCAGTGAAGATGGTGGTGGCACGACTGACCAATACCCAAATCAGCCATAAGGCGTCTGCCACACACACTCAACAACCACAGTGAAAGCTACCCTATAGTTAGCCTCACAACTAGAAGTGGCCCAAATAATTACGCAAATGCCCCAAATGAGACATCTCAAATGAGGCATGCAAATCACCCTTAAAATCAGCAATATGCTTCTCATGAGGATCAGTGAGTAGCATGTCATCAACATACACAACAATGATTAGAAGTACATCATTAGCACGCTTAACATATAAGGTGGTTTCGGTTGGACTGTTCTCAAAACGATGTGCAATCAAATAGGCATGTATCTTTTCATACCAACCATGTGGTGTGAAATTGTATAATGCCTTCTTTAACCTGCACATCTAGTTTTCATGCTCTTTTTGCACAAAGCCACGGGGCTAAAAAACATACAATTCTTCATGCAAGTCACCATTCAAGAATGCTGTTTTAATGTCCAATTGATGTACATTCCAAGCATGATGAGCTGCAAGTGCACAGATGCTATGAACAGTAGTCATTCGACAAGTAAGAGTAAAGGTCTCATCAAAATCAATGCCTCTTTCCTGAGCATAACCCTTTGCAACAAGCTTAGACTTATACCTATCAATTGTTCCATCAGGTTTATGCTTAAGCTTGTATACCCACTTAGTGGCCTTCTTGCTAGGATGCAAGTCACATAAAGACCAGGTACCATTTTTCATGATAGCATCATATTTAGATTGCATTACATCCATCCAATGTTTAGAATTTTGTGCTTCATCAAACAAAATAGGCTCAATCTCATCACAGAGACTAGAGGCAACCATAACAAAGCAATTTGATGCAAAAGAGTCACTATGAGAGCCTAAATGAGTACAATATGACAGAGGTGCATCTAATTTGCTGTCACGCAAAGTCTGCACCGGCCATTTTGGCATAGTTTTTGCCTCCTCAATATCAGCTCTCTCATCAACAAGTGCATCATGTAAATTTGCATTGAAATAGAATGATCTGCATCATCACATGAAACTTGTAAAGGTTGAGAATTTGCCCCATTAGGACCAACACTAGACTGTTCACCTATAAAAAGAGACAACAAAGTATCATACATGTCTTTGGAGCTTATAGATGTCTCTTTCATACATGAAAGTAAAGGCTGAATATCATCTTCCACAAAAACAACATCATGGCTAATCAAAATTCATTTAGTATGTGGATGATATAGAGGATAGCCTTTGCTTTCAGAATTGTATCGAACAAAAATACATTCTACTGCTTTATCATCCAATTTCCTATGATGTTGTTCAGAAACTAATGCATATGCAAGGCAACCAAAAACACGTAGATAAGCAATAGGTGGATTGTGACCATGCCAAGCCTCATATGGAGTGATAGACTGCAATGATTTAGTGGGACACCTATTAAGTACATATGCTACACACATGACAACCTCAAGCCAGAAACTATGTGGCAAAGCCTGACTCTTGACCATACACCTCGCCATCTCCATGAGTGACCTATTCTTCCATTCAGCAACTCCATTTTTTTGGGGTATATATGGCACTGTACACTGATGTTTTATCCCACATTCAACCAAAAATGCATTAAAGTCAGAAGACATATATTCCCCACCTCGGTCAAAACAGAGGGTGCCCATTTTACATGTTGATAGATTTTCAACCAAAACCAAAAACTGTTTGAAGCACATGAGCACTTTAGACTTTTCTTTCAATGGATATACCCATGCATGTCTAGAAAAATCATCAATGAAGGTCACGAAGTAAATATAGTTTCCAAAAGAGGATGTCTGCATAGGACCACATACATCACTATGAACAAGCTACAATTTCTAAGTAGCTCGAACTGAACTATCTTTTGGAAAGAAGGAATGCTACATTTTGCCCAAAATACAACCTTCACAGACATGTTTTTCGGATGCCTCAAGTTTGGGCAAAGAGGACACCATTTCAGGCTTCTATAGGCATAGCAAACTAGCAAAATTCAGATGACCAAAGCATGCATGCCAAAGCTTTGCATCTTACATAGTCTGAGAATCATGTACTGCACATGCTGAGTCATTCATAGATTTTTCATAGTCTATGAGCTTATACAACCCACAACATAAAATTCTAGAAGCAATAATCATGTGGCCATTTGACAGATCATGAAGTATACATCTGTCATCAACAAATTTCACAACCAAGCCAAGTCTCTTTTTTCTTTGCCTCTTTTGGAGCCAGTTTTGGATAGTTCTTTATGATATGATCATTTCCTTTATAGTACTTACAAAAGAGTTTTTGCTTTTTTTATTTCTTCTCATCTTCGTCCGCCTTCTTCAAATGTACAAGATTTGTAGATTTTTGCTTACTAATAGACGAGCTCCATTTACCTTTGCCCTTCTGACTAGCTAGGAAAGCTTGATCCGCAACACACATAATGGATTTGTTCTGCCTAGAATGATCTTCCTGCAATAGAACAGAGACTAACTCCTCAAATGTCAAGGCATTTGGGTCGCCTTTAATAATCAAACGAAGAGTAGAAGAAAAAGTCTGATATGAGTCAGGAAGACCATTCAAAACAATTTGCACAAGTGAGCTATTTGGTTTAACTTCATCAACAGATATCAATTCTTCCTTCAAGTCTTTGATCTTTGTTAGAAAAATATCCATAGAATCACCTTCATTCATATGCTCACTCTCCAAGTATTTTCATACGTAAGCAACACAAGCCTCATTCGTAGCCTAGTACAATGTGATAAGTGTATCCAAGCATCCTTAGCTATTCTGCAAGAGCGAATGTGAGGAATAATGGCACATTTGATAGACAATGCTATCAATGCATGTGCCTGAGCATCTCTGCCATCCCAACAAATTTGCTCTGCAATAGATGCATAAAAAATCGTAGCACAAACAAGAATCTGAAGAATATCAACATCTTCAACGCCATTTGCATCAGCTTTAATGCCTGTATTTGTAGGTGTAATAGGACGTTTTTCAACACCCTGCTCAATGTTCCATAGTCCTTTTGCAACCAATACATGTTGCATCATATAAGCCCACAATGGGTAATTGTTACTGTCCAACTTATCCTCAATAGCCAACATACAGAATACACATTGCTTTCAGCCATGGCCATTGAATAAAATACCCTGATGTAGAAAAATTATTGTATCTGAAAAAGTTGAACAGAACTACCTTGACAAGGTTCTACTAGATTTGTAGCAGACTTCGAGATGCTTATATTGGAAAACCGAAACTTGTATATATCTTTGGCATAAAAAGACAAAATAGCTTGCACAAGCACTATGATAGTGTGTTCGAAGGCCGAAAGGAGCTCAAATCATGATTTTGGCACCACACAATGAAGCTGTTTTGGTCTCCTAATCACCATGAGTATGCTCACCAAATCTTGTGCAATTATGGACTATGACCGGAGGGGTGTGGATGACACCCTAGATGAAGCGGTGACCTGCTTTGGAACCAATTGTTGGAGTTAGACTTCTGTGGAAGCATGTAAACAACACAAGGAAGAAGAAGAAGCTTGGAGCACAACACACAATACACAATGTATTACCACTAGAATGTACAAAGATAAGTAACCCATTAGGGCAATAGGAATATATACAAGCTGAGGCAAAAAACCTCCTAAAGAGGGAAAAAAGTACCCCGGCGGTCCTAGTGTGTCCACACACATCACTACCTAAATATATCAACAAACACAAGTTAAAGAATCATGAATATGACATGTGAAAGTAGTATATGATTTTTCATTTTGATGGGATTGAGAAAGGCAAGGAACGTGAGTATTTTTGGATATATTCAAAAGATACTTTATACAAAAGTAGAATGCACTAGAAAACTCTACATAAATAGTGCTTGTGGATGTGCATTATTATCTTCTATACTCATACATGAGTAATACCTACTCTTAGAGCAATCAATGGTAGATAAGATCTTTCCTTGGAATGTGTTTATCTTGCACACTAGGAGGAAGGATTTGGGATTAAGACTCTTTTTTTATGCTCAAATCTGTCTTGAGATAATGCTTTGGTGAAAATATCCATAACTTTTTCTTGAGTATGATTATAATGAATTTTACTTTTTCTTTCAATGATCCTTTCTCGGATGCAATGACAATGGAATTCAATATGTTTTTTTTGTAACTTGACATTCCTTATTTGTTTTGTCATATTCTTGGGCAACTTTGGGTTCATAAAAACCAAAGCCTCACTCTTCCTCATCCACTTCCTTGTCTCTTGATGGTGATATGCAAAAGAAGACGAGATGCAAGTGTTTTCGAAAGGCTCACCATACCATTGATGAATGTAGAAAGATTGCCAAGAACAATGAAAAGAAAAAAGAATCTGACATGTCTATTGTTGAGAAATCATATGATGAAGTTAATGTTGCTCAAGATGTTTTGGCATATGTTGTTACATGTCATTATGATTCATCATCACATTCTACATGTATGGTTGTGAATGAGGCTGATTCAGATTGGTTTTTTGATAGTGGTGCTTCAAAGCATATCAGTTCATGCAAAATATTTTTGCATCTTTGAAAGATGCATCCAAGGGAGGAAATGTTGTATGTAGCAATGTTTCTGCATTGTGTGTACCCGATATCAAGAAGCATTTGATTTTAGTTCTTATTATTGCTTGTGTCGAACTTCATGTACACTTTGTTGATAAAAAATGTATGTTTCACCTCAAATGCTTTTCTTACACATACTTCTTCTATGGCGGAAATGTTGATATATTTAGGTAGTGATGTGTGTGAACACACTAGGACCGCCGGGGCACTTTTTTCCCTCTTTAGGAGGTTTTTTTTCCCCGGCTTGTATATACGCCTATTGCCCTAATGGGCTACTTATCTTTGTACATTCTCTAGTAATACATTCAGTATTGTGTGTTTGTGCTCCAAGCTTCTTCTTCTTCCTTGTGCTGTTTGCGTGCTTCCGCAGACGTCTAACTCCAACAATTGGTATCAGAGCAGGTCGTCACTTCATCTAGGGCACCATCGACACTCCTCCATTTGCAGTCTCAGATTCGCATGAAATTTGGTTAGCCCTTAGCTCTCTCTTGCTCTCTCTTGGTGCACAAATTTTAGAAATGAGACTGATGTCCTCCTCCACTATTTATGGGCACTTGCATGGCTTGAACTAGCAACTGACTAGATGTAGCTGAATCAGACTAGACCCTAACTAGATTAACCAAGTGGACTGAGTAGTTGAACCAAGAATCACTAGGTATGCCAATTTAGGGTCTTTTAACAGAGGTTATTCTAATTTAGGAAGCAATAGGTATGCCAATTTAGGGTCTGATAAGAGAGTTAGTCAACCTTTTGTTATTTAGTGTATTTTTCCTTTGAAATTGGGAATATTGTAACTAATAAAACAAACAGAGCTTATAACTTTTGACAAGAAAAAGTGAAAAAGTGATATATAGCTGCAATATATGTGATATGTTGTTGAAATTGATCACAAAAATAAGTGAGAAGGAGTTTCAAATCCACAATTGGCTATGATAAATAATAAATAATTCACAAATTGATTAAGAAAGAGTTTGAAATCCTCCCTTGGACAATCAATAAAGCAGCAACCTAAATGAATATTGATAAGCCGACAATTAAAGGAATATGAACGTAGATGAAAAACATCACAAAATAGTTTTTTTGTGCATACTAAACACTTCAAATGTTTTCTGTTAACAACTCAAACATCTTGAGTAGATAGTAATTCATGATTGTTACCTAGAAAGCATGGTGTAAAAACAATATACAAAATACATTAAATTATTTGAGGGCCACAGGAAATAAAGGCCCAAAATAGATGAAAAAGTTAGTTGTGTCTCTCAAGGAATTTAATTTATCACTTTGTCATCAAATATTGTCTTTGTGCTCACCAATTTTAAGACATGAGGACTGGGTTCTCTTTTGCAGTCTCAGATTCGCATGAAATTTGGTGAGCAAACCCAGTCCTCATGTCTTAAAATTGGTGAGCACAAAGACAATATTTGATGAAAAAGTGATAAATTAATTCCTTGAGAGACACAACTAACTTTTTCATCTATTTTGGGCCTTTATTTCCTGTGGCCCTCAAATAATTTAATGTATTTTGTCATATTGTTTTTACACCATGCTTTGTAGGTAACAATCATGAATTACTATCTACTCAAGATGTTTGAGTTGTTAACAGAAAACATTTGAAGTGTTTAGTATGCACAAAAAAACTATTTTGTGATGTTTTTCATCTACGTTCATATTCCTTTAATTGTCGGATTATCAATATTCATTTAGATTGCTGCTTTATAGATTTGCGGAGTGCAAGAATAGAAAACTTCTTGAAATGGCACGATGTATGGTTAAATCAAAGCATCTTCTAGATAAGTCTTGGTTGGAAGGGGATCATGTGTGCAAAATATGTATTGAATTGTTTTTCTACAAAAGCATTGAGAGTCATTATACCTTTTTGGCTTGGAATAAATGAAAGGCAATGGTTAGTCATATGCACATATTTGTTTTTTTGCATATGTTCTTGTCCCATCACAATAATTTCACAAACTTGATGAAAAGGCAAAGAAATGTATATTTTTTGGACATAGGAGTTAAAGTAAAGGTTATTGCTTATACCATTCATTGAAGAATAAAATTATTGTAAGTTGAGATGTGGTATTTGCTAAAAATTCAGCATATCCCTTTTTTTTAATGTAAATTTTAGCCAACAATTAGGTCCCAAAATTTGCAAAGAAACATGGCTAGAAAATTTCAGCCAAAGATGGTTAAATGTCTAGCCAAACACTGCTGAAAATTTACAATCACACATGACTGAAATTTAGCATGCCATTCAATCCATTTCTGATGTACATTTTGACAACGTATTACATGACAAACACATCTTTATCAAAGATGCAAAATTTATGCCAAAATGGCTGCAAATAACATTGCAAGGTAGCAAGTTGAGTTCTCCTTTACTTTCTATAACAAGATCAAGCGCTTGCCATGCATCAAGTGACTTTGTGGATGTATTTGTTATTGAAAATGCATGTAATGAAGAGCCACTCACTTTTGAAGATGCATGTGATAATTCAAATTGGATGAGCGCAATGCGATTATAATTGGATTCTATTTAGCCATTGGTAGTAAGTCAAATGGTAGTCACATCATTCACTCTAGAGGTTTTTGTTACACGTGTCCCTTGAGTAGCTTTGATGTGAACTATTTCCCTATGCATGGGCACTTTTGACTCTAGAGTGGGCTAGAGGTTTTTTCCCCATGTAACCACATATACATGATATACTCATATGTGATTGTATGTTTTACTTAGGGATTACATATAGATCTAACTTCATTCATTCTCATATTACTGATCATCTATTGACAGGGAGCTCTCCTTTCCATTGCATGTATGTGTGCATCGATCTTCTTCTTCACGTTTGTGTGTACTTCTATTCATGCTTCCTCACTCACTCACAAACCCAACATTTATGACATGATCATTTGTCTTACCATATTTCCAAAACTATTTTTGGTTATCATATTTCTTCTCATATTTGTCTTTCTTCTTTGATTGAGAAGCATTTATAGATGCTATCATCACCCTTGCCCTTCTAACTAGCAAGAAAGGTTTCATCTACAAAATGCATAATAGACGTGTTTTGCTTAAAATGATCTTCTTACAACAAGAAATAAAATTAACTCCTCAAATCTTAAGGCATTTGGGTTTCCTTTCATCACCAACCAAAGAGTAGAAGCAACAGCTCATAAGAATCAGACATCCCATTGAAAACACTCTAAATAATTGAACTATTTGGCAAAATTTCACTTACATGAACTAAATACTTCAAATTTAAGGTATTTGTGAAATTTTTTTCCATAGAATCATCTATCTTCATATGCTCACTCTCTAAAAATTTGAAACTAAGAAACATGAGCCTCATTTCTTTCTTGATATAGTGTTACAAAAGTATCAAGTGTGCTTAGTTGTCCTAAATTACCAAATTTGAGGGATAATGGTGCACTTGATAGAGAAAGAAATCAAGGTATGTGTTTGTGCATCTTTTCAATCCCATTAAAGTTTACTTGTAGTGGATAGGGATTCTCTTGGTGTAGCTGACATAGTTGAAATCAGAGTTACTAGAGGACTCAAAATAGCAATTGCACTAGAACTTGGACATGCAACATCCTCAACGTCACCTCCATTGAATACATTTTGCAACTATGACTAGACAAAGTTCAACCTTCTACACAATATTGCACATTACATGTGCAACCAATATATGATGTATCATGTATGCCCATAATGGGCATTTGGAACCATCCAACTTATCCTCAATAGTCAACATGCAAAATAGATCATCATTCAACCATGGCTAGTGAGTAGAACCCAATGTTTTCTCAAAAAGTTGAACACTATTATCCAACAAATCTCTACTATACATGTAGCTAACTTTGGCATAAATGTGGTAGTGCACTAAAACCCGAACAAGAATCAACATAATAGGAAAGAAGGCATGTAGAATCCCTACAATAGTGCATTTGGAGATCAAAATGAGCTTGAGTCAATTTTTGATGTGCACATAAATTTCAAAGTCTTGAATTATACAATGGATTAGGTATGCTCACCAACTTTTATAGGGATCCAACAAAGCAAGTGGGGATGTGTTGGTGACACCTTAGGAAGCAATGAATTGCTTTGATGCCAATTGTTAGATTTTTGGGATTGGGAATGCATACAAGCAATAGGAGAAAGAATAAGTAACTTGGGAAGACAACATAGAGTGTATTCCTAAGTGTAGAATGTACCAAGATAGTAACCCTTTAAAGTTATGGGATATATACAAACTAAGGAAAAAAATTATGAAAAAAGTGCCCCAATAATCATAAGTATGTACATATACATCACTACCAAAATATGCTAACAAAGATGAATTATGTTTCACAAATATTTGGAAGAATTTTCCAATGAATTCATCGATCAAAACATCTAGATTATGGAAGGCTCCAATTTTCAATGCTTGAGACTCAAGCTAGAGCACTTCCCACTAGTGCCAAGGTAAAGGATTCATACTAGGTGGAAAAGTCAATGATTTTTGTTTCTTTGAGAGCTTGCGTAAACTCTACCATGTGATCATAAAGATATGAAATTTTATCATAACAAATCTTGAGGTACTTTTCCACGTGATGGTTGAATATTTCTACTAAGTTCTTGAGTTTAGCATTTTTTATTGTCATTAAGATCCATGAGTCCTCTTCTTATCTTCTCATCTTATTCATATTTGAGGCAATCCTTCCTATAAAATTAGGCATTCCTTCATCTACCATATTCTCTTCTTTCTTGAACTTTCTCTCTTGATATTTTCTGATTTATTACCCAAGGGAATCCTTCAACTACCCTAAAATCCTCCTATATGAAGCTTGGATCTTGGCCCTATCAGAAGTTTCTTTTCCTAATTTTGTGTTTTCCACCTCATTTAAATGCCAATATTGATTAGCTTTATCTATGTATTTGGGTGGTAATTTTGGATAAGTGTTTCTCTCATATTCATAGATAATCACCTCATTAGCTTGTGGTGATCTAAAATTCAATATAATTTTTTTTTTTTTTTTGGTTTTTTGTTCCTCCAACTTTTGATAGAGAGTATCACTATTCTATAATGTTTGAAAACATTGATTGTCTTTTTAGAGTGTGATATATCTCCTTGAATTTTCCCTAGAATCCTTGTAATGATTAATTACTAATTTCCCTAAATACTTAATGTGTTTAATGTCTTTTATTATAAGATACAAAACTCGCTCTTTATATTCAAAGTATTCTACACAATATCCCACAATTGGTTTTGTGACTATCAATATGTATAAGGATTCACAAATCTAACCACTTGTAATGTGAACATTGAAAAAAACTATACCATGTGGAACTTCAAGTGAAATTTTTACATAAGAAAGAATGATAATCAAGATGGTCAAAACCTGAATTGAAAAGGTCCACATGATGATGCCATAAGCGCTTCTACATGAACAAATAGTTTCACAATTTGAATAATGCCAAACAGTTGTAATAAACAATGTCTGTTAGTCGCACAAACCAATCTTGTGGTTGCATAGATTAGTTTGTCATGGGTTGTTGATTGGTGTCAGATCTAGGCCAAGAGGTGTAGAAGGCAACATATGATGGTGACCACTCATGCAACAAAAAATTGTAACAAATTGATGTTCGATGATGTGCTCTATCAAGAGAGGTGTTTCTAATTGTTTGTGTGAAGTTTGATTGAATGTTGCATGTGTTGATTTGTAGGTAGTATTTAGTGTTAGCTCTTTGGATTGTATTGTAATTAGGCATAATTAGGAATAAAAAAGTCATTGCTCCTATTGCTCTACAAAATCTATTAGAGGTTTCCTCTTCCATCATTGAATGTGATACCTACACCTAGTGGCAATATCTAACTTGACCATTAAAAGCAACGTCTAGAACACTAATTCTTCAACATAGTATCCATCCAAAGTTGATAATATCTACACTTGGGCCTTTAGCATTATATTATTCGTATGAAATTTAGCTAATTGATTTGTCAATTTAGTTGTAAAAGTTGCAGACTTGGCAACAACCATATGAGCATGTCATTGCAACACTACACTTGATTGGGTGGAAATTGTAGCCTCACGTTGAGCCTTTAGATTTTGCATAGTTAAATCCTGAATTTTTGTGTGTGAATCATATATTTATGTGCTTTAGTTGTACTGTATCTACCTCCAAATCAGAAATGATGTTTTTTCTATCATGAGTCACTTATAAAATGTTATTGAACCTTGTACAATCATCTTGTTTAGCAAGTTCAACATAGTGAATTACACCACATATGGAACTTTTGACCCTAGTCACATGATCAACTATCAAGCACCTGATGATACAAGTCAATACATCCATCTGACTGATCATTGCATTTTTTTTGGACTTCAACCAAATCAGATTGCACTTGTTGATTGATATTCTATAATTGAATAACCCATCTTCAATAGTTGTCTTATAAATCCTCCATTATATCATGGCTTCACTACAAAAATGCATTCTCATCTTGCATAGAGTGGACTTGAGCTTCCACATTTCCATTAGCAGGGAGGGCATGTTCTTGATTGTGAAAAAAAATCTACAAATTCATATGAGTAATATGCAACATTGACTAAATCATTGTTCATATAAGGGTAGTGAGTCTAGTCCAAAAAAGAGGGGGTTTTAGAATGGTGGGAGGCATTACAAGAGGAAGCGGATTCGATTATGTAAGGGACTACATGAAGATGGGGAAAAGTGGTCAACAATAGAAGTGATTGACAAGGAGGTGGGGATGGGGGAGGAGATGAAGGAGAATTCAGTGGTGGAAAATTTGATGGCAATAAAGGAGGTCTTGGAACATTCATATGAGGGGGCAAAGAAAGTTGGGGAGACAAGGGAGGTCCACCCAACTTTTTGTGAGTAGAATGAAAGCTTCAAGATGCCAATGAGGATGAAGAATGGATAGATGGATGGGGAGAACGAGCCTTTGGAGATGTCGTACTATTGAGAATGAAGTGCATAGTGATATATGGGCCTTCTTGGATAGATATTTGTCAAGGTTTCTTCTATAAAAAACAACCATCTAGGGTGACATATGCTTCCTATTACATTGAATGAGAATCTCAAAATTCTCATTGACTTCTTCTTTTGCTTGATCCTTTGATGTTTGCGTTGCTTAAGTCTTTGATGGAGAGACATGAGGTTCTTCTATAAACCATGAAGAAAAAAGGAGGAGTATTAAGAGGGGATTGACTTGTGTGGCATAGGAAGGGCCTTCGTGCAACTAGTGTTTCGACATGGTTTGCTTGACAATGTAAACATTGCATCAATAATCTGGCCTAATTGAATTGTGTACCTTGAATGAAATGAAAAATCAAATAATTGTGGAGTGACATACCAATTTTTTTTAATGAACAAAAATGGCTTCCATGAAGATTTTGCAGAAGATCACTTTAGAGCCTAAATAGTGAAGGTAATACTTGTGAGATACAAGGTTATGACCAAACTTCTTGGCCATGAATTACAAGGTTAACTTTTCTTAAAAGTGGTGATCCTCTGGTGGGACAATCGAATGCAATGAGATACATAATAAGGGTCCATGCAAAAGGGCTAGGAGGGATATGGAATGTTCCACAATTTTGCACCAATCAAGTATTGTGAAATAGATAAAGTTCACAAGTACATGAATGAGGAAAAATATATGACCAATTGATGGAGGGAAAAATAGCATGGGAGTGGCAATCCATCTAATGCTGGAGATGCTTGGGCAAAAGAGTAGGGATCATGTGTTCTATGGCTAAAAGATTCAATATGGGACCTTGCTTGGCCATTGTGAAAGAGCACACAAATAACCACAATCAAAACAAAAGAACAAGTAAGTACATGAGCATGGAGCACAAATATAAGGATGACACAAAACATACAAACAATGGCAAAAAACACTCATCAATGAAAGTTTAAACATTGGTGGTAGTTGGACTTGGAGTGGATACCAAAAAAAGTAAAAGAAAATGATGATGAATCCATGACATGATTGATTATGAAAGTACAAAAATATCTTCTCATGAAAGAAAAGAAGAAGCGATACGAACAAAAAAAGAAACAAAATGTAAAATATGTACAAGAGAGAATGGAAAAATTAATGCGGACAAAATTTTGGTAAAGTTTGGACCCATTGGATTCAAAAGTGCCTCTCCCATTAAAGTCTTCAATCAAAACAATGTTGGAGTTTGAGGTCTGCAGAAGCACGTGAACAACACAAGGAAGAAGAAGAAGTTTGGAGCACAATGCACAATAATGAATGTATTACCAAGTGAACGTACAAAGATTAATAACCCGTTAGGGTTATAGAAATATATACAAGCCACGGGAAAAAACCTCCTAAAGAGGGAAAAAAGTGCCCTGGTGGTCCTCATGTGTTCACACACATCACTACCAAAATATATCAACAAATCACCCTTGGGAGTGATGCAATGAACAAGGAGCTAGCACTCATGTATAAGGAAGTGCTAAGCTATGTGGTATCAATCCATAAAAGGAAGTAAGCCCAAAGCTTTGTGGAAAGCTTCAAACTTCTCCCTAGGCAGAGCCTTTGTGAAAAGGTCTACAACGTTCTCTAGTGTGGGCACATATGCCAAACTGATCTCTTCAGCAGAGAACCTCTCCATGACATAATGATAGTGCAGCTCAATGTGTTTAGTGCAAGCATGGAACACAGGGTTCCTCGCAACTGATAATGTGCTCTAACAATATGAACTATGGAAGACTGAACTAAGTTCAATTGGTAGAGATACAGATTGGTTGCGACACTATTCCTTTATTGTATTGATTCTCTATGTTATCACAGTGATGTCTCTAGTTTGATGCACTAGCAATCAATTTTATTCATCCATATTGTCTTCAGCACCATGTTATATTATGTCTACAAGTCTGCACCAGAATAAAAAACAAGAGAGTGTGATAGAAGTAGAACTTTGGGTACCAGCAAGAGCTTCCTAATCAACCTCACTCCTTAGCAACAAAGTGCTTTGATAGAAAAGTGAGTGCTCTCTATCAACATTTGAAAAGGAAGTGCCATTGAAACGTTGCCAAGGAAAGCTCCCATTAGCATATGCCATTCACGATAGTTAGCACTATTTGTTCATATGAACTATACCTGCTCAAGAAGACTCCACGCCTATGAGACAAGATTTTGAAACACGTCACCTCCTTCCTTGTCTGGCTATGGAGGTAGTAGTTTAAAGAGACGATGAACTCGTATTCGATTTCTTGAGAGAGAGAGAGAGAGAGAGAGAGAGAGAGAGATGTACTTCAAGGATTCTACATTTGAGCAGCCAAGTATGGTAGTGTGAAGAGGAGTTGGAGAAGCATGCGTTCAATGGATATACCCATGCATTCTTGGGAAAATCATCAATGAAAGTCATGAAGTAAAGATAATTTCCAAAAGAGGGTGTCTGCATAGGGCCACAAACATCACTGTGAACAAGCTACAATTTCTGAGTAGCTCGAACTGAACCATCTTTTGGAAAGGAGGAATGCTGCATTTTGCCCAAAATACAAACTTCACAAACATGTTTTTTGGGTGCCTCAAGTTTGGGCAAAGAGGACACCATTACAGATTTCTATAGACATAGCAAACTAGCAAAATTCAGATGATCAAAGCATGCATGCCAAAGCTTTGCATTTGACATAGTGTGAGAATCATGTACTACACATGCTGAATAATTCATTCATGAATTGTACATCTGTCATCAACAAATTTCACAACCAAGCCAATCTTGGCTAATGCAGAAACTGATAACAGATTTTTCCTGATCCTTGGCACAAATAAAGCATCCGACAATGTGAAAGAACTACCATCATCAGTAGTCAGAATGATCTTATCAACTCCCATGACTGGATAAGAGGAGTTGTTGGTGCATGTGACAGTATTCTCTATACTAGAGGCAGACTCGAGTGAAGTGTAGAAACTACACTGCGAGGTAATATGTTTGGTGGCCCCACTATCAAAGTACCAAACATCTGAGTCTAATGCAGACATACGCTATTCAAGAGAAGCTGGGTCAAAATTGCAAACAGTAGCAAACACCCATTCTTCATTCTGCACAAGATTAGCATACTTTGTTTTTGGTGTAGCGGCCTCTCCAACAACCATTCTAGGCTCTTTTTTCTTTGCCTCCTTTGCAGTCAATTTTGGACAATTCTTTATGACATGATCATTTGCTTTACATTACTTGCAAAACAATTTCTGCTTTTCTGTTTTCTTATCGTCTCTATCATCTTTCTTTGATTGTGCAGAATTAGCAGATTTCTGCTTACTAGTAGAAGAGCTCCATTTCCCTTTGCCCTTTGACTAGCTAGGAAAGCTTGATTTGCAACATGCATAATAGACCTATTATGCCTAGACAGATTTTCCTGCAACAGAAGAGAAACTAACTCTTTCAAATGTTAAGGCATTTGGATTTCCATTCATCATCAAAAGAAGAGTAGAAGAAAAACTCTGATATGAGTCGGGAAGACCATTCGGAATAGTCTGCAGAAGTGAACTGTTAGGAAAGACTTCATTAGCAGAAATTGACTATTCCTTCAAATCTTTGATCTTTTTTAGAAAATTGTCCATAGAATCACCTTCATTCATATGCTCACTCTCCAATTTTTTTCTCATGTAAGCAACACGAGCCTGAGCGAATGGCATGTGAGGAATAATGGCATGTTTGACAAACAAGACTATCAATGCATGTGCCTGAGCATCTCTGCCATCCCAATGAATTTTCTCTGCAATAGGTGCAACAGGAACCGTAACACGAACATGAATGTGTAGAATATCACCATCTTTGATGCCATCTGCATCAACTTCAATACCTATATTTGTAGGTGTAATAGGACGTTTTTCAACACCTTGCACTATATTCCACAATCCTTTTGCGACCAATACATGATGCATCATATGATCCCACAATGGGTAATTCATACCATCCAACTTATTCTCAATAGCCAACATACGAAATACATCACTTCTTTCAGCCATGGCCATTGACGAAAATACCATGATGCAAAAAAATTATTGTATCTGAAAAAGTTGAACAGAACTACCCTAATGAGTTCGGCTAAACCTGTAGCAGACTTTGAGTTGCTTATATTGGCGAACAGAAACTTGTACATATCTTTGGCACAAAAAGACAAAATAGCCTGCACAAGCATTGCAATAATGCATTCAAAGGCCGAAATGAGCTTAGATCACCTTGAGTATGCTCACCAAATTTCATGCAATTTTGAGATTGTGACTAGAGGGGTGTCGACGATGCCCTTGATGAAGCAGTGACCTTCTCTGATACCAATTCTTGGAGTTCGAGGTTTGCGGAAGCACACGAACAACACAAGGAAGAAGAAGAAGCTTGGAGCACAATGCACAATACTGAATGTATTACCACTAGAATGTACAAAGATAAGTAACTTGTTAGGGCTATAGGCATATATACAAACTGGGGGGAAAAAACCTCCTAAAGAGGGACAAAAGTGCCCTGAAAGTCCTAGTGTGTTCACACACATCACTACCAAAATATATCAACATGTGCTCCTCTCCTTATGTGAGATCTTTTGAGAGCTCTCTTCCTTATTTTTCTCTTGACAAGTTTGATCAAAATATCTAACTTAGAGTTTTTTATTATGTTCCACTTCTTAACCAACATCTTATGACCCTTTTCCCCATTACAAGACCACTATGTCCAATTGGCTTTAGATTTTAAAGTAGAATGCATGAAAGAAGTGTTCCATTCACTTTTTGGGCAACCAACTTCAGCTAGAGAAAATCAAAATTATCTTAGGACATTTTCTCAAAGACTTTAATTCTTTGGAATGGTTAAAACTAAAAACAATTTTGGACTCTTTTCTCTTCATGATTTTGCTCAAAATCTTTTAGAGAACTCTAGAATATTCCTTCATCCATTGTAGATTGTTGTGCTTGAAGCAAAGCCTAATAGATGAATTAAGACTTTTTTTCCTTGAAAATTGTATAGAATATAGCCACATTCAAAATTGTGGAGACAATTGCTTTGATTCATACTATTAACCTCAAAACTCTAACATTCAATAACTCTTATACTTTTCTAAACCTTGTATCTTTTTCAGGAAGATATACTAGAAATGAATTCAGGGTTTGCTATTTAACCAAACATCTTATTTAGGTACCTCAACATCCACTTGCCTTAACATATTTATGACCATCTTCTTAATTTTTGGGAAAGCTCATGAATTCTTATATTCCCTAAAATAGAATTTCATGATTTTTTGTGTTAGGAGAAATGGTTTTAGCATCAAGATTTATGATAGCATCCGAGTATGAATTATGAGGAGGTTCTAGTAGTACTTCTTATTATGAATTAAGAAAAAATTCTTTTTCATATTCATACCAGTGGGCCTTCAAATTCCTTCCATTTGCAACTATTGCATCTCTTAAACATAGCTTGTGTTGACTTTCATCTTGAGATGAAAATCTATTGAATGAATGAAGCTATTAGAATAAATTAGAAGGCGTTCTTAAAGGAAGGCGTTTCCCAAAGTTTCAATACTTTGTACCATTCCTATTGGCAAAAATAAACTTTTCTTGAGCTTCTATATTTGAGTTCAATTGTCATATTCCATTTCCAACATTTTCTTTGATGGAATATGAGCAATTGAGCCTTTATATTTGAGTTCAATTGTTCATATTCCATTTCCAACATTGTCTTCGTATCATAAAACTTTTGAAACAATCTTGGGGTACCATTCATAGAATAGTATGGCCTTTTGAATATTCCTTAGAATATAGAGGTTTATCTAGCACAAATGACCTTTCAAGATTATCTTTAATAGGGGCATATTTTACACACATGACATTTGATAGTAGAGGTATGCTATATTAGAATTGGTCTAGGTTCTCCAAATATTCTCTACACCTTCCTTGCATTTCAAGTGTTTGGTAGGTACTTTCTCTAATAGATTGTTTATTATAAAAACATCCATGAATACCATGCATTAGGTAAAAAATGAGGTCTTTCAAGGTCCACTTTATTTGGTTCATTAGTGAAGAGTGTACCTTCTTGGTTAAAGTTTTAAGCATTATTTTTTTTGCTAATTTTCCATGGAAAAACCAAAAAATGTCAAGATTTTTGCATTGACGAAAATGTTCAAACATAACATCACGAAAAACAACATGAACAACCACATTGCAAAGCAATGAACATAGAGTTTTGAAAATCCAAAAGTTCTAAAATTACCATTGCAAAGAACAATGTATATACAATTTCTATCATATATTACTTCTCCAAATTTTTACAAGTAAAGTTCTTGCAAGTGCAAAAAATCATTAGGTAGAAGGACTAGGACGAAAAAAGTGACACTATACACTACAATAATCAGGCTGCAAAAGAGCTATGACAATAAAGTTTAGTTCCTTCTTTACTCCAATCTATAGTGACTTTCATTTTATCTTCTAGTCTCCTTCCAACCTACAACAAATTTGAATCAAAATGAACTTGTAGAACTAAAATAAGCAATAATGATAAGATTACTTATGCAGAATCACAAAACATTCCTCACCTTATGCCCTTGTATTCTGAATTTGGATTGAGTTAGTCCCTTAGAGCCCATAATGACCAAGTGTTCTCTCACATTAACCAATGTCCAAGGATGATTCACTAAAATAGTTTCCATTTCATTGTTGGACAATTTAAGCTTAATTTTAAATGGAACTAAAGATCCCTCAAAACATTGTAGTGGTTGGATTGAACAAGTTTTCACATCCAACAATCATAATATAATCTAATGTACAATGAAGTACAATGACAATTGTCCCTGGAGAATAATGATATGGATGAGCTTTCTTTTCCAATTGTCTTGAACATGGTGGAGGTTAAGATGTAGTCTTCTCGTGATCTTCCTTGTTTGTAATGTCCAAGATTTCCCTTGTTGGTATTTGCTCCTCTATCGACATCTCCTTTCTATGTGATTGAGAATGGTCCTCACATTCACTCTTGATGGAAATTTCATCACATCCATTTAGGTACCTCTTCCATGTTGTATGAAGCAAACATAAGTCCTATATATTGTATGTAATCATCTATAAACTCATAAGTGCTATCCATGTAGACACTTGGGTAGTCCCTAGTGTTTGATCCTACATCGCTCAATGGATATGGTATGAATTATATTGGTCATGCTAATTGACATACATGATCTTCTATTAAAGCACTTACCATGAAGAGATCCAAGTTATAACCATCTTTGTTCCAATGATGTTAAGCATTTGTTCACTGATGGATACTTCAATGGCACTTAGTATGTGAGTCCAATATTCTTCTAGTACCTGTGGGGAGAACAATGTTAGGAACCTATTGTTGTGGTTTTTGGGCTACTTCAATCATCGTGTGACACATAGCTAGTTGTTCCTTCTCTAGGTCCTTGCATGGGTAACATTTATCATGATGCTTTATAGATATTCCAACTTTGATTCTATCATGGTATGCATGTAGTAATCCTTCTAAATTTAGTTTTAGAGGGTGAGCTAGTACCCATGTTTTACTTGCTATGTCTCACACTCCAAGAATGGCTGCCAATATCTCCTTAAGGGCACAGAACTTCGATTGGGATCATGTGGTAGGGATCTTATTGAGAGATCATGTGGCATAAAATCTATGAAACAAGTGTTCAATCTCTTATCTTCTTTACTAGTTATGCCACCAAGTGCAGAATGAGTTCAAAATTTTTCTTTGTTTCTTTACCCTCTACCAAGGGATCTCGATTTTTGAGTATGGATCTTGGGATATCGGATCACCTAATGCAAGAAAAGTGTTTAAATTTGTTTTTCTCTTGGCCTTACAAATAGAATATCTTTGCAAATGTGCGCACACTAAGGTGTTCACTTCTTGGCCTCTTGCACAAGGACAAGATCTCACAATAAGGATTCCCTAATGGGATCTCAAGGGTGAAAAGTTTCTTTCTTTCCAACTTCTATGGTTTCCGATTTGTTCTTGGCCTAAGAGTATAATGCTCTAGAACAACGTCCTAGGTTTCTCACAAGTCTGTGGTCTTATATATGAGATCTCAAGGTACCATGGATGAGATCTCAAGAGAAGGATCCTAGGGTGGGATCCCTGAGCAAAGCAATAATTTAACTCAAATATTTTGTTACCCCTCCCCCCATTTGCTCCTTTCATGGGCCATGTGTATCTCTCTCGTAAAAAGATATATATGAAGCTCCCACTAATGTACTCAGAATTTGATCATTTTGTTATATTCAACATGTGGCTTACATGATTACTACACCAAGTACGATTTGTCCATGGGTTCTCTATCCTACATATGTGCTTCTCTAGACATACCAACACCAAGCTTCTCTATCTCTTTTCTTTGCTTGGATGCTCACCCCTTTGAGCGCTTAGCAACAACTCTTAGCCGACTGCTTTTCTTAAGCCCAGTAGCTCCAAACATTGGTTGTTAGCCCTCTTTCCATCTATCCATCACCCAAAGAGGGTAGAAATTCCCCCATGTTCCACATAGATGTTATGAGGTCCCTCGCTACTCTAAAGATCTAGAACCACCTCAAAGGAGCTTAATCTAAACAAGAAACAACAAGAAACAGAAAATGCAAATTAAAGGCAAAAGGGAGAGTGCAAGAAATGATGAACACGATAGTGTTAAGAAGAAGGGAATACAAAAGGGAAGAAGAAGGGATGCAAGGGAATGGGAAAAAATGGAGATGAAAATGATGAAGAAGATGAAGCAAGATTAGTTTTTTTTTTATGTTTATCTTGAAATTCTCACCTACCATGTGCTTGAACCTTAGGCAAGTGTCCACATGAGGTACACTTGGAGGGAAACTTAGAAGTGTCCAAGGACATGCATGCCCTTTGCCTAGAGGTATATATATGGGTGGATTTGGTTGGGTGGATACATGCATCTTTTACCCCTTTGTGGGTTTAGATTATATTTTAGGAATTGTTGATATTATTCTTAAATGTTGTGTGGACATAACATTTGGTAAGAGAGTTGTGTCATGAACTTGAGAGAGTCACACTTTGATTTTTTTTTGTACAGATCTTCCATCACACGAGTTCTACATGTTTTTTTTTGGGAAAACAAGGTGTGGGAACTCCCTCTTAAGGGGTCTCAGGCAGTCGATCGGTAAAAAGGCATGTTGAGACCATGCCACCCATGCATACTATAGCTGGCCATCAATGATAGAAGATAGTTTTCACTCTTCCTTCTCCATGAGAAAATTAAAATAGGAAACTTCTCTGCTTTAAATAGACACCCCACAATTGGCAAAACACTCCTTGTGGGATATATTACCCTAAAGTTCCAAATCTAGATGCATCTCATGGGAATGATCATTCTTCAATGTTTTTGAAAGCTAATACACTTGCCATCAGTCACAGATCTACCATCTAACTCGGAGCATGCCCTTTAGTCATACAATATGAAGAGAGAGCAATGTGCATTATGAAGCTCTTTTAGTCATTGATGGAATTATTTCTATCCTTTCTAATCCTCTACGAAAATTCCCCATTTTATCCATCCTTTGATACCTTAGTTGGAGTTCAAGATGCTTTCTTTTGGAGAGATCCAATAATAATTTTATCTATACAAACAAGAATCATCAAATTTGGACATAAAATGATTCCTTTTCAAAGGGGACAAAAATACCCTCTTGCATGATTTTCTTGTATGTAACATGTTTTTTGATTTGTAAGAGAGAAAGAGACATGGCAAAGGATATGCAAGTGCATCTCAAAGCATCAAGGACTGCAAGAGATGGAAGGCTCGATGCAATGTGTCTCCTTTACTCTTCATTTCCTCTTTACTCTTCAATTCAGTTGCATGATGCACAGTTTAGGGCATATGCATGATTATGAACATGAATTGTAGGAATGTTTAAATTCCTTTTATTTATGCGTTCATGAAAGACTTGTACATCTTCATTTAAGAAAGGAAAGGCACAACGTGCATATCCAGTTCCATGCATCTTTGCAACATTAGCCATGGTATGCTATTTTTTTTTAACTTAAGGAAGTTTAAAACAAAGAAGTAGCATACACAATCATTAAGTATAAGCTTATGCGACATAGATGTCATTGCTAGCATTTTATGTTTTTGCAGGTTATGGAGTTCATATTTGAGTATATGGCTTGTATGCCATGGGCTTGCTAAACCCTAGGTTACATACCTTCAAGATCAAGGGTTTAGACCTAGCAACTCAGATCCTTCTCTATTCATCAAAAGGGATCATGTGTGGCATTGGCCTGCAATGCCTTATGTTTGATCTTATGGTTAAAATTTTTTGGAGCTCCATTTCCTTGGGGAAATGCTGTCGAAATTTCTCCCACCTCATGGTGTCATATATGCACTTACCTTTAGGTAAGAATTTTATGGCATAGTAACATGCCTTCTCTGCAAACATTACTAATGTGTAAGC
Source organism: Ceratopteris richardii (assembly GCA_020310875.1). Lineage (NCBI taxonomy): Eukaryota > Viridiplantae > Streptophyta > Polypodiopsida > Polypodiales > Pteridaceae > Ceratopteris > Ceratopteris richardii. The sequence continues at coordinate 151,755,089 of CM035428.1, forward strand.
ATGCTTGTAAGCATGTACTTGATGGACTTATGATCATCAACATGTCATAGATGAGGCAACTTCAGTAGTATTTGGATCCCTACACATAATCTTATGGGTTAGGATTGCTAAGGGGAAGGAGATATATCTTCACCATTAGGAATGTGCACAAGAAATCATATAGATTTAAAAATTTGTATATAGGATTATGAGAGATACGTTTATGATTGTCTCCAATGTAATGAAGGTTTTTTTCCCTTTAAAAGAGTCTTTCAATATGATTAGGAGACTATGGGGTATCATGAGGGATACCCAAAGAGTGACTAGTTTCACTCATGCACATCACTTGAGTAAGCAGTGAAGCAATTTTGTTACACTACTAAGGAAACCAATTAGATGGGATCATGGAGATGGGTTTCATGAGAGAGCATCGACTAGTGCTAATGTGATTCGAATGAGGATTAGGAAGCTCATAGTCATGGCAGTAGCTCTATGATTTAGAGCATAGATCCCTCGGTGAGGAATATTCGGGGTACCCAATATATATGTGTATTTTGGGATCTTGAGAGAGGTACTTAGACTTAGTCTTGGTACCTAGGAACAAGTTAGGTTGGAATAGAGAGGGATATCCATTGTCACATGCTGACTAGAACCAAAAAAACTAGTTTGAGGATATGGGATTCATTTGATTCCAACTATATGAGTTGAAGACATGGGCTTCATTACAGTACACCTACATATTTTACTATATATATATATATATATATATATATATATATATATATATATATATATATATATATATATATATATATATATATATATATATATATATATATATATATATATATATATATATATATATATATATATGTTTGATTCAGTGTAGATATGACACCATGGATTGGAAGAAGGTTCCACTAGTATGAGATGATGGAAAGGACTTCCCTTTGATCACTCTTCTTCTATGGCCAGGGAGAAAAGGACTCATCATTCATGGAAGCATTTCTCGCTAGATCAAAGGAGAGCTCTTAGTCAACATCTCCTTAGGATTGGGAGTTATCTTTCATAGTTTAGGGATGATTTATTCTTCCAATAGAGTATGTGATGGGTGATATTATCTCCCTTCATACCATATACTCACTTTGATAGCTTTTAGGAAGGATAAATCCACTAGTATGAATGGATCATACAGATCCATGTATAGAGGATGGTTAGCATAGATAGTTTCTTTTGTATGGATATATATTTGTTCATTATGGTATCATGTCATATAATTGCTGACCATTTTAGTAGAGGGCTTTGACCCTTAAAAGGAATTTACTTCCTCCACTCTTCACTACCTAAAACTTCATTATTTATGGGGGATTGGTTCTCCACCTTTATAGGAATGTATATAAATGAGGGATTATGCATTAGTTTATGGAAGTGAGGAGCAAACAAATTCATAAATATCTCTTCTAAGGGAAGGAGAAAGTGGGATTGAGCTCAAAGATTGAGAAAAGATCTCATTTATCTCACTTATCTCACTTTAGCTCCTTTCATTGAAAGAAGAAAGGGAAAGAAAAATATGATTTCTTCATACGAGAAGAATAAAGGATGTTTTTCTTTACAAATGAGAGATGTTCAGAAAACATCTCATAGTTATTTTTTTAAAAGGAATTCATTTATTCTACTTTTCAGTGTGCCAGTTTGGTTCTCCACTATTTTGAAGGAAAAACATGGAGGACTTATGTGCATGTTCTCAATTTTGGATCAATAGAGCATTTTGATTCAACAAAATTCTCTCTTGAAGGAAAAACATGGAGAACTTATGTGCATGTTCTCAATTTTGGATCAGTAGAGCATTTTGATTCAAAGGGAAAGGGAAAGTGGAATAGATTCCATTACTAGAGCTCTTTCCTTAGATGAGATGAGAGAGAGACAGAGAGAGAGTTTCATTTGCTCTAGATAAGATTGTCTAGATAGGAGTGGCACTCTTATATCAAAGGCAATAGGGAGAACAATTGATCATGGTGGTTAGATTGAGTCTCATATGGAGACTCTAGAGAGAAGAAATGTTATTTCCAATAATGGTCCTTGACTAGATGAGATGATCAAGTTAATGACATTAGTGAGTCTAGAAGTAGACTAATGACTCTTGTCTTTAAATATATAGGGATTGATCTAACCTATTGGGTTGCCAAACTCTTAGTTGATGTTTCGTCATGAGGATGATAATTGAACATCAATTAGGAGAAGGAATTACCTTAATATCAAAAGGAATGATTTTTGCATTCATATGGAAAACTTAAGGGAAGAGAAAATGTTCGAGTTTGCACTAGTGCCAATATATGATCTTCCAATAGAACTTATTCCAAAGTTTATGGATGAAAAACCAAAGACTTCTTGGTTATTCGAACATGAGAATTCATTTTACTACAAAGGAATTCTTATATGTGATCTAGACAATGGATTGGCATAGGACACATAGTTTAGGTAAAAATATCACTTGTGACTACACTCAAGGATAGGAATACCTTGAGAGAAATGAGAGCAAGCCTAACATCTTAGGTCTAGATGGGGTTCGGAGTCACTTTTGATGGGACTTTGTTCTACACTTTTAGGTCATTTTGATGATGTTAGATGTTACACTACAAGAAATAGGGGGGGCGTAGCGACGCCCCCGAATTGAAAAAAAAAAACGAATACCGTCGCTTATGCAATGCTAGCATCGCATAAGCGACGGTGCTATTTTCGAAATTTTTTTTCCCGGCCATTCATCACATAAGCGATGCTAATTTAGAGCGTCGCAAATACCGTCGCTAACTAGCAACGATATTTGCGACGTTGGCAAACTAGACAGCATCGCATATGCGATGCTTTGGAATGTAAAAAAAAAATTCGATTTCTCCCGACACATTTGTGCCGGGATTTGGACACGAGACCAAGAAGAGACCGAGAGAGAGAGAGAGAGAGAGAGAGAGAGAGAGAGAGAGAGAGAGAGAGAGAGAGAGAGAGAGAGAGAGAGAGAGAGAGAGAGAGAGAGAGAGAGAGAGAGAGAGAGTGATAGAGAGAGAGGCATCTCGTTGAAGCAAGGTATGCGCACACACACACACACACTTACACACATACATATGCATACACACACATATACACACATAGACACACACACATACACATAGACACACACACACACACATACACACAAATACACACACATATACACACACATATACACACACATACACAAATAATGTCGCATACACACATGCACACATAATGCATACACATGCACACACATATACACATACATATACACACACATACACACACACATACACACATACAAACACATATATGCATACACACACACATAGAGAGACATGCACACACATACACATACATGCATACATAATGCATATGCATATGCATACATACATACATACTTACATGCATACACACATATGCATACATAATGCATATGCATATGCGTACATACATACATACTTACATGCATACACACACATATGCATACATAATGCACATGCATACATACACATACATAATGCATATGCATACACAATGCATATGCATACATAATGCATATGCATACATACACATACATAATGCATACACACACATATGCATACATACATGCATACACATACACACATAGACACATACATACACATACACACATATAACCACATACACACTCATAGACACACACACATACACATAGACGCGCACACACATACACACACATATACACACACACATACACACATAGACACATACACACATAATGATGCATTCACACACATACACATGCATACACACATACACACATATACACACACACATACACACACATACACACACACATACACACATACATACAAACACATATATGCATACACACACACATACACATACATGCATACATAATGCATATGCATATGCATATGCGTACATACATACATACTTACATGCATACACACACATATGCATATACATACACATACATAATGCATATGCATACATAATGCACATGCATACATACACATACATAATGCATACACACATATGCATACATAATGCATACACACACATACACACACATATGCGTACATACATGCATACACATACACACATAGACACATACACACACATAGACACATACACACATATAAACACATACACACTCATATACACACACATACACATAGACGTGCACACACATACACACACATATACACACACATACACACATACACACATAGACACATACACACATAATGATGCATTCACACACATACACACACATATACACACACACATACACACATACACACACATATATGCATACACACACATAGAGAGACATACACACACATACACATACATGCATACATATGCATACATAATGCATATGCATATGCATACATAATGCATATGCATATGCATACATAATGCATATGCATATGCATACATAATGCATATGCATATGCATACATACATACTTACATGCATACATACACATACATAATGCATACACACATATGCATACATAATGCATACACACACATACACATACCTATGCATACATACATGCATACACATACACACATAGACACATACACACACATAGACACATACACACACATAAACACATACACACTCATAGACGCATAGCGACACATACACATAGACACACACACATACACACACACATATACACAAACACATACACACATAGACACATACACACATAGACACATACACACATAATGAAGCATACACACACATACACATGCATACACATACATATGCATACATACATGCATACACATACACACATAGACACATACACACACATAGACACATACACACACATAAACACATACACACTCATAGATACACACACATACACATAGACACACACACATACACACACATATACACACACACATAGACAAATACACACATACACATGCATACACACACATACACATGCATACACACATACAGACACATATACAGACACATACACACATACACACACATATATGCATACACACACACATAGAGAGACATACACACATATACACATACATGCATACATAATGCATATGCATATGCATACAATGTACATACATACTTACATGCATACATAATGCACATGCATAGATACATACACACACATAAACACATACACACATAGACACATACACACACATAAACACATACATACTCATAGATACACACACATACACATAGACACACACACACATACACACACATATACACACACATACACACACACATACACACATAGAAACATACATAATGATGCATACACACACATACACATGCATACACACATACAGACACATATACACACACATACATGCATAGACACACATAGAGATACATACACACACATACACATACATGCATACATAGGCATACATAATGCATATGCATATGCATACATAATGCATATGCATATGCATACATAATGCATATGCATATGCATACATAATGCATATGCATATGCATACATAATGCATATGCATATGCATATGCATACATAATGCATATGCATATGCATACATAATGCATATGCATATGCATACATAATGCATATGCATACATACATACTTACATGCATACATAATGCACATTCTTACATACACATACATAATGCATACACACACATATGCATACATAATGCATACACACACATACACAAATGTGCATACATAATGCATATGCATATGCATACATAATGCATATGCATACATAATGCATATGCATACATAATGCATATGCATACATAATGCATATGCATACATAATGCATATGCATACATAATGCATATGCATACATAATGCATATGCATATGCATACATATATACTTACATGCATACATAATGCATATGCTTACATACACATACATAATGCATACACACACATATGCATACATAAATGCATACACACACATACACACATATGCATACATACATGCATACACATACAAACATAGACACATACACACACATAGACACATACAAACACATAAACACATACACACTCATAGACGCATAGCAACACATACACATAGACACATATACACACACATATACACACACACAAACATACACACAAACATACACACATAGACACATACAAACATAATGATGCATACACACACATACACATGCATACACACACATATGCATACGTACATGCATACACATACACACATAGACACATACACACAAATAGATACATACATACACATAAACACATACACACTCATAGGCACATACACATACACATAGACACACACACACACATATATACACACACACATACACACATACACACATACACACATAATGATGCATACACACACATACACATGCATACACACACATATGCATACATACATGCATACACATACACACATAGACACATACACACATACACACACATAGGTACATACATACACATAAACACATACACACTCATAGACACACACATACACATAGACACACACACATATACACACACACAAACACACATAGACACATACACACATAATGATGCATACACATGCATACACACATACAAACACATATACACACACATACACACATACACACATACACACATATATGCATACACACACATATATGCATACACACACACATAGAGAGACATACTCACACATACACATACATGCATATATATACATACATAATGCATATGCATATGCATACATACATACATACATACATACATGCATGCATGCATACATACACATACATAATGCATACACACACATATGCATACATAATGCAGACACACACATACACACAAATATGCATACATACATGCATACACATACACACATAGACACATACACACACATAGACACATACACACACATAAACACATACACACTCATAGATGCACACACATACACATAGACACACACACATACACACACACATATACACACACACATAGACACATAGACACATAATGATGCATACACACACATACACATGCATACATACACATACTTAATGCATACACACATACATATGTACACACACACACACACACACATATATATATATATATATATATATATATATATATATATATATATATATATATATATATATATATATATATATATATATATATATATATATATATATATATATATATATTGATTTCTAACCATTTTGTTTTATATGTTAGGTATTATGGATCCCAGTAGAGAGAGAAAGGCGAAACTCACTCTCATAAAAAGTCTTATGAGAGCAAGAGTTCCATCTGATACTCTAGGGGCCATCATGCGTGATTACTCAGAGATGTCTGATGAGGAGCTGGACTATACGATCCAGATGCTTACCCAACGATCATACGAGGGCTCTTCTACAGCTCCACATGCAGGAAGAGAGCTATCTGCTCATAGGTATGTTTTTTTTTCATAAACTTTTTTAATGATATTATAACACATATTTTTATTTATTTTTATCTATCTGTTTTGAGGACACCTATACCACCTCCAAATCATGATAGCAGAGATAGAGTTTGGGACAAGATGGTCGCTTAAGTGGTGTCTAAAAGAGATGCGGACACTTATGGCTCATCGTCGCGATAATGCACGATATGCACACTTAGTGCACTTGAGACAGAGTTTGGGACAAGATGGTCGCTTAAGTGGTGTCTAAAAGAGATGCGGACACTTATGGCTCATCGTCGCGATAATGCACGATATGCATTACTTTTATGTATATATATGTGGATATGAGTATGTGTGTTTATGCATGTATGTATGTATATGAGAGACAGAGAGAGAGAGAGATAAAAGAGTGAGACTAGAGGTATAAATACACGCATACACACACATATACATCATACATGCACATTTACACACATATACACATACATGCACATTTATACATACACACACATACATGCACATTTTTACACACACATACATATGCATGCAATTACACACATATAATGAATACACATAGACACATACACATACTCACATACACGTACACATACTCACATACACGTACACATACTCACATACACATACACATGCATAATCATATGTACACACACATAGACTCATATAATCATATTTACATGCATATATACATATACACATGCATATATATACACACACAACACATGCATATGCACATATAGATACACATACATACACAACACATACAAAAATCCTAAATTGAAAACAATAATTTCGATATTAGGGTTATAAAACCTCTAATTTAAAAACTCTAATTCAATCTTTTAGCCATATGTTTGAAGTATATGTACACATTGCATCTATTCCTCCGACGTCCTACTAGAGAGATGTCTCTCCTCCCAACCTTATGCCTCTATATATAGCTACTCGAATCAACGAGGATCATAATATATATAAAGATATATACACATCATGTAGATAGGATACATAAATATAAAATGGAGTAGATATATTATTCATCACACATACATGCCTAAATGCACACATAAATATATATATATACATGCATACATATTTACATGTACACATTTACACATATACATATATACATATATACATGTACACATCACATATACATGCCTACATGCACGCATAAACATATATATACATGCATACATATTTACATGTACATATTTACACATAGACACATATACATGTACACAATTATAAACACTTGCATATATTACATGAATACATGAATATTTTACATAAATGCATATGCATATATACACATATGCATATGCATATATACACATATGCATATTTAACACATGTATACATATATCACACACATGAAAACACATACATATACATGAAATACATATATATGCATACTACCATATGTATACATATAATACACATGAATACACACACATATGCATACATACATGATAAAAATTTGCTCCTCGAAGATAAAGCTATATATAAAATAATTAGGCATACCCCCGAGCTTCATGGTCTAACTTAGAAGAACATGATTTCATCTCTCTAGTAGGATTCATTGTTATTCAAGTTAATAAAAAAATCTATTATCTCATATCCATTCAGAAGCTTCAAGTTATTGATCGATAACTAGAGTAGAATTTACTATCTAATCTACTCATATGTTTTCATTGTCGCGATCATTTTGGTAAGACATCAATATAGTCTCATCTTCATTATCCTTATTGATTTCATTTATTTCTTCTATTGTTAAATATATGTTCTCATGAATCACTTCAGCTATTGATGGATTAATATCTATTTCTGGTAATTCCTCTTCCTCATCAGTAGAATCAGCATGTAGAGAATTATCCTCTTCATCAAAAAGATTAGTATCATTATCACGTATAATGATTCTAATTTCTATTTCAGATGTTGATGTATCAATATTTGATGCTGAATCATCAAGAGGACTTTCTTCGATCTCTCTAACAATAAACTGTTCAAACAATGACCTACCTAGGTTGCACATGAATGACTTGCCACCAAGGATGAGCATCTGGGTTTTTATAAAAAAATGCTTGTTCAATATGCCTAGGAAGAATATATGGTTCTTCAGTAGATCGCATTACCTTGGAATAATCAATTGCCCAAAATCCAGATAATTCCTTTCTTAATGTGGCATTACTATCTTTATACTCGGCTCGAAACCAGTCAACCTTCAAAATGACCTATCAAAATATATAACAACAAAAACCCATTATTAGGTGCTTAAAAAATAACTAACTCTATCAAAAAAAAAAACTTTTTTCTACCTGTTTGAATGTACGAAATGAAATTTTGTAGATACCAACAATAGTTCCTACATAACCAAGTTCGCTATCTATAAGGTTCGTGTCTTTTGAGCTAGCACGTGATAGTTGCTTGAAAGAAGCAACAATACTAGAATCCTCTGTTTTACATAAAGAATCAATGGCTTTGATTCTAATATGCTGTCCAAAAGCCCACATATTAGTGAACATTCGAGCCTGCAAAATAAATTCAATTAGTAAATAGAAACTAACATACATATATGAAAAAAAAAATATTTTAATAAAACTACCTTTCGTTCACAACCTATCATTGACTCTCTTTGCTCATCTGAGATTTCTTCATTATTTACGTTGGCGCGTTGCAAACGACTATATAGCCAATCCATGAAAGAAGATATATCTGTAATCTCATTATTATCGAGATTACCTCTAAATGTTTTGTTTTTTCGCCTTTTACTTCAGAGATTTTGAAGTTCCTCATACTCGCTAAGGAACGCTTGCATGCATTCGCTATTATATTCTACAAAGTAGAAACATCATTTTTTTCTTGAAATGTAAATAAGAATGGAACCCCCTTACCTCATAATACCTCATCTGTTATTTTTGAAGAAGACTCGTTGGTCCATGCATGTGGAGCTTCTTCATGAACTCTTTCAAGGGACTCACTAACGTAATACATGCACTCTTCAAGCATCCAACCTTTTGTCATGGATCCTTCTGGTTTCACTCTTTGTCGCACATAACCTTTTAATATTCCCATAAATCGCTCAACCAAAACATCCATCAAGTGTTGACAACACCTGCAATCTCTATTTCATCTACAAGATGGACTAATAAATGAACCTGAATATCAAAAAATGAAGTAGGAAGTTCTTTCTCCATCAAACATAGTAGCTCTTTGCATTCACGTTTTTTTTGTGGGATCCAGTTTTTGTCAATCTCTTTGGATGTAATCCACCTAAACATATCATAAAAACAATTATAAAGAAGTTAATAAAAAAATAAAAGATATCCAATATTCATACATGTTAAGTATAAAAGTATCATAATTACCTTATAAGTGATCCAAGACGATAGATCACATCTCGTAATCCTTTCATTGTACATCCATCGATAACCAAAGGTAAAATATGTTTCAAAAAGTTATGCCAGTCATGGGTCTTTAACCCAGATAAGCTCTTATCATCCATAGTAAACATGTTTTGAAAAGATGCTCCATATCCTGTAGGAGTCTCAATCAATTGAATTCTATTGTTGATAGTCTGTATCTCTTTTGTTGGAAGTACCCAAGGAGAAGGTGCATAAGTCGTTTCTTGTCGATGTCTATCAAAAACTGGCCATAACTTTGGTTTGGATTTTTTATCTTTCAAATCATTCCTTGATGTTGTGGTATCTTTTAGTCCAAGAAGATGCTGCCATAGTGAATAACCAATATTTTTTAATATATGCATAGGATCAAGAAGATGACATACTTTTAACTCTTTCCAATAGTCCAAAGAATACCATATTGATATGTTCTCGGCGAGTGCCAATTTTTCTTTACCTCTGTTCACATACTCATTATCTGGATCATCACTAAAGATTTCTGATTTTGGATCTATCAGAGGTCCATTTGTCCATTTTTTATACTAATCCACAGGCGTCATAGGTTTTGGACACTGACTTGTTTCAAGATTTCCATTAAAATGTATCGCTTCTCTTTTAGATCTTAATGATCATCAAGCAAGAATCGTCGATGTCGAAGATAAATATTTTTGTTGAGATTCTTACTATAGATTGATCTCAACCAATCACCACAATATGGACAAGCTTTATAACCCTTAGTAGATATTCTTGCATCATGGAAAATGATAAAAATATAATTAGATTAAATCATATTTATTTACATGCATATTGAATAAAAAAATTACATCAATACCTGAACAAACACCATATCCTGGAAAATCGTGAATAGTCCAAGCCACAATACCATGAATCGTGATATGTCTTTCATTGATGCTTTTCGATACATCAATGACATTAATACCTCTCCATAACTCTTGAAGATTGTCAATGAGAGGAGCAAGATATATATTCATATCTTTAACTTGTCTTTTGCCTGGGATTAAAAGTGAAAGCATTAAATGTTCCTTTTTAATGCTAAGATATGGCAGAAGATTGTAGTTTATGACTACCACTGGCCATGTTGACCATTTACTGGATTTCATGGAGAATGGATTAACCCCATCTAATGCAACTCTTAACTTTAGATTCTGTGGATTTTGTGCAAATTCAGGCCATGTAGAATCAATATGCTAAAAAGCAACACTATCATGAGGAATTCTGATTATTCCATCAATACTTTTGTGATCATGTCCCCAAGTCAAAAGCTTTGATAATTCAGGGCTTTGAAACATATGTCTAATCCGTGAAGCCAATGGAAAATGTCTCAATACCTTTTTTGGGATTTTACCTTCTTCGCCCTTATATCGAGGAGATTGACATTTGGGACATGTCAAATAGTCTGCATATTCACCTCTATATAAAATACAATCGTTAGGACATGCATGTATACATTGATAATCTATACCAAGATTGTTGATTATCTTCTTCATTTCATCATGTGAGGTAGGAAGAATATTCTGACTTAGTAAAAACTTTTCAGATAATAACCTGTAAGTTTATAAAAAGAAGATATATTAAAAAAAGTAAATAAATAAATATACATACATTCATACATACACACACACACACACACACATATATATATATATATATATATATATATATATATATATATATATATATATATATATATATATATATATATATATATATATATATATATATATATATATATATATATATATATATATATGCATATAATTTTATATATATGTATGCTTATGTGCATCTTTCAAAATATTTGCAAAAAATTTGATTGTTTTGGATGGAAGGATACGATTGTTTGTTTTGGAGGATATGAAGTATGTACCTTCATTGAATGATTTGTCGATTCTATCATATGTTCAGTTTGAAAGTGTGAGAAGCGAATTTATAACTTCTATTCAAAGAATTTGGCACTATTTATAGGCTATACGATGGTGACCTGGATGAATCGCATGCACAGAGGTTACTCAAGATAGATCAACCTGATTATAAGGGACTAGTGCCAGCAGGATTTTTGGGGTATGCAGTAAACCTCTTGCATGTCAATGATGAGCATCTGAACTTTAGGATACAAAGTGGAAATCATGGTGGCTTGAGAGGATCACTTTTATACAGCTTGTTCAAAGAACTTCAGGTTTATGACACTGAAGTTTTTTGAACAAGCTGTATAAAAGTGATCCTCTCAAGCCGCCATGATTTCCACTTTGTATCCTAAAGTTCAAATGCTCATCACTGACATGCAAGAGGTTTACTACATACCCTAGGAACCCTGCTGGCACTAGTCCCTTATAATCAGATTGCTATATCATGAGTAACCTCTGTGCATGTGATTCATCCAGGTCACCATTGTATGGCCTATAAACAGTGCCAAATTCTTTGAATAGCAATTTTAAATCCGTTTCTCACACTTTCAAACTGAACATATGATAGAATCGACAAATCATTCAATGAAGGTACATACTTCATATCCTCCAAAACAAACAATCGTATCCTGCCATCCAAACCATCAAATTTTTCGTGAATATTTTGAAAGATGCATTAATAGTTTTAAAAGATGCGCGGACAAAAAGTGCCCATTCAATTCAAGTTCTTGTTCTTACCTTATTTAAAGTAAGAATAAAAACCTACATATATATATATATATATATATATATATATATATATATATATATATATATATATATATATATATATATATATATATATATATATATATATATATATATATATATATATATTTGTGCATATATATATAAATAGATAGAAAATTGAAAATTATACCTTAATAGTGTCGAAACAGATACATTACTCCATCCAAACGATTTCGAAGGTTGAGAATAAGTAAGCTTGCACTTAGTCGTGTCAAACGACTTCCTTCATAAACATGCTTTAGACATTCCTCTCGAAGATATTTCTCAGTTTTAGAAATATCAATGCTCTCACTATCATTTTGATACCAATCCTCAATAAAATCTGCCATGCCATCATCTTCATCATTGTCACACAAATCTTGTACTTTATCGTCTTTTGAATATAGATCTTTCAACTTTGCATATTGCACAGGATTAGTTTTGCATAGCGTCCTCATGGAAGCTTCTGATAAATGAGGTCTTACTGATAATTGTGAATGCTGTGGAGGAATATCATCAACATCATACGTTGGAATCTACACATATAAATAAAATTCATTAGTATTCCATAAATGAATAAAAAGTAAACTTTAAATATAAAATTAAGTATATAACTTATTAAATATGGATAGAAAATTTTTATTCTCTTTAGCTAAAAGGTGCTCTTGGAGGTCTAAGCCATCCATAATTCACTAATAGTTCATCACCGGCATGTAATGTAGTAATAGCATTGACAACTATGTATCTTGATACATCTCTACTCATGTATGGTGATTCATGAATATTTTCATGCTCCTCAAATGTGCAATTAGTCCTTGAACTATTATGTAACCCTCGACTACTATTTATTAAACCTGCTATATTTCCATGTGTGTGTTGGAGATAGACGTCTGCGGAAGCATGCAAACAGCACAAGGAAGAAGAAGAAGCTTGGAGCACAAACACACAATACTGAATGTATTACTAGAGAATGTACAAAGATAAGTAGCCCATTAGGGCAATAGGCGTATATACAAGCCGGGGGAAAAAAACCCCCTAAAGAGGGAAAAAAGTGCCCCGGCAGTCCTAGTGTGTTCACACACATCACTACCTAAATATATCAACAAATCCCCCCTGGGAGTGCTGTGGTGAACAAGGATCTGGCACTCATGTATAAGGAAGTGCCAAGCTATGTGGAAATCACTCCACAAAAGGAAGTAAGCCCAAAGCTTTGCGGAAAGCTTCAAACTTTTCCCTAGGCAGAGCCTTTGTGAAAAGGTCTGCAATGTTCTCCTGCGTGGGCACATATGCCAAGCTGATCTCCCCAGCAGAGAACCTCTCCCTGACATAGTGATAATGCACCTCAATGTGCTTAGTGCGAGCAAAGAACACAGGGTTCCTCGCAACTGCCAATGCGCTCTGACTATCAGTGAAGATGATGGTGGCAGAAGACTGGCCAACACCCAAATCAGCCATAAGGCGTCTGAGCCACACACACTCAACAGTCGCTGTGAAAGCTGCCCTATACTCAGCCTCACATTTGGAAGTGGCCATAGTAGGCTGCTTCTTGCTCAACCAAGATATACATGAGCTACCAAGCATGAAGCAAAAACCACTGGTGGACACACGAGTGTCATAGCAACCAGCCCAATCTGAGTCAGAAAAAGCATGCAAATCTGGCGGTAGTGATCCCCCCTTGGGATAAAACAACCCAAGTAGCCGAGTACCACTCAAGTAATGAAAGATGTGCTTAACCGCCTTCCAATGCATGACTCTTGGGCAATGCATAAACCTGCTCATCTGTGAGACAACAAACTGAATATCTCGCCGAGTAATGCATAAGTAAATCAAGCATCCAACAACCTGCTGATAGAGAACAACATCAAATGCATCTCCAACATCATGAAGACTCAATTGTAAATCTGTCTCCATAGGAGTGGCAATAGGCTTACAGTCTTCAAGGCCAAAATGCTACAATAATGTGTCAATATATTTCGTTTGACACAAAGCCATTCCACCATCAACTTGCATAAATTGAATGCCCAAATAGTGATGCAAATGCCCCAAATCAGACATCTCAAATGAGGCATGCAAATCAGCCTTGAAATCAGCAATATGCTTCTCAATAGGACCAGTGAGCAGCATGTCATCAACATAGACAACAATGATAAGAAACACATCATTAGCACGCTTAACATATAAGGTGCTTTCAGTTGGACTTTTCACAAAACCATGTGCAACCAGATAGGCATGTATCTTCTCATACCAGGCACGTGGTGCTTGCTTTAAACCATATAATGCCTTCTTTAACCTGCACACCTGGTTTTCATGCCCTTTCTGCACAAAGCCACGGGGCTGAAAAACATACACTTCTTCATGCAAGTCACCATTCAGAAATGTTGTTTTAATGTCCAACTGATGTACATTTCAACCATGATGGGCTGCAAGTGCACAAATGCTCCGAACAGTAGTCATATGGCATGTAGGTGCAAAGGTCTCATCAAAATCAATGCCTCTTTCCTGCGCATAACCCTTTGCAACAAGCCTAGCCTTATACCTGTCAATTGTACCATCAGGTTTACGCTTCAGCTTGTATACCCACTTAGTGCCAATGGCCTTCTTGCCAGGAGGCAAGTCACATAAAGACCATGTACCATTCTTCATTATAGCATCATATTCAGATTGCATGGAAGCCATCCAATTTTCTGAATTCTGTGCTTCATCAAAAGAAACAGGCTCATTCTCATCACAGAGACCAGACACAGCCATAGCATAACAATCTGATGCAAAGGAGGCACTATGAGAGCCTGAACGAGTACGATATGACAAAGGTGCATCTAATTTGCTGTCACGCAAAGTCTGCACCAGCCATTTTGGCATAGTTTTTGCCTGCTCAATATCAGCTCTCTCATCAACAAGTGCATCATGTAAATCTGCATCAGAAATAGAATGATCTGGATCATCATATGAAACGTGCAAAGGCTGAGAAGTTGCCTCATTAGGACCAGCACTAGATTGTCCACCTGTAAAAAGAGGCATCAACGTATCATACATGTCTTTGGAGCTAACAGATGTCTCCTTAGTACATGAAAGCAATGGCTGAATAGCATCTTCCACAAAGACAACATCACGGCTAACTAGAATGCGTTTAGTCTGTGGATGATACAAACGATAGTCTTTACTTTCAGAACTGTACCCAACAAAAATACATTTTACTGCCTTATCATCCAATTTTCTGTGATGCTGTTCAGGCACTAATGCATATGCCAAACAACCAAAAACACGCAGATGAGCAACAGATTGCTTGCGGTCATGCCAAGCCTCATATGGAGTGATAGACTGCAGCGCTTTAGTGGGACACCTGTTCAGTACATATGCTGCACACATGACAGCCTCAAGCCCGAAACTATGTGGTAAAGCCTGACTCTTTACCATGTACCTCGCCATCTCCATGAGTGACCTATTCTTTCGTTCAGCAACTCCATTCTGTTGAGGTGTATATGGCACTGTACACTGGTGTTTTATCCCACGTTCAGCCAGAAATGCATTAAAATCAGAAGACATATATTCCCCCCCTTGATCAGAAAGGAGGGTGCCCATTTTACATGCTGACAAATTTTCAGCCAAAACCAAAAATTGTTTAAAGCACATGAACACTTCGGACTTTGCTTTGAGTGGATATATCCATGCATGCCTGGAAAAATCATCAATGAAAGTCACGAAGTAAAGGTAATTCCCAAAAGAGGGTGTCTGCATAGGACCACAGACATCACTATGTACAAGCTGCAATTTCTGCATAGCCCAAACTGAACCATCTTTTGGAAAGGAGGAACGCTACATTTTGCCCAAAATACAGCCTTCACATACAGATTTCAAGCTTGGGCCTCAAGCTTGGGCAAAGAAGACACCATATCAGATTTCTGTAGGTGTAGCAAACTAGCAAAATTCAGATGACCAAAGCGTGCATGCCAAAGCTTTGCATCTGACATAGCCTGAGAATCATGAACTGCACATGCCGAATCATTCACAGATCTTTCATAGTCTATGAGCTTATACAACCCACGACATAAAATGCGAGAAGCAATAATCACATCGCCATTTGATAGATCATGAATTGTACACCTGTCATCAACGAATTTCACAACCAAGCCAATCTTAGCTAATGCAGAAACTAATAACAGATTCTTCTTGATCCCTTGCACAAATAAAGCATCTGACAAGGTGAAAGAACTACCATCAGCAGTAGTCAGAATGATCTTACCAACTCCCATAACAGGATAAGAGGAGTTGTTGGCGCATGTGACAGTATTCCCTGTAGGGGCAGGCTCGCGTGAAGAGAAGAAACTGCGTTGCGAGGTAATATGTTTGGTCGCCCCACTGTCAAAGTACCAAACATCTGAGTCCACTGCAGACATGCACTGCTCATGAGAAGATTGGTCAAAACTGCAAACAGTAGTAAATGCCCATTCTTCTTCTTGCACAAGATTAGCAGACTCTGTTTTTGGTGTAGAGGCTTCTACAACAACCATTCAAGCCTCCTTTTTCTTTGCCTCTTTTACAGCCAGTTTTGGACAGTTCTTTATGATATGATCATTCCCTTTACAGTACTTGCAAAACAATTTCTGCTTTTCTGATTTCTTCTCATCTTTATCCTGATTCTTCGAATGTGCAGCATTTGCAGATTTCTGCTTACTAGTAGAAGAGCTCCATTTTCCTTTGCCCTTCTGACTAGCCAGGAAAGCTTGATCTGCAACACACATAATGGACCTGTTTTGCCTGGACTGATCTTCCTGCAACAGAATAGAGACTAACTCCTCAAATGATAAGGCATTCGGATTTCCTTTCATCATCAACCGAAGAGTAGAAGCAAAACTCTGATATGAATCAGGAAGACCATTCAGAACGGTTTGCACAAGTGAGCAATCTGGTATAACCTCATCAGCAGAAATCAACTGTTCCTTCAAATCTTTGATCTTCGTTAGGAAACTGTCCATAGAATCACCTTCATTCATATGCTCACTCTCCAACTGTTTTCGGAGGTAAGCAACACGAGCCTCATTCCTAGCTTGGTATAATGTGGTAAGTGTATCCTAAGCATCCCTAGCTGTTCTGCAAGATCGAATATGAGGAATAATGGCACGTTTGATAGACAAAGCTATCAATGCATGTGCCTGGGAATCTCTGCCATCCCAACAAATTTGCTCTGCAGTAGGTGCAACAGAAACAACAGCACGAACAGGAATCTGTGGAATATCATCTTCGACACCATCTTCATCACCTCTAGCACCTGTATTTGCAGTACCTGTCATTGCAGGTGTAACAGGACGTTTTTCAACACCCTACACAATGTTCCACAATCCTTTTGCAACCAAAACATGTCGCATCATATAAGCCCATAATGGGTAGTTGGTACCATCCAACTTATCCTCAACAACCAACATACGGAATACATCACTGCTTTCAGCCATGGCCGATGACTAAAATACCTTGATGCAAAAAATTGAATGTATCTCAAAAAGTTGAACAGAACTGCCCAGACAGGTTCTGATAGACCTGTAGCAGACTTCGAGATGCTTAAATTGGCGAATAGAAACTGGTATATACCTTTGGCACAAAAAGACGAAATAGCCTGCACAAGCGCTGTGATAGTGCGTTCAGAGGCTGAAACGAGCTCAGATCGCGATTTCGGCACCACAGAACGAAGCTGTTTTGATCTCGGAAACACGCTGAGTATGCTCACCAAAATTCGTGCGATTCTGAGACTGCAAACGGAGGAGTGTCGACGGCGCCCTAGATGAAGCGACAACCTGCTCTGATACCAATTGTTGGAGATAGACGTCTGTGGAAGCACGTGAATAGCACAAGGAAGAAGAAGAAGCTTGGAGCACAAACACACAATACTGAATGTATTACTAGAGAATGTACAAAGATAAGTAGCCCATTAGGGCAATAGGCGTATATACAAGCCAGGGAAAAAAACCTCCTAAAGAGGGAAAAAAGTGCCCCGACGGTCCTAGTGTGTTCACACACATTACTACCTAAATATATCAACAGTGTGTAAGGTCTTCCATCAATATAAAATCTTTCATTTTCTGCATGTAAAATCCCTCTACTAGTACGGGATGCTACGTTCAAGCATATTCCATAAGTACTCATGCTTTGAACATAACGTGAAAGTCGATGCCAATCTCCCCTTCCATATATAGAACCACAAAATGACATAAGAGTGACTTTAGAGTTCGAAGGCACATACAAATCCTCTACAATAAAGAGACCACGACCAGCATTATTAATAGTGGATGGAGCAATCATATAGCGATTACCCCAAAAGTTGAAAACCTCTCCATCTCAAGGAAGTGGTCCTCTATTCCATCCTCCATATCTTCTTCTATCATATGTTTGTACCAAAGAACGATCACGAGTTGGCAATGGATAATCTCTAGCCGTTTCATTCTCTAAACCAGGAGGTAGAGGATTTCTAGAAACCTCTGCTTGTAATTGATGAACAGCAAGTCCATGACGTGTACGAGGTATATTAACATTATGAGAAAAATTATCATCATCATCATCATCGAGCAAGTGTTCTTGTATATCAATAGTAATTCGATTTTATTTATGGTTTTTAAATAAAATAATGACATTAATATATATAGAGAATACATACCCAAGCATTATCACATTGATTAGGTGATGGTGCACACTCAAAAGTACCATACTTTGCCTCATGTTCAATACATTCCAATCGTGGTCTTTGATACGTGCCATAACAAGAGTTACACCAACATATAATATGCTCTTGATAGTAAAATTCATCATAATTCCTATCGGAGGACACATGTGAAGTCGGTGCATGGGTAGGAGGTGGTGGAGTACCCTCTGATTGATCAGAATCTACACATAATAAGAAACAAAAAAAAAAAGTTATGTATCCATCAAATATATTTAAAATTAAATGTTTGATATACTTACAGTATAAATTCATTGCACGATGAGGAGACGGTGGTGGAGTTCCATCTGAT
Organism: Ceratopteris richardii; assembly: GCA_020310875.1. Taxonomy (NCBI): domain Eukaryota; kingdom Viridiplantae; phylum Streptophyta; class Polypodiopsida; order Polypodiales; family Pteridaceae; genus Ceratopteris; species Ceratopteris richardii. The sequence continues at coordinate 151,775,643 of CM035428.1, forward strand.
TGATCAGAATCTACAAATAATGGTATTTGATATTAATAATCTGATTATCTACATACACAAAAAATTCACATATACATATTTACACATACACACATATTCACATATACACATTTACACATACACACATATTCACATATACACAACTACACATTATTGTGGGATAAATGCATGTATTTTGTATGAATGAGTGTATATGCATGCATGTGTGTGTATGTATATATGTGGATATGTATATGTGTGTTTATGTTATATGTATGTATATGTGTATATGTATACATATATGTATATGTGTATGTGGCTATGTATGTGTATGTGTATGTGTGTGTATATATGTGTATGTATTCTGATTTTTTTTTCTGTTTGAGATTAAATTAACAGGAGATATTGTATGGTGGAAAAAAATAAGAGGCGAGCTAACATACCACTTGAGACGTGGCAGTTTTTTTGTAGACAGCTACGTCTTCAGGAGTTATTTCCTTAGCAGGAGGTACACAAATTAATAGTTTATATTTATAATTTTTATATATTTTAGTATTTTTTTACATTTAATTTATGTATTTTTTTCTTGAATAAATAGGCTGCTGCAAAGAAGAGAGTGGAGTCGGGCCACACATCGCACCTAGGCCAAATGGGCCATAATGGTTTTGTAGCTACATTTGTAAGTATATGTGTTATTGTGAGTATATTTTTTATTTTAGTTAAAATGCAAGCAACTAATCTTTTTTATTTGTTTCAATGCAGCGGAAGGATTATGGCCGATATCCTACGAAACATGAGATCGAGTATGCTACACATTTTGGATATCGGTGTTTGAGCGAGTATATGCAAGATCATCCTGATGCCTTTGTGAGTATTTTTAAATTTTATATAATTATTTTATTTTTATGAATGGTTTGATTGTTTTATTTATTTATGTTTGTTATATGTAATACATGAGTATTATGGAGAGACAAATATGGATGAGGTGGAGAGACAGACACAGGAGGGACGATCTCGATCATCACAGGGTGATCATGACGATGAGGATGAGGAAGATCACGATGATCATGATATTGCTGATGATGATGATGATTAGGATTTTAGTTAATTATGACATTGGATTATATGTATTTACAGTGATATATATATATATATATATATATATATATATATATATATATATATATTATATTTTTCATTTCAATTATGTTTTGAATCGTGTGTATGGTATTAAGTAATGAAGAGTTTTGTTCTATTGATTGTTATTGTTTATATTAAGCATGTGTTTTAATACTTTAATTATATAATTCATTCATATGTGTGTACCTAAGTGTATATGTATGTAGTGTATATGTATGTATGTGCATGTGTATGTGTGTGTAAATGTATGTATGTGCATGTGCATGTGTAAGTGTATATGTGTGTATGAGTATGTGCATGTGCATGTGTATGTGTGTGTATATGTATGTGCATGTATATATGTAACTCTATGTGTATATGTGTGTATGTGCATGTATATGTGTGTATGTGCATGTATATGTGTATATGTAGGTATGTGCATGTGTGTGTGTGCATGTGTATATGTGTTTTAATACTTTAATTATATAATTCATTCATATGTGTGTACCTAAGTGTATATGTATGTATGTGCATGTGCATGTATAAGTGTATATGTGTGTATGATTATGTGCATGTGCATGTGTATGTGTGTGTATATGTATAACTCTATGTGTATATGTGTGTATGTGCATGTATATGTGTATATGTAGGTATGTGCATGTGTATATGTGTTTTAATACTTTAATTATATTGTTCATTCATATGTGTGTACGTAAGTGTATATGTATGTGTGTGTATATGAATGTATGTGCATGTGTATGTGTGTGTATATGTATGTATGTGCATGTGCATGTGTAAGTGTATATGTGTGTATGAGTATGTGCATGTGAATGTGTAAGTGTATTTGTGTGTATGAGTATGTGCATGTGCATGTGTATATGTGTGTATATGTATGTGCATATATATGTGTAACTCTATGTGTTTATGTGTGTATGTGCATGTATATGTGTATATGTAGGTATGTGCATGTGTGTGTGCACGTGTATATGTGTGTGTACATATGTGCATATATATGTGTATATATGTGTATAATGTATGTATATGCATGTGTATATGTATTCCACATGCATGTGTATGTGGATGCATTTCCATTTGCATCCATGTGCATGCATGTGGATGTGCATATACATGTATTTGCGTATATGTTAATGTGTGTATGTATGTATGTATGTATATATATATATATATATATATATATATATATATATATATATATATATATATATATATATATATATATATATATATATATATATATATATATATATATATATATATATATATATATATATATATATATGCAATAATGCATGCATGTAAGTCTTTTTATGTGGTTGTAGAAATGTTTGTGCATATGCATGTGTATATGTGTGAAAGTGCATCTTCATCATGTATAAGTGTATAAGTGCATATCAATAAGTGTGAGTATGCTATCTAATGAAAATAACACAATTCAAATGATATACAAAGAATAGAAATTGTACTTACAATAGTTAGCCATACTTTTTGCTTGGTTAGCTTCTTGAATAAACTGCAATAAAGAGAGAAAGAAGAGAGAGAGAGAGAGAGAGAGAGAGAATTCAAAGAGAGAAAGATGTAGAAAGAGAGAAACAGAGACAGAGGGAGACAATAAGAGAGAGCTTAGGCAAAACAACAATTTTGCATATACTTGCTTCAGCTCCTAAGCGTAGCGCAATTGCGAACGTTAGAGAGCTCTTCGATCGGATGCGTGAAAATGCCGATCGAAGAGCCTCCAACGTTTTAATTTTTGTCCGTCAATAGACTGTCGTGTAAGCGATGCTATCCGTCGTCGCATAAGCGACATGTTTTCAGCGTCGCTTATGCGATGCCAAACATCGTCACCTATGCGACGTAAAAAAGCGTTGCTTATGTGACGCTATTTAAAAGCATTGTGTTAGCGATGCTATATGGAAGCGTCATAGCCCCATCGCACCACAAGTCGCAAAAAACATCGTTTGCTTCGTCGTTTAATCGACGGTCCACACGTGACACTAATCACGACGCATGTTGCAATTTTATAGCGACGCAATTCTATCGCCTTAACCGATGATGTTTAAATTTGATGCTTTTTATTTATATGTGTTTTTTCGAGTATTTTCTATAGGTATATAGATTCAAATTTAAGAATATATCCCCAAGTTCACTTTGGGAAGCATCCAAAGTAGGCACTTCAAACATTGTTTCCAGTCGGTGATAACCTAGTATCTAGTCAACTTTGCACGCACACTGCTCTTTGTTTGAGTGTCCAATTTTGATGATTTTTAGCTTCTTGGAAAGCTTGTTTCATGAGATTTCCAATTATATGAAGAACTTTTGAAACGGAGGAAGTTTAGCTAGTTTGTGCATAGAATGTGTTCTCAACAGCCATCTCTTAAGCTTGTAAAAGTAGGAATTTCCTACTTAACTTTATAATTTTGTATATGTAGCACATGATGTGCCTTAGAAAATTTGGTATATGTATATTTGGTACATGTAGGTGCCTTAAGGACATTTATATCAGCAATGTTCATGCTTTTGTAAACATTCATCATGCCCCAACGTTCAGGGGAAACATTCTATTTGCTTTGTAAGAGAGAAAGAGGACACGTGAAGCAAATGCAAGTGCATCTCCAGAAATCAAGGACTATAAGATATGGAAGGTGCAATGCAAAGCGTATCCTACAACATTGAAGATCCACTAGATCATTAGATCATAGGGAAGACCCTTCTACTCTTCATTTCTTGTTTTCTCTCATTTGATTCGGTTGCATAATGCATACTTTAGGATATATGCATGATTATGAAGTTGAATTGTAGGAATTTTTAAATTATTTTTATTTAGGCATTCATGAAAGAATTGTACATCTTCATTTAAGGAAGTAAAGGCCCAACATGCATATCTAATTCCATGCATATTTGCAATGTTATCCATGGTATGCTATAACAAATTAAGGAAGTTTAAAACAAGGAAGTAGCGTACACAAGTATTAAGTACAAGGTTATACAACATAACACTTGTTGTTAGCATTCTATGTTTTTTCATGTTATGGAGTTCATATGTGAGAATATGGCTTGTATGCTGTGGGCTTGCCAAGCCTTATGCTATAGTGAATGGTATGTGTTCCATTGGCCTGCAAGGCTTTATGTTCAATCTTTAGGTTAAAAGTTTTTGGAACTCTATTTCCTTGGGGAAATGCAAACAAAATTTTTCCCACCTCATGGCATTATATACACACACTTAGCTTTAGGTAAGACTTTTATGGCATAGTAACATGCCTTCTCTACAAACCTCATTAAGGTTTAAGCATGCTTGTAAGCATGTACTTGATGGACTTATGTCCATCAAAATGTCATAGATGAGGCAACTTCAATAGTAATTGGATCCCTATACATAATCCTTATGGATTTAGACCATAGGATTGCTAAGGGGAATGAGATGTATCTTCACTATTAGGAATGTGCACAAGCAATCTTATAGGTTTTAGGAAGTTTCATAGAGGATTACAAGAGATACATTTATGATCATCTCAAATGTACTGAAGATTTATTTACCTTCAAAAGAGTCTCAGAGTATGATTAAGAGACCATGGGGTATCATGAGGAATACCCAAAGAGTGACTAGTTTTGCTCATGCACATCACTTGTAGTAAAGCATTTTGCTAAGCTACTAAGGAAAACAATTAGATGGGATCATAGAGATGGTTTCATGAGAGAGCATCGATGGGTGATAATGTGATTCGAGTGATAGTTAGAAAGGCCATAGTCATGCACTAACTCTATGATTTAGAGCATAGATCCCTCAATGCAGAATATTTGGGGTATCCTACATATATGTATGTTGGGATCTAGAGAGAGGTACTTAGACTCAATCTTGGTACCTACCAACAAGTTAGGTTGGAATCGAAAGGGATATCCACTATCACATGTTAATTAGAACCGAACTAAACTAGTTCAAGGATATGGGATTCATTTGAGTCCACCTACATATTCTCTTATATATATATATATATATATATATATATATATATATTGTGTGTGTGTGTTTGTGTATGTATATAAATTTGATTTAGTATAGGTATGACACCATGAATTGGAAGAAGGAACCACTGGTATGGAATGGTGCAAACGACTTCCATTTGAGTACTCTTCTTCTATGGCCAAGGATAAAAGGACTCATCATTCATGAGGACATGTCACTAGATCAAAGAATAGCTCTTAGAAGACATTTCTTGAGCATTTGGAGTTATCCTTCATAGTTTATGAAGGATTTATCTTTCAATAAAGTATGAGCTGGATGCTTTTATCTCCGTGGACATCACATACTCACTTTATAGCTTTCAGGAAAGATAATTCCATTAGTGTGGATGGATCATATAGATCCATCCATAGAGGATGGTTGGCAGAGATAGTTTCTTTAGTATGGATACACATATGTTCATTATGGTATCATGTCATATCATTGTTGATCATTTTAGTAGAGGGATTTGAGCCTTAGAAGGAATTTGTTTTCTCCACTCTTGACTACATAAACCTTCCTTCTTTATGGGAGATTGGTTCTCCCCCTCCATTGGAATGTATGTAAATGAAGGTTATGCACTAGTTCATGGAAGATCGTTGCAAAAGAATTCATAAATGTCTCTTTAAAGGGAAGAAAAAAGTGGGATTTAGCTTAGAGATCGAGGAGAGATCTTACTTATCTTACTTAGCTCCTGATTTCTTCATAGAAGAAGAATAGAGTATGTTTTTCACTAGTGAGAAGAGCTGTTTAGAAAACAACTCATAGCCAACATTTTAGTATAATTTCAGAAGGAATTCATTAACTCTATTTTTTAGTATAATTTTCCTTCACATGTGATTTTCATTCTCCATTATTTTGAAGGAAAAACATGGAGAATTTATGTGCATGTTCTCAATTTTGGATGAGTAGAGCATTTGGATTCAATAGAATCTCTTTCAAAGGGAAAGTAAGAGTGGAATAGATTCCACTACTAGAGCTCTTTTCGTTAGATGAGATGAGAGAGAGAGAGAGAGAGAGAGAGAGAGAGAGAGAGAGAGAGAGAGAGAGAGAGAGAGAGAGAGAGAGAGAGAGAGAGAGAGAGAGAGAGAGAGAGAAAATAGATAGGAGTCTCACTCTTATATCAAAGGCAATAGGGAGATCAATTAATTATGGTGGTTAGATTGAGTCTCATATAGAGACTCTAGAGAGAACTAGTTATGTTATTTCTAGTGATGGTCCTTGACTAGATGAGATGATCTAGTTACTGATATTAGTGAGACTAGAAATAGAATAATGAATCTTTTTTTCAGAGTTTCTAGGGGAGAGGGATAGATCTAACTTATTGGGTTACCAAAAACCTAATTGGTGCTTTGTCATGAGGATGATGATTGAGTGTTAGTAAGGAGAGTTGGTACTTATGGATTGTCTGAATCTCAAGTAAGAATGATTTGCATTAATATGGAAAACTAGAGGGAAGAGAAAACGATAGAGTTTGCACTAGTGCCAATAGATGCTCTTCCAATAGAACAATATTCCACGTTTATGGATGAAAAACCAAAGACTTCTTGGCTAGAAGGATATAGAGATATTACTACTAAGAAAAATGTTTTCCAAGGGGGTCATTCAAGTATAGGGCAAAAGTCTTTAGAGTAGACTTAATTAAAGGTATGTCCTCTAGACAAGCAAAGGTGCTTGGCCTAGTGTTTAAGTCATATGGATGAAAAGGAAGAGGACTTGAGTTCAAGTCCTATGAGAAACGTGGGTGAGTGTTTTACCCCAAGAGCTCTAGAGTCTTCTAGAAGCATCCACTTTAGTTAACTCATGTTAACTATGGCACTTGGCATACATATAGTTACATGTCAGACACTTGGATGATTAGTATCAACCTGCTATAGTAGGCAGTCCCTTGGAGAGAGCTATATATAGAGGCATAAGGTTTGGAGGAAAAGAGACTCATCTCTCTGTGTAGGTCATCATAATGCTTCATATATGGGGAAACAACACACAAAGATGATCATGTACAATTTGTACATGAAGCTCAGGGGATGCCTAGAGTATTTATATAGCTCTATTTTCAAGCATGAAAATGTTTTCCATGGGGGGAATAATTTTATAAAGGAAAATCTGCTAGACATTTGATATTGTAGCTCCATGAATTCGAAAACCATTTTTTTTCTCCCTCTACACACTTTTCCTTCCATTGCCTTGTGCTCCAACACTATTGATGGGGCAAAGGCTTATGCCAAAGTAGATGACAATATGTTTTTATATGTCTCTATTATAACTCCACTTCCAACAAGAAAGTGCAAAGAGTTATCTTTAAGTTTTTTTGATCCTTGGAGGATAGTGAGGAGGATTAATGACTACTCTTAGATACTTCTTGAAATCAGAAGTTTCAGTTTGGAGGCTTTCTTTTTCTTTATTGATTATTGAAGACAAAGATCTTTAGAAGGGGGACAAAATGTTATATTTTAGGCAAGACACCATCGTATATGCCTGTGTCGAACAAAGGAAAAGATGTCAAGTTTTCTTACTTCAAGGATAACCAAGGCCTAAGACCTTAGAATCTTAAGGATAGTGTCCTATTCACACTAGCCACATGAATGGATGAGACCTTATAGAGGGCTTTAGATGATGAGTAAGAAAGGGGCTATATTTTGGTTGGGAACTGAGTCTATATACATATCATTTCTTTGTGGTATCTCACAATACATACATACATTCGTATACCCTCAATACTTGTGCAAGTTCTCTGTCTACTCTAATCAATGGGAATCATCACAATATGTCCATTAAGTTAGTTCCCAATTTTGTTAGTCTATGACTTGGAAGAGCAAGCTACATACAATACTTTTATTTCTTTTTATTTTACATGCACTTGGATTATTGTTTTTCTTACTTTCTCTTTATTTTTCTTTTTCCGTAACATTTCTCAAGGATAACAATTGCTTGTAATGTGTGGCTCAAGTATGGAATGTGTGGCTCAAGTGTTTGGCTTGAGCTCCTTGTAAAAGAGGAAAAAGAGAGACAAGAGAAGAAGAGAAGTGAATAGAGGAAAAGAGAGATGGGAGAAGGAGAGACGTGAAGCATTGACTAATTTGGAAAACAACAATTGGTTTTCTCATATATGCCAAAAAGAGCTTCTATGATGATATGTTCGTATGCCATTAAATAGCAATGTTTCCTTGATACATACTTTGTACTAGTTGTTACTTTGGTCCTCTCTTGACCTTATGAATATTTCATTGAAAATCCTCCCATATGCACTTAAAATTTTGGACCCTTCTTGAAATTCTCTTATACTTTTTCTTAGACACTATCATTGTACATTTTCTTTAATTTCCTCATCATTCATAACCATATCTTTTTTTCCTTTCGATGTGAACAACATTTTTATATATTGTCCAGATGGATGTAGTGTAGCGGTATGCCTTGAACATCGTGGGGTAGAGTGCCTAGATTCAAGTCCCACTCAATGGACATTTCAAACTTCTTGTACTCTCAAAAAAAAATAAAATCTTATGTATCGTTGGGAAACGTACAGAAGATGAAAACATGGCAGGAGAGGGAAAAATGTCCATTCTCCGTGTGTGTGTAGAGAGAACATAGTTATCAATTGCATTATCAACCATAGAAAAGATTCATTCCATGATGTCCGTGTTGAGAGATGTGTAAGAGCTTTGAAAAAGGGAGTAAACATTTCATGGGCACTTGGTTCAGCTGATCACTGTTTTCATCACCCACAAAAACTTGAGCATCCTGCATGAGTGACTCTTGCAGGTCATTCATGTCACTTACTCGAGTTTTAGCTACAAGCATTCTGTTGGCGAAGCTTATAGCTACTAATGGTCGTTTCTGGCGTACAGGTGGATGGCAAGGAGCTCATAACGTCGGTTAGAGATTCCTCCCATTAATATCCTCCGTTGAATGTTATGGATGGTTGTGTACCTTGCGTCCATCCCCCCCTGAATTCGAGTCTTGCTACGAACTCAACGGAGGATATTAATGTCAATTTCGAGATCCCATGGAGAGGTGCTTATCAAAATGAGGTGCAGTCTTTTAATGGATGCTATGGATTTGCATTTCCAAGGCGTCATTATTCTGATGCCACAGTTACTCCTGAATTTCTGTGGCGGCAGGGTTATCGTGATACTTTTTCTACTAAAAATGATCGGAGAGAAAATATTACATTCCATACTGCGGAAAACAAAGACGAAGAGTCCGTTATCATAGCCTCATTGAGAGTTTGTACCAGGACTAGAGACTTGCACGGAGGCTTCAAACTTCACGATGCTATAATAGAAAAAGGCTTGCTTGAGAAATGCTCGGATTTGTTAATTACCATGTATGCAAAATGCGGCGAGCTTGCAAAGGCTAGAGATTTGCTAGACCAGCATAAAAGCAGGGATGTCATCACTTGGACTGCTTTGCTAACTGGTTATGTCCGAAAGGGCAATGGCCAGAAAGCTCTAGATTGTTTTGAGCGTATGCAGAATGAGGGTATAACTCCAAATGCAGTGACGTACAGTTCTGTCTTGAAAGCGTGTGGTGCTCTTCGTGCTCTGGAGAAGGGAGAAGCAATTCATGGGGAGATTCTGAAGCAGAGGCTGCTGGAGGATGACTTTGTATTGGCCACTGCTCTTTTGGACATGTATTTTAAGTGTGGTGCTCTTGCAAAAGCAAAGCAAATGTCTGATAATTTCTCTGTGAAGGATGCGGGTTTTTGGAATGCGTTAATTTCGGGTTATTCACAACACGGCCAGGATGAACAAGCCTTACATTGTTTCGAAAACATGAAATGCAAGGGTATCATCCCAAATCAGGGGACCTATGTTTGTGCCTTGAAGGCCTGTTCAAACATGGGTGATCTAGACAAGGGTTTACAAATTCATGAGGAGGTTGCAAGCAGGGGGCTTCTACAAAGCGACAGTGTACTTGCTAGTGCTATTGTGAACATGTATGTTAAGTGTGGTACTTTCCCAAAGGCACATGCTGTGTTTAAGAAGCTGTCACCCCAGGATGCTCCGTCTTGGAATGCATTGATTACAGGTTATGTGCTAGATGGTAAATGTGAACAAGCTCTGAGTTGTTTTGAGCAAATGAATTGTAGGGCCATTCCACCTGATGCAGTGACTTATGGGTGCATCTTAAGAGCTTGTGCAGTCATACATGCTAGAAAAAAAGGAGAGCAGATTCATGCTGAAATTGCTCGGCAAGGGTTACTGCACAACAATATTCAACTCGGAAATATTCTTATAGACATGTATGTGAAGTTTGGTGCTCTCTCGAAGGCACATGATGTGCTTAAGGAGCTCCCTACTCGAAATGTTGTGTCATGGAGCACATTGATTGCAGGATATGCACAATGTGGTAAAGATCGGCAAGCACTGGAATGCTTTGAGTTCATGCAGCATGAAGGTGTTCCTCCAGATGCAATAACTTTTGTTTCTATGCTGAATGTATGTAGTCATCTGGGTCACGTGGAAGAGGCTCATTCACTCTTTGTGAGTATGGACACAGCTTACGGTGTGAAACCGAATTTGGAGTGTTGCTTTTGCATGATTGACCTTTTTGGTCGTGCAGGGCACATAGAAAAGGCAATACATTTGGTCCAGCAGATTCCCCTCTCTGATAGTTATAACATTTGGCTTAGCATATTGGGTGCTTGTCAAAAGTATGGGGATGTGCATATTGGCAGATGGGTATTTGAACAAGCAATACTGGCAGATGAAAATAATGGTCTAGCTTATATACTTATGGCAAATATTTATGCAGCAGCTGGAATGCAAGAGGATGCTATGATCATTGAGGCTATGAGGATGAGTAGGATATGGAAAAGTGCAACACATAGTTGGCAATCTACTGCACCGAGCAATAATAGTCATGTGTTTGCTTTCGATGATTTGTTGTATTTAAAACTCCCTTCAACACACATGCAGCTAAACTCTTCTGAAGAAGATGTCCTGATAAAATGATTGTGTTATATAGGGAATTTTCTCTGGTAATATGCAGTTTTATGTGGCACTGAAAGTGTGGAATACTAAATATGGTGCTGGTGGCCATTCACAGGAACCAGTGGATTGCATAAAGTCAACATGCGTTTCATGTTTTGCATAATACATGTGCTAGAATGGCCAGAAAAGAGAGTGCCGAGCAGTTGATGGCTGCTATGACAAGAACTTGTCATTAAATTTGCGCTTCATAATTGCTATACTTGGGTGTGTTGTCAATGAATATTACCATGTATAATATGGCAGTGAAATATGGAATAACAATGTCTATGGCACTACTTACACCGGAGATTTGCATGATTGTGTTAAAGATGGGAGCTCTTTTTAAGTGGGGAGCCTAACTCAATATTGAAGTGTGAAGCATGAGTTGGCTCAAAAAGATATCTTTATGAACAAGCATGATTATTGCTTGTGCCTGCACAAAGTAGGCTTTTTCTGGCAGTTATCAAGGGTAAGATTATGCATGACAGAAACATGCCACTTATGTCAACTTGTAGATTACAGCTTTATAGACCTCTAGACAATTTTCTCTTTGGAGAGGTATTGCCATTCTTTCTGTATTATTTATTCACAATAACACAAACATGATTATTGCTTGTGCCTGCACAAAGTAGGCTTTTTCTGGCAGTTATCAAGGGTAAGATTATGCATGACAGAAACATGTCACTTGTATCAACTTGTAGATTACAGCTTTATAGACCTCTAGACAATTTTCTCTTTGGAGAGGTATTGCCATTCTTTCTGTATATTTATTCACAATAACACAAGCATGATTATTGCTTGTGCCTGCACAAAGTAGGCTTTTTCTGGCAGTTATCAAGGGTAAGATTATGCATGACAGAAACATGCCACTTGTGTCAACTTGTAGATTACAGCTTTATAGACCTCTAGACAATTTTCTCTTTGGAGAGGTATTGCCATTTTTTCTGTATTATTTATTCACAATAAGGCACTCATAATAAAAGATTCAAATGAACTGAACCAGCTATTGCATTTGGAGTTCCCATATTCCAGATAAATATATGCTTTGAATACTTCATAGATGCAGGATCATTACATTACGCTACATGAGAATCTCCACCAGCAGCTTACATGTACTGCCACAGATTATCTGTTTTAACTCTCAGTCATGGCTGTTAAATGTTTAGCCACGTCTTAAGAAAATAATGAGGTTGCTGAAGAGGGAAGAATTTTGGTGGAAGCTTCGGCCTTATATTCTTCTTAGTCTGCTGTTGTCTTATGTGTGATTACTCTGTTTATTTTTAATCTTTTGATGGTCCGAAGTCTGATCAGTTTTTCTCAAGAGAGTTTGTTATTGATGACTTCAGTCTTGACTTCGTAGATTTAAATGACAGTAAAGCCAATGTATGGTCAAGTCTTACGATCTAGTGGAGTGCAACTTCAAGTGGCAGCAAAAAATATAATCAGGATTGGTTGTGTGGCAACATGAAGTGTTGGCAGCTGATGGTGACATCAGTATAAATGGAGTGTGAGCTGATAACATGAGTGGTTGAGTTGAATATTTTCATGAACTTCCCAAAGCATGCACGTATTTATAATTTTACCCTGGAGCTACGATAAGATGTTTCTTTTCAAATTCTAATTTGAAAAATCAGAGTCCTATTGCCTTCCAAATTGTCAATGAGAAAAGGGCTAGGATGTTTTTGAGTTGAATGATTATGGTTTTATCATTTTCATGATTTTTGTGGTCATCAATGATCATAACCTAGATGAAAAAATACAGAAGTTGTAAAAGGATAAAACCTTGTTCACACATAGAAAGTCATATGTTGCCAAATTGATGTGTGCACATCCAGTCAGCCATGAAAAGTGGGTTCTTTGCCTTTGGGACAGGATGTTCTTTCACCTTCTTTAGGGGAATATCAAAATTAATATGATGTACAAAGGATGACACCGAGGTACAATCATAAGGATTAGGGCATTAATACAACTTGACCAAAATCACCATTAGCTGGCGTAAAATAATGTGGCAGTTACATCTTGCTGAAATAGCTCAACAGTAAGGCTTCTGGTCAAGAGACAAGTGATTGGCTGACAAAGGTTTTGGGACTTGCACTAAAGTGGACCAACATACACGCTAGAGAGTTTAATGCGACCAACATACATGCTAGAGAGACTGTCTTTTTTGATGATTACAACAGAATATGAATATGGCAATTTCCTTCCTTACAGTGGAAAGAGTCTTATTAATCATTTGATACAATAATTCCACAAACAATAAAATCATAAGCTACAAAGTAATGGATTCATTGTCATGCTTGGGATTCTCAAACGGAATGATGTTGGCTTTGATGAGTAACATAGTTCCCTCTTAGAACTTAAAAAAGTGGGTAGAACACGTCTTTACAGTCCCTTGCGACTGTTGTCTCCATGCCTTGTGGACTTAGCATCTTGTAGAGAGCATCTCCATAGAGCCTTCTTTATTGTGACTCTGTGCCCTTTCTTCTGCAAATCCCCTTTGTATGCACATAAGCTTCCAACTGTCTACGGATGACCTCTAGTGAGTTTTAAACCTCTCTTTCAAACGTGCGAAGAGTAGATAAGACACAAAGAACAAGACCTCTCCAAATGTATGCAATGATAGAGCTATGGTATGTTAAGATAATGCAAATGGTAATAGCCCTCCTTCCTTTTGACATGAGCATGGCCTCAAGCCATCCTTATATAGATTCGGTCAAGCTCTATGGTCAGCATCAAGGCTTGTGGTATTACATATTTTTTTCGAGGATATTCATCGAATTGTGGTTTTGTACTTAGTAGATTCCTTTCTGGCTCTGTAAGGATTTGCTAAGTGGTAGAGACCCTTTCCATGTCTGAAAAAAGTGTTTGGGTTCCTCCACTTTCACCTACTATCAATTGGGTTCATCATTGGAAATGATTGTCTTCATATGCATGAGTGGTATGTTGATATATTTCGGTAGTGATGTGTTTGAACACATTTAGGACCATCGGGGCACTTTTTTCCCTCTTTAGGAGGTTTTTATCTCCTTGCTTGTATATACACCTATAACCCTAATGGATAAGTGATCTTTGTATATTCACTTGGTAATACATTTAGTATTGTGTGCTATGCTCCAAGCTTCTTCTTCGTCCTTATGCTGTTTGTGTGCTTCCGCAGACCTCAAACTCCAACAATTGGTATCAGAGCAGGTTGCCGCTTCATCTAGGGTGTCGTCGACACCCTCCGGTCACAGTCTCAAAATCGCATGAAATTTGGTGAGCATACTCAAGGTGGTTAGGAGTTCAAAACAACTTCGCTTTGTAGTGTCAAAATACAGGTTTAGTAGAACTCCCCAGGATAGTTCTGTTCAACTTTTTGAGATACAATCATTTTTTTGCATCAGGGTATTTCAGTTAGTGGCCATGGCTGAAAGCAATTATGTATTCCATATGCTAGCTCTTGAGGATAAGTTGGATGGTACCAATTACCCATTATGGGCATACATGATGATTCATGTATTGGTCGCAAAAGGAATGTGGAATATTGTGCAAGGTGTTGAAAAACGACCTACTACACCTACAAATACAATTATTGAAGGTGATGCAAATGGCGTTGAAGATGATGATCTTTAGGTTTCTGTTCGTGCAACGGTTCCTGCTACACCTATTGCAGAGAAACTTTGTTGGGATGGCAAAGACTCTCAGGCACATGCATTTATAGCCTTGTTTATCAAAGGTGCCATTATCCCTTATATTCGCCCATGCAAAATAACGAAGGATGCTTGGGATACATTTACCACTTTGTACCAGGCAAGAAATGAGGCTCGTATTGCTTACCTCCGAAAATAGTTGGAGAGTGAGCATATGAATGAAGGAGATTCTATGGACAATTTTTTGACAAAGATCAAAGATTTGAAGGAGAAGTTGATTTTGCGTGATGAAGTCTTGCGAGACAGTTCACTTATGCAGATTGTTCTGAATGATCTTCCAGATTCATATAAGAGTTTTGCTTCTACTCTTCGGTTGATGATGAAAGGAAATCCAAATGCCTTAACATTTGAGGAGTTAGTCTCTGTTTTGTTGCAGGAAGATGAGTCCAAGCAAAACATGTCCATCATGCGTGTAACAGATCAATCTTTCTTAGCTGGTCACAAGGGCAAAGGTAAATAGAACTCATCTCCTAGTAAGCAAAAATCTACTGCACAATCGAAAAAGGAAGAAAAAGGCGAGAAAAAGACAGAAAAGAAGAAATTGTTTTGCAAATAATGTAAAGGAAATGACCATGTCATAAAGAGTTATCCAAAATTGACTACAAAAGAGGCAAAGAAAAAAGAGGCTGGAATGATTGTTGCAGAGGCCTCTACACCTAAAACAGAGTCTTCTAATCTTATGGAGAATGAAGAATGAGCATTTACTACTATTTGCAACTATGAACCATCTTCTCATGAACAGTGTATGTCTATAGTAGACTCAGATGTTTGATACTTTGAGAGTGGGGAAACCAAACATATTACCTTGCAATGTAGTTTCTTCAGTTCACTTGAGCCTTCCCCTACAGGGAATAGAGATTTCCCCTACAAGGAATAGAGCTTTCCCCTACAAGGAATACTGTCACATGTGTTAACAACTCCTCTTATCCTATAATGGGAGTTGGTAAGACCATTCTGACTACTACTGATGGTAGTTCTTTCACATTTTCAGATGCTTTGTTTGTGCCAAGGATCAAGAAAAATCTATTATCAGTTTCTACATTGACCATGGTTGTGAAATTTGTTGACGATAGATGTAAAGTTCATGATATGTCAAATGGCAATGTTATTATTGCTTTTGACATTTTATGTCATGGGCTATATAAGATCATAGATTATGCATAATCTGTGAATGATTCAACATGTGCAGTTCAAGATTCTCATGCTATGTCAGATGCAAAGCTTTGTCATGCACGCTTTGGTCATTTGAATTATGCTATTTTGCTACGCATCTAGAAATCTGAAATGATGTCCTCTCTGCCCAAACTTGAGGCACCTTGTAAACATGTTTGCGAAGGCTTTATTTTGGGAAAAATGCAGCGTTCCTTCTTCCCAAAAGATGGTTCAATTCGAGATACTAAGAAATTGTAGCTTGTTTATAGTGATTTCTATGGTTCTATGCAAACATCTTCTTTTGGGAAGGACCTTTACTTCATGACTTTTATTGATGATTTTTCGAGGCATGCATGGGTGTATCCATTGAAAGAAAATTATGAAGTATTCATGTGCTTCAAACAACTTCTACTTTTGGTTGAAAATCCGACAGCATGTAAAATGGGCACCCTCGATTCTGATTGAGGGGGGGAGTACATGTCTTTTGATTTTAATGCATTTTTGGCTAAATGTGGGATAAAACATCAGTGTACAGTGCCCTATAAATCACTCATGGAGAAGACAAGATGTATGGTCAAAAGTCAAGATTTACCACATAGCTTTTGGCTTGAGGCTGTTATGTGTATAACATATGTACTTAACAGGTGTCCCACCAAATCATTGCAATATATCACTCCATATGAGGCTTGGCGTGGTTGCAAGCCATCTTTTGCTCATCTGTGTGTCTTTGGTTGTCTATCATATGCATTAGTTCCTAAACAACAATGCAAAAAATTGGATGATAAAGTAGTAAACTATATTTTTGTTAGGTATTAGTTCTGAAAGCAAAGGCTATCATCTGTATCATCCATAAATTAAATGCATTTTGGTTAGCCATGAGTTGTTTTTGTGGAAGATGCATTTTAGCCATTAGTTTCATGTACTAACGAGACACCAATTGGTCAAATTCGAAGAGGGCTCCTATAATGATAAGCAAGAAACCATCTACATGGTTACAAGCTCACCAATCCGATGGATGAATTTGGAATCATCATTCTTTAGTCAGAACTAGGAGACACGAAGGAGGATAATATGGGAAAAGAACTTGGAACACCCCATGGCAAGTCCATTTTGTCAATGATAATCGCACCAGAGTGGATTCCTTAGGATAATAAGAGTATTGAGCTTTTCTTGAGTAGAGATATTGATGAAGCATTATGGAGCTTCAAGCAAGACAAGCCAAGTGAGGTAGATGGAGTAATAATTGATGAGTTCAAAGAACCGGATGCCCCACAGAAGGTGATCTATTTAGATAACTCTTCTGAAAGGGTGTTTGTGATCATGGAAGATAGAAGACATGCCTACATATGGAAGGGTGAATTGGTATTCCCTCCAACTATCTCATGTGTCGCATAGTCAGCATGGAGTGGGATCTTCCCATGTTCAAGGTAATCACAAGGAGAAAGGTAGAGACCGTCCAAAAGTAAGCTTTGTGAACCCCTATGGGAAATAAAGATTAGGGTTAGATATTGATAGAATGGAATAAGAGAGATAGAAAAGTTTAAGACACCAAAGAGACATGGACGAGTTTCCTTTGTCTAGATTGAGAGAACATCATAGGATATTGAGACCTACTCAATTGGTAAAATCAACGAAGAATTACTTTGATGGAACAAGAGACCCATACAACCATGTACTTGAATTTAAGAAAGTGCCAAGAACTAAACAGGTTGAGGATTTGTTCACTCAATACAATTCCTTTGGTCTAGTCTTTAAGAATACAACTATGACATGGTTTCAACCCTTTCATCAAGGTCAATTTTGGGACATCGACTAATTGCTAGAAGCATTCATCATGGAGTTCTCCAAGAGCGGTATCTGACAAAACACCATCTTTGATCCATAGCTTTAAGCAAACACACCAAGAAACAGTCAAGCTACCATGACATAGATTTAGATAATACCTTGAGAGATGGCCCATTCTAGAGTTACCCATGCTGGCCAAGCAAGTGGCATTGTTTTTGGATGGCTTGCTAAGTGCAAAGTTATGTTCTTACGTGTACTTGAAGGAACCTAGGACCATAGAACAATGTGTGCAAATGTGTATAATATCGAGAATAACTTGGAAGACGAGCTAGAACTTTCAAAGATCTATAAGGATTCAGATAACTCTACCAATTTCACATCAAAACCTTAAACATCAATTGATGAACTAGTAGAAAAGGTAGCTAAAAAAGTAAGAGTCTCAAGCAAACATACCCCTAGAATGGTTTCAGTGAAAAGATGTTATAACTGTGGAGGGGACCACATGGCTTTGCCCCATCATGACTTAGAACCAAGGGAACCCTAATAACCAATATTGCATGATACAGAGAAGGTACACCAACTACACTGCACAAGATTGCCCATACAAAAAACAAGTGATTACGCAAAATTACCAACAACCATATCAATAGCCAGGAAGGTAACCAAACCAATATCAACAAAAACCATACTTTAGACCCCAACAACCTTATCAAACCCACTATCAAGCTCAACAGAGACCACAACCAGTGTTACCCCTTGCCAATGTTATTCCAGTCAAATATGTTGCGACAGAGGATAGCCTGAATAGAGCTCAAGTACCTGCACTCCCACTTATTTCAGAAAGTGATCCTAATGCTCAGAGTTTTGACTCGGCCCACTTGGATAGTCCATGAGCTTAGTACATGGATTCACCTAAACATAATGAGGTATTTCCCTATGAAACACCTATTAAACCAAGTTGGGAGTCTCAATACTCCAATGTGATGTATAATAATCCCAACCCTAGACCCCCAACAAAGGCATATGAGAGCCCAAGAACCCAGAGGACCCTATTATAGGTGTCAAGGGGATCATTTCATTTGTGATTTTTTTCTTCCTCCAACAGGGAAACCCCAATCAGTGACTATTCAAGGATTTTGTCTTGATTGTTGAAAAGATTATCTCTTAAGAGATTGACCTAGGAATCAAGCTAATTCTCAAAAGATTATGCCAATTAATGTTATTGGCTTGATTTTGGATTCTAGTGGAAGTGTGACCACCACAACCTTGATAAAAATGGTTACTAGATTCCAAGCACTACAATAGACTATAAGAGTAGATCAAGATAAGAAATAAGAGGCCATTGAGTCAGAGAGCATAACTAGAAAAAGAACCAGAGCTTGGAAGGATAGCCGAGAGAAAATGAAAAGACCTAGTGATAAAGATGAGTGAATTAGAAGAAAGACTAAAGGTAACCTCATCTCATCAAAACCATCCATCAGTACCACCGCCACCCAAAGCTAGGTTAGTTCTAACAGATCCTACTATAGAAGATTTAGACATGAGGTTCAAGGCATACTAGGAAAGAATTCAAGAAGGACGAAATGTGGCAGAATTAGACAAGTGTTATCCTAGAGCTGACCTAGAGATTGAGCAGACCAAGCTTTGTGCGAAAATGGTAGAATTGGCTCAGACTATGTTTGATACAAGCTGTATTTTCAAGTACACGAACTCAAAAAAGTCACAATGACATTTCGAAGGACTATTGGAGAGATTAGAGTGGTAAATAGCTAAACCTAGGATATTGGCTATACCAAAGGCTTATAGTGTAACCAAGAAGCTAAGATTATCCCCATAATGAAGTTTATTCTCCCAACTCTATGAGTGATAAATTTTCTCCCTCTGTAAATCAATACTCCCAAGAGTTCTTAAGAGAGATTCAAGAGAAGAAATGCGCCAAGGAGAGCAAAAACCCTCCTCCTATCATGAGATAGCGGATGATCTTCATGATCAATTCCCTTAGGATACTCCCTCTATCTATGGAGAGCAAGAATATGCACATTCCTGTGAGTGCTTAGACTCTGAATCCAATTCTTTGTAGAAACTACCTCACTTTATAGGCCCGTGAGAGTCCAAGTCTATTCACATGAGAGCTCCCACAATCATGGTAAGGAACGTGGAATTCATCCTACCGCGGAACACAAAAGTAGTGAAAAACACTAAAGTGTAGTGCCACCTCACTTTAGAGGAGCTACTAATTTGAATTGTGAAAACACATAGCCAATCAAGTATCAGAAGTAACTAGACCACATTCTTAGGTAGGATCACATAAGACGATGCCATAGATACCCTTGGATATGATAGGATACATGAGCAAAGGAGAATAAGGAAATACCTATCTTCCTATCACTTATCAAGGCTATACAACCAAAGCAATTTTGGATTCAAGAGCGAGAATTGCTATTGCTACCACTTTCTTATGGAAGCATTGGGGAAAGCCAACACTCAGAACAACAAGAATGAAATTTCAAATGGCATATGGACATATTGAGAAACCTCTTAGGTTGCTAGAAGGGATGACTCTCACTACTTGTGGTGTGAAGTTTGAACATACATTTGACATATGCAACTTTGGTAAGAATCACATCTATGAGATGATTTTAGGTAGACCCTTCATGAGACACTTGCAAATAGTTCAAGATTGGGGAGCCAATTACTTGTACTTACAACACTTAGAGGTAATAACTAAATTCAATCTCAAGGACTATTCTCAGAGATGTACCACCCTTGTAGTGGAACCCAATCCATAGGACATTAGATGAAAAAGAGTCAGTGCACTCCATAGGATCAGGATCCTCCTGGATGCATGAAGACACTCACTTGTGGATGTGTAAAGTTGCAAGGGAAAGAGCAGAGAATAACCCCTAGAAGTGTAGGAATGAATGAAAACCCTAGATCAGTTCAAGATCTAGCCTATGCACCTATGCCATTTCTAGATGAAGAGTTTGAAACCACGGTTGGGAAGAGATCCTAGCCATGATTGATATAGCTATCAATGAAGAGCAATGGACCCCCCCTATTGCAATGATGATAGCTATGATATCTCAATCTTCACCATAGAACCACTGTGCAACTCGGTTATAGAGGAATGCGAACCTAGCACACTTGCACTCATGAAAGTCAGCAATGAAGATGAGGAATCCATCATCATGGAACCATTCTACATCTCTGAAGAAGAGTACCTTTAGCTAATAGAAGCTAGGACTCAGGAACATGAACAATACAAATGACAAAAGAATTTGGAAGTAACAAAGGATGAACAAAATGAGAAAAAGAAAGGAAAGAAACTATAACCAAGCTAGTGGAAGAAGAAGCACTGTTTAATGTGCTAGAGAATTTTAAGAAGTATAAAATAGAAGAGGAAGATCATGCTAAGAATGCCTAAAAGGGAAGCACTTACATGAGAAGCCTATGAAAATAAAGAGAAAACTAAGAAAAGTGTAGTGATTATAGAAGATGGAAAAGAAAGATGTACATACATAGGGAACGATTTAAGTGAAGAAGAAGAACATGAGTTGATTGAATTGTTGAGAGAATATAGGAATGTTTGCTTGGAGTTATAAGGACTTGAAGGAAGTTGGCCTAGATATCTATTCTCATCAAAATTCCATGTCCTTAGAAGCCAAACCTACCAAGCGAAAACCTTACACATACAATGATAATTACGTAGCCAAAATCAAAGAAGAAATCGATCGCTTGATAGAAGCAGGATTTATCTATGAAATTGAGCATACCGAATGGGTATTCCCCATTGTGGTTGTGCCAAAAAAGAATGGGAAGCTACATGTGTGTATTAACTTGAAAAAGGTTGATGCAACCATAATAGGAGTTAGTTATCCTCTTCCTATCATTGAACATTTTTTAGAACGAGTAGAAGGGGAGGAACTATACAACTTCCTTGATGGATTGTCATGTTATAATCAAGTAGCCATTGCACCTGAAGACCAACACAACATGGCTTTCACCATACATTGGGGAATCTTGCATTTTGCATGCTGCCATTTGGGCTCATTGATGCTCCTACTACATTCTAAAGGCTGATGTGTCATCTGTTTAAAGAATTCTTGAGAAAGAACTTAGAGGTTTATGTTGATGAGTTATGTGCTCATTCCAACATCAGAAAAACACATATCCTTGAACTAAATCAAAACTTTGACAAATGTAGAGAGTACTAGATCTTCTTGTACCCAAAAAGTGTGTTTTCATGGTTAGGCAAGGCAAAATTTTAGGAAACGTACTGTCAAAGAAGGGGATTTCAATTGACAAAGATAAGGTTAGCAATTGAAGAGCTACCTAGAACAAATAATGTCAAGGAAGTACAAGATTTAATGGGACACCATGGATATTACTGATGTTTTATCCACATGTATGCGATAATCACAAATTATACAGTCTTCTGACCAATTTTGAGTGGAATGAAGAGTGTGAAAACTCTTTCAATGAGCTCAAATGATGATTGTGTTTAACATGAATTTTGACAAGCCATTCCATGTTCACATGGATGCTTCCAATTATGCTATCAATTTGTGCTGGCAGAACCCACGAGTGAAGGAAATGTTGATCTTCCCATAGCTTATGCAAGTAGATAGTTGAACACAGTGGAAAGAAACCATACCACCATAGAAAGAGAATGATTACGCATGGTATACACAATCAAGAAGCTTAGACATTATTTGCTCTTATATAAGTTTAAATTCTTCACGGATCACCAAGCATTACTCTACCTTGTGAACAAACCTTGCAAAAGAGGCATGTTAGTATATACTAGCAGGAAGCATGTACAAGCATACTAGCCTACTGTGTGGATGATGAAGAATATGCTAAATGGTTGCAATTGGCACATGTAGGTGCATTAGAGCAACACCATGTAAACAATGAACCCTACAAGTCTAAAAAGATTGGAAGTGTATTGGTCAACTATGGAAGCATACATCTATAGGTGGTGTAAGGATTGTCCAATGTGTATTAGTAGACCTTTAGTGGAGCATGCTACTTTGTATCAAGTATCTTTAATGCTGGATTGGACTGATCCATTAGGTGACTTCCTGAGGAGGAGAACATTCCTCAAGAAATGATGTTAGCAAGAAGGAGTCTAGAGAAGGAGGCTCAAGAATACACATTTTAGGAGACAATCTGTATATGTGCAAAAAAGATGGATACCGAAGACTTTGTGTTCATGAAAGTGAATATCTCAAGATCTTATAAATCACACACCAAGGTGTGACAAGAGAAAACTTTGGACCTGATCGAGTGATCAAAAAAATTTTGTTTTTAGGTCTTTGGTGGCCTACACTTCATATGGATGCTCATACCTATGTGAAGCGCTGTGATGTATGTCAGAGAACTTAGTATCTGATAAGCAAGGATGAGATGACATTGAGACCCATGATGGGAGGACGCGCATTCTCCAAATGGGGAATAGACTCTGTTGGTCCTATTAATCCCTCATCCAAGAGCACATGTAGATTATATCATTGTGGCAATGGATTATCTAAACATATGGGTGGAAGTAAAGGCAACCAAGAAGAATGATGCACAAATGATAACAAAATTAATATTTGAGAACATATCTATGAGATATGGGTTACTAACATAATTGGTAAGTGATCCTGGTACCCACTTCTTGAATGAGGTCATTGGATACTTGCTACAAAAATTCATGGTCATTCACAAGAAGTCTGCATCTTACCACCCACAAGCCAATGGACAACTAGAGAGCACAAATAAGATCCTATGCACTGTTCTTAGCTCGTAATAACAATGTTTGGATTGGGACAAACAAATAGATCATGCTCTTTGGGCATATAGAGTAGCCTATAAAACGATAATCAATGCCACTCCCTTTCAAATGGTATTTGGCTAGAATGTTATTCCACCACTGGATTTCCTAATATCCACTCTAAAAATGGCACAAGAGCATCAGGGGACTAGCCATGAGCTATCGTCTAGGATCTTTGATTCATAACGATTGGGAGAAACTCGATTGAGAGTAGCTATAGGGATATGTGTTGCGATGAAGAGGCAAAAGGCATACTTTGAGGCACATGTGAAAGATAAGGGCATGAAAGCAGAAGACCTAGTCTTGATATATACAGTGAAGCAACATGCTTGAAAGTTGGAAAAGCATGGCTATGGACCTATGATCATCAATAGGATATCAAAAAGTGGAGCTTTCCAATTAGCTACCTTAGATGGTGAGATATTGCCAAGTTACATTAGTGGTTGTAGAGTGGAACTTTACCAAGAACCTTTGATGGAAGAGATGTTAAGTTGACTCAACACAACCAAGAAATGTAAAGATGAAGAGAAACGAATCTTTGAAGAAGCACATGCAGAGGCCATAGAACATATTAGATGCATGAAATTGAGAAGACAACATATAGATCAGCCTAGGCAAGCTAATGATGAGGCACCAAGGTATCATATGTTGATGTTCCAAACCGAAAGTGTTCCGTCTCATTGTATAATTTATAGATGCCCTTTTAGAACCATAGAAGTAGAACATGTCATGTCTGCAAAGACAATCAAGGCATTGATTGACTCAAGGGAAACCACTAGTGCTATTAGATTCTCTTGCTTCCAAGACATGGAATTGTTCATTAATGCCATTGAAACGTATCTTATAGGAGTGGGGGGAGTGCAAACCCCTTGCATGGGTAAGGTGGGGCTTCCTATCTCCATCCAAGATGTCCATATGACAATCAAAGTGCTAGTGTGTCATGATGAGGATCTTATTGAGCCTCTTAATCTTGGTCAAGACTAGATTTATGATTAGGCAATCAACTTGAACTTAAGAAGTGGACTTCTTCAGGTTTGGGTGAATAATCAACATGTCATGATTGAACTAGGAAGCTTCACAATCTTTGATCTAGAAATGGCACCAACTCTTGGTCCTTCCAAGGTTAATCATGAAGAAAAGATGTTATTCTTGTCCAAAGATCTATGATGCAAAAGGATGTGTCTCATGAAGAACCGATAGGAGAGAGGAAGAAACTCCCTTCTTTTCCAAAGTTCCAATCACCGTGGTAATGCAATAAAGGCAACGTGCAAAGCAGCTTACGAAGAATATGGAATCCAAGAAAAAGAAAACATCTCGAGGCACATCGATTCATGGTGTGAAATAGATCTGGAGGTGTAAGAGTGAGCAACCACATGCTCCCTTGCCGACATCATCAACACTTATGAAGCACATGCCCAAATCAAAGTAGCCAAGGGATGAACCTCCAAGATTTCATTCTCAATGTGTACTCTCCATTTGGATACCTAAGAGTTCGATGAAGGCTAAACACAACCCTAAATAAATCTTGGTGCTTAAGACCAACTTGCAAGCTCAAATAGCCACACATAAGCTTTTAGGATTGAATCCATTCTCACCTAGACACATCCCACAAAAACCAATAAGAAAAGTTGTCGTAAAAACGTATTCAAGTGCAAACAAACTTAGAAATACTTGGAAATGGGTACCTAAAAAGTTCTAGATCTAGGTAGAGTCATCTATGAAACCCTTAAAACATAACCACATGCAAAATTTGTAATCTCATAAGGGAAGTATGGAGAGTCAAATCATTTAATGAACCTCTTAACACCACTGTGTGAATACCCATGCATAATAGTAGATGCATTTCGAGCTCATTGCATATCCCAAGTATGCATCTAGGATCATCCACTAACCTTAATAACATCCACCCACATTCACATTACACAAATCATCCACTAACTCAATAATGATCAAGGATGTTACGTTGGTATTGTAAAGGGAACCTAGCCTCATCTAGTTTGTGATACAATACTAATGTGATTCTTTTCTTCTAGCATATTCATGAACATCAGCTACTATTGTTATCATGACCGAAGCCATAGGCACTAACTCTTAGGCACAAACTAGCCAACAAATGATAGATATCAATGCTTTGCCTATTTTTGGAAGTACCCAAGGAGTGACTAGAGGCTCTAGCGCACTTGCAAATGATACGTGTTGGCAGTAGCCAGAGGCATAGAAAATGCGGAAGCATGTAAAGACGGATCACAACAAAGTAATGGGGAGCGAGTCGGATTATTTTTTCAAAGAAATATGTTTTCTATAACTTTTTCAAAACTCTCAACAGTGATTTTCATCACTCTTGTACCATATGTAACATAGAACAACCATTTTTGTAATTAGATGCTCCATTTTGCGCAAGCCAAGGAGTCCTTGAGCTTGAGGAGCTTGCGTAGAATGAGCCTACCAATTTTGGTTATTTTTAGATCTCATTTACCCCTTCAAATAGCACCTAGAACCTATTTTTTAACTATGACAATCACTAGATGTGAAACCAATCAAAACTAGTCTAAAAACTATAAAAAGAGCTAAAGAGCTCATTTTTGAGGTTGGCTAGTGTGAACTTAGAGCTATTTTGAGCTTGTAATTGAGATCTTGAGTAATAGGGTCTATTTTCCTATCTTCCATTGTGTCTTGCTTGTCTCTTACATGTGTGTGTATCTCTATGCTTCTCACCTTCACTCTCACTACATCTCGCGTTCACGATCTTCATATCACTCCTATCTCTTCCGCGGATTGACATTAAGGAGGTGGAGCTTCTTAACATGGTACTTACCATTGTGCTAGAGCAACACCAAATTTGGCGCCGTTGCTGGGGATCGAGTCTAGAACGAATGTGTGATGATAAGAGTATAGCAAGAAGTGGCGTTGGAAGGTAAAAATTTCAGTTTTTGTTGTTGTTTTTAATTAGTTTTTTGTGTTTTTCATCTCCTCTACACTCCTTCACCAGTGCATCATCTTCTTCCACTCTAGAAAAAATCAAAAAATTCAACATATCCACCCGTTCTCCTCATTTCCCCTCATTTGTGCATGTGAGAGAGAGAGAGAGATCTTTTGTGCTTGTATGTGCTTGTGTGTTTTTGAGTTTTCTTGTAGGTATAGTGCTCCAGCGCAGCAGGAAAGCTTCCAAAAGGTAAAACATTCACTTTTTGTCAGAATCTGCCGACTATGTCAGACCATCACGATGGTCTGGCAAATGCAGAATTTGAGGTAGGCGACCACATCATGGTGTAGGCAATCCTAGCGCACACACAAATCCAGAGACACAATCTCAAAATCATCGATTTGGTGGACCATCGCGATGGGCTCACGCTATCGCAATTGTGTCACACCGTCATGATTGGCTCACGCCATTGCGACAGCTTGGCCGGACCATCGCGACGGTCTCACACCATCGGGACGGTTCACTTGAACCATCACGATGGTCATTGACCATCGCGATGATCCCGTCGAACCCATGCCATCGCTATTGGCCCACGCCATCACGACAATCCCCTGCCACGTGTCAAGTTAGACCATCACGACGATACCAGGTACGCCATCGCGATGCTTCAAAATTGGACCATCACGATTGGCTCAAGCCATCGCGCCTCGTGACTATCGTGACGGGCTCACGCCATCGTGACGGTTGTGTTGATCGTTGACCATCACGACGGGCTCATGCCATCGCGATTGCTCGCCAGACAGACCATCACGATGCTTCACTTAGACCATCGCGACACCTCGCACGATCGGACCATCGCGATTGTACCAGACCATCGCGACGGTTCACCTGAGCCATCGCGATGGTCCCAAACCATCGCGATTGTCCCAGACCATCGGGATTGTCCACCCAAAATGCCAAATTTAGGGTTTAATTTTTTGGGCTAATTTGAGGCTATTTTGAGAGAATTTTTGGGTCATTAAACTCATAGGAGACCCCTTAGCTCATAATTGAGGAGAAACTTGTTTGTCAGTTTTTACCCCCGACGGCCTGAACGCTCATATCTTTTTCATTTGAAGTCCGTTTTTTGAGCTTTATAGCTCGTTAGGAAGCTCTTTACGAGTACTACGTGACCTCAACTATTTTTTTCAAGAAGAACACGTTGATTTTTAGATAAGATAATTTGAGGTTGACTCATTGTTGGGACTAGAAAAGAAAGGGTGCATTAAAAAAGAAAGGACCTTAAAGGTGTATATATTCAAGTGCTTGATCATTAAGTTAAGAATTGGTCTAAACATTGGATTTTTATAGGTCTAGCAAGAGCTATCAAGGGCAAGCAAAGCAAGGCGGTGAAGAACGCAAGGCTTGGGAAATGCGACTTCTTGGGCATCAGAGCAATCAAAGAAGCTGACTCGAGGTTGGAAGAATACTCAACCCCCTTAGTCAATTATTAGCATAGGCTAAACAGTAGCATTGTGGATTAAATAAGAACAATGATAGGAATGCATCAAGTTCAAGAGACTTATTTTTTCAAGTCCAAGACTAAGATAAAAGTGTGTGATACGAAAACCTCAAGGGAAGAACTTAAGTCTGACAGAACGAGAACTCAAAACCACAATGAAAAGTCGACTCCTTACGTATACATTGAGACAAGACAAGAATCTAAGGGAAATTAAAAAGAAACAAGCAATAAAGAACAAAGAACCATTGACGATCAGAGAGTGCCAGGATGTAAATTCTTGAACCTTAGATCACGCAAGCATACAGGTAAGTCAAACCGATGAAGCCTTAGATCATCAGAAGCAAGTGTAGGAACTACTGCACGTTCGTGGGCACAACAATTGAATAGTTACCCTTACAAGTTGAGTTCAGATACCAGTGAGTCAGAAATGGCTTTTAGCATAGAAAAACCAGAAGGATGGTTAAACATAGCATATTTGGAAAGACCAGAAGGAGGGTTAAACATAGCACATTTGGAAAGACCCAAAGGACCCTACATAACCTAGTTAGAATATGTCCGAACCAACCAGTTAGGTGCTCCCATCTATGAGGATGGTTTGCGAAGATCAGTGGTGCAATTGCACAATCCTGACCAACACATTGGATTGGAACATCTAGTGGTGAAATTTGAGAGAGACGCATACATAGACAAAGAAGGAACAATGTATATCATAAGTACTCAGCCAAATCATACCAATGAGTTTGGTGTAGTTCAGCCAAATACGAAAGCGAGAACACAAGGAAAAGAACCACTAGCAGAAGAATCAAGGACACCTAGAGGGAAATCTGTACTGACAAGAGTACTAATCCTAAATTTGATCCCTCAGGATAATAGAAGCATAGAATTGTTTTTGAATAAGGAAACCAACAAAGCATTTTGGAGATACAGAATGGAACAATCTAGTGAGGTAGGCTCCATCATGCTCTACGAATTCAAGGATCCAGATACTCTTGGAAAGGTGGTATACCTAGATGATACTTCAGAATGAGTATTTGTAGTACCAAACCATGCAAGAAATACCTACATATGGAGAGGTGAGTTAGTATTCCCTCCATCATGAACAAACGTAAACACGAGCCATCAGGGTGCTGGAACATCCTCATCCCATGGTACTCAAAGAGAGAAGAACAAAGAGAGACTAGAAGTAAGTTTTACTTATCGTATAGGGAGAGACAAGCCAACCAGAGACACTGATAGAGTGGAAAGACAAAGGGAACCTAGAATACCAGGTGGTAGAGATGATTTTCCTCTACCTAGGCCATGTGAACACCCAAGGGTATTAAGACCCACTCTATTACTTAAGTCCATGAAAAACTACTTTGATGGGACAGGAGATCCCTATGACCATGCTGCGGAATTTAAGCAAGTGCTAAGAGCAAAACAAGTAGAAGACATGTTTACTCAATACAATGCATTTGGACTCGAATGCCTAAAAGAAAAGCCAATGTTGGAGAAGCATATGATAATCGAGAGAAAACAAAAAAAATCATAGTCACCATAGAAGGGGAAGAAGAAAAATGTACATACATAGGGCATGATTTGATGAATGAAGGAGAAGAAGAGTTAGTTTCCCTATTACAAGAATATAGAGATGTGTTTGCTTGGAGTTACAAAGACTTGAAAGGAGTAGACCCAGATATATGCTCCCACAGAATCCCTATGACTCCAGATGCAAAACCTACGAAACAGAAACCATACACATACAATGATAACTACGCTGCTAAGATTAAAGAAGAAATAGATCGATTGATAGAAGCAGGATTCATTTACGAAATTGAGCATACCGAATGGGTATCCCCCATTGTGGTTGTGCCCAAAAAGAATGGAAAATTGCAAGTGTGTGTAACCTTAAGAAAGTTAATGCCGCCATGATTAGAGACAATTATCCTCTTCCTATCACGGAACATTCATTGGAAAGAGTTGTGGGCAAGGAAGTTTACAGTTTTCTTGATGGTTTCTTAGGCTATAATCAAGTAGCCATTGCTCCAGAAGATCAACACAAGATGGCTTTTGCCACAAAATGGGGCATACTTGCATTTCGTGTGATGCCATTTGGGCTAACAAATGCACCCAGCACTTTCCAGCGACTTATGTGTCACATGTTTAAGGAATTCTTATGCAAGAATTTGGAAGTCTATGTCGATGACATATGTGCACATTCAAATATGAGGCAAACTCATATCCCAGAACTAAGGCAAGTATTTGACAAATGTCAAGAATATCAGGTTTGTCTAAACCCAAAAAAGTGTGTTTTTATGGTCAAACAAGGCAAAATTCTAGGACACATTGTGTCAAAGAATGGAATCTATACGGATGAAGAAAAAGTGAAAGTATTTTCAGATCTACCAAGGCCAAATAACGTAAAAGAAGTACATGCATTTATGGGTCATTGTGGTTATTACAGACGATTCATACACATGTATGCAATCATAGCCAAGCCTCTGTACTCTCTTCTAACCAAGTTTGAATGGATAGATGAATGTGAAAATTCATTCAATGAACTTAAACAACGTTTGTGCTCAACACCTATATTAACAACCCCAGATTGGAGCAAGCCATTCCATGTACATGTGGATGCATCCAACTATGCCATAGGATGTGTGTTAGCACAACCCACGAATGAAGGTAATATAGATCTCCCCATAGCATACACAAGCAGACAGTTGAATGCAGCAGAAAGAAATTACACCACTACGGAACGAGAAGGATTAGGAATGATCTATGCAGCCAAGAAATTCAGACATTATTTGTTGGCGAATAAGTTCAAATTAGTTAATAAGCCTTGTAATACTGGATGATTGATACGTTGGTTTCTATTACTCATGGAGTATGGCTTTGAAGTAGTAGTCAGGAAGGGAAAGACACACCTCAGAGCTCACCATCTCTCAAGATTAACCACAGGAGAAGCTCCTCAAGGAATTTTGGATGAATTACCAGATGCATATTTGTTTAACCTTGAGATAGTACCAGAATGGGCTAAGCTGATTGTCCTTATTCTCACATATGGACCCAAGAATCCTAGGATAAGGATCAATGAAGGAGAGATTACCAAGTCTCAAAGATATCAAATTATAGCAGGAAGTATATATAAACAGGATAATCAGAAGATTCTTTCTTGTTGCGTAGATGAATCAGAACATGCGAATTGGTTGCAATTAGCACACATAGGTGCATTAAAGCAACATCATTCAAAACATTGTACATTTCTGACTCTGCATAGACTAGGTGTATATTGGCCTTCTATGGAAGCAGTTGTCTACAAGTTGTGTAGAGAATGCCCTGATTGTTGTGAAAGACCACTAGTAGAACATGCTACATTATATCATGTGTCTCTTAGGCTAGAATGGAGTGAACCCTTAGTGATGTACTTGAGGAAGAAAACATTCCCTCAAGGAATGACCTTAGCATGACAACGTAGTCTAGAGCAGGAAGCTCAAGACTACTCACTTATTGGCGATAATCTATACAAACGAGGATGAGATGGATACCTAAGACAATGTGTTCATGAAAATGATTATTTGAGAGCACTAGAGACTGCACACCAAGGTGTTGCAGGAGGTCATTTTGGCCCTGATAGGATAATCAAGGCCATACTCTTTGCAGGATTATGGTGGCCCACTCTTCACATGGATGCACATACCTATGTTAAGAGATGTGATGTGTGCCAAAGAACTCAATTTCCTACTTGCAGAGATGAAATGCCATTGAAACTCATGATGGGAGGATGTGCATTTTCTAAGTGGGGTATAGACTTTGTAGGACCCATTAAACGCTTTCTTGCAAGTTGGATCATTGATCGGTTGTATCTAGCGCAGCAAAGATGGGAAAGGAAAAAAGTCATCCATGGATGTTGCGCTCTCACTCAAATTGTGTATATGTGTTTGGTTATGATTTGCCTATAGAACGCGCAATGATAAGTGAAGAATTGAAGGCATTCAAAGGGACCACCAAGAAAGCTAGAAAATCTAGCAAGGGATGGGCAGGTAAGCGCATGGGAGGATCTATCCCATGCCTACAAGTTCCAGAGTCCCCGTCACCTCAACCCTCTCCAGAACAGTCACCCACGAAACCCCCTGTGCCTATACAACCCATACGCATATGCCTATCACGACATGTCATTATGGAAGGTACTACCAGTGCTGTTACCTCTCAAGAAACTACCGTTTAGGAACCCACTACTACAGCAGCAGAAATTCCCACCTCCATCATTGCGGAAGCATTTACTTTTCCTATACCCAACCTGGAAGCAGAACCAACGAATACCACATTTGATTTTGAAATGCCGGATGCTTTTTCAAATGAATTTCAATTTTCAAAAGGACAATTTTTCTCTCAAGAGTACGAACGTCCAAGTTACCCTACCACACCCCCTGATCAACCGCAAGAGCAAGTAGTCTCTAGCTCAGAAGCAGAAAGGACAGAGACTGATGATGAAGACGGAGATGATGAAGCTAGTCAGGCTAGCCATGACTCTCAAGGGAATGTGCAAAATGATGAACATGAACACCATACTGACACTCAGGGTGACACAAGTACTTACGAAGATGAAACATTTGAAGCTGCTGCATATACATTAGCAATCAAAAAGCTATACCGCACCATGCAAGCAGTCTTGGTGCGTAGAAAACTATCCGAAGAAGAAAGTCAGGCACTTGTAGAACAAGAACTTGCTACAGGAGGCTTTGAAGAAGCTTACATTCAGGGATTCAGAGAATTGGTTAAGTCAGTAGGCACTAATGAAGCATTACACTATTTGCAGAGGAAACCAGTACCACAGTTTGACCCATGCCAAATTCGATTACTATCAAAACTGGGTCAATATATTCGTGTACCGAAGGATGCTCAGTCTTCACAACAGGCCAGGGAAGCACGCCTCATTCCGGAAGGTCCTTTGATAGAAGAAACAATTGTCATCAACTCCCCGCATCGCACCTCTATTGTAAATACCCCTAGCGTCGTCAAAGTACCCACCACACCGACTGCTCCTCTTTCACCCCCTGCCCCTCCAGTCTCTCTTGTACACCCTACCTCCCCTCGACCATCCACGTCCTTCGATAGTGCGGTAGCTGAAGCCTTTGTTGCCTCAATTCCTCTCACCCTTTCAGCACCCACACAACCTAGCCTCCCTCCTAGGACGTCCACCCTACTATCCAGTCCATTTCTCCATCCATCCGTCCCTTCATTCCCCACCCCGCCAAGACCCCTATTCCCATTTCCCCCTCTACTAACATTCTCCCCTGTCTCACCTCCCGACCCACTATATCTCCTCTCTCCCATCTCCACCAAGCAATCCGAGAAACCCCATCTATAAATTATCCGACAACCTTTGTAAATCCTATTTTCACACCCACTCACGCACCCACGATCACTCCACTATTCACGGTCACTGCACTCGACACAACCTCCAGTGACATGGACATATCACCACCCACTGCACCACCACTCACCTCATCCATTTCACCATGACTTTTAGGCACATCACATTTCTCCACAGTCACCACTGCATCCACTTTCCCATCCCTATTTCCCCTTCCCCTTGCATCAACATCCACAAACACAACATCTTCACTCACTCCACCGTTAATATTATCACCCACAATCGACCCCACATTCTGTCAAATGTTTACATGTATGACAAAAGTGAGAGATGAATTCGCATCTCTAGGCACTAGTTACTAGACACTGTAGTAGACCACGAACAACTTACAGTCATAGTTAAATTCCTTAACCATCGAGAATGCCTCCTTCAACACACATTACCAAGAGCTACGCCAAGCCTACCATACACTAGAACTAGAAAGTGAACAGAAGAAAAAAGTGGCCATTACATATATCGACAATTTGTTAAGGGCTCAAACTATTCGCAATGCGACACTCACTCGAATCATGGGACTACTCAGACGCCACCTAGCAGCAACCAAAAGAGAGAATCACTGCTTGCAAGAATAGAATTGAGAAAACCTTGAAGTTGCTTTAGATCAACCGGACGAAGCACCCGCTAGGTGGATTCCCCACCGAAACTACCAGCAGATGAAGAAACAGTGACTATCCTGGTGGAGGATACTTTTAAAGAAGCTTATGAACCACAACCCATCCCAGGCGGACGTGTTAAGGCTGAAGGCCAGACCACCTTTGAACTCCCTACCCCCGCATGGATGAAGATTGTAGAAGAACTTGGAAAGACCCACTCAGCACGAGTGGAGGCACAACTACATGCAATGGCCATGTGTTGACAATCAAGGTCAGGCACAAGCATGGAATCACATCAATGAGGTGGACACACAAGAAGAAGGAGCATGTAGGGAGCTCCAAGAAGCACATGTCAAATTTTCATAAGAGATTTTCCAAGAAGCACATTTGGAGGGTGACTTTGCAGATACAAGCACATAGGAGTGACAAGGAGAACCTAAGGTACACAAAATGGAGTTGTAAAAATAGAAAATGTATTTACAATGGTTTTTAGTGATAAATATCACTATTTTTGTAGGGATTTCTTACAAAAATTTTACGTGCGCTTCTTGGAGCTCCTACATGCTCCTTCTTCTTGTGTGTCCAATTCATCGATGCACTTCCATGTTTGTGCGTGAGCTTGACTGTCAACACTCCCCCCCCCTCTAGAGTCTGTCGCCCCTGACAGACCCTTGTTGTAGTGGTTGTTCCATGGTGCTTGGAGAGATAGTGTCCATCATGTATGCACAAGAGTGGTCCATCTTCCAATTGTAGCCTGGGTAGTTTTCTGGTTTGCCATTTTGTCACTTCTACCTTTGTATGTACTTCTTCCTTGTATTCCAGCTTGATGGTGCCTTTGTGAGCTTTCGAAAATTATGAGCTACTCAAAAGAGGTTGTCAATGTTGATTATGAGCAACTCTCGTGGTGGATTACTTCCTGTCTCTTGTTGTTGTCACCATGATGTCCTGTGGTTCTTCCAAAGATGGCTTCCCTAGTTTCCATACCAAGTAATCGGGACCCATAATGACTGATGGGTAAGTGCATTAGTGCATGGGTTGAAAGAAGAATGTGCCTTGTGCACGGCCTTGTAATGTAGCCCTATGCATGCATACTTGGGAAATGCATTGGAAGAATTATGGTGCAAGAAGTTGGGTCTTCAGCTAAGTGCTCAAGGGTATGTTGATGAAGAGGTTTCCTAATCGATCATGGTTATGTTGTTGTTGAAGCATACAATTCTTACCATAGTGAAAGTTCTGTCGATCTTCAACTCTTCGTGTTGTACTTCCATCATGGTGATTGACCATCAGCTTGTCTTCCGTGGTTGATGGATGTCCTTGTTGATGGTTCGCATTGCGGATTCTTCAAATGCACAATCTTGTTCTTTCTCTTTTTTTTTTTGTTGTTGTTTTTTTTTTGGAACAATGTCACAAAACAAGAAGAAAGATGTTAGCATCAAAAATATTTTACATGTGTCCCATACATTGCATGTGCATGGGATTCTCAATTGTGTCTATGCACGGCCGTGTAATGTGGCCCTATATTAATGCATAAATTGGAAATGCATGATATGAATGGTGCAAAAGACAAGGTTATGCCAAAGGCACATGGTTGTTGCACGTCGAGGCTTTCAATGTTGCTGGTGGATGTTGATGCAGTCTTTGTTGGAGGTAGCCAATGGATCTTGAAATGATGTAATCCTTCTTATAGGGATCCATTTCAGGACAATATTTAGCCCTATAGACGTAAGCTCTGTCCTCTTTATCTTTGGGTGGTTTCTGAATTTTGGTATCCAGCGTGGTTGGCTCTTTGGCTCTCTGGAAGCCATTGGTACTTTTGGCTTCCACACCCATACCCTTTTTGGTTGTCCTTTTATTACCGGTGAGGAGATGAATATATCTTCTTTTGGTCTCGGTCCATGGTTTCGACTCTTGCTTCTCCGTGGTTTCTTTGCTAAGATTTTTCTCATGAAGGAGATCATACTGTTTTGTGCATGTAAGAGTGCCTTGGGTACCCACATTTGCAATCGCCCTTGTTGAGCTACAGTTAATTTCTTCGGCACCCAAATTTGTATGGTATTATGGTCGGCCTTCATCGATTGCTTGGGTACCCACATTTGTCGGAGACCTTGTGGTTGAGCTTGTCCTTGGTTCTTGGTGTTTCTTTTGGCATGATTGACCCACTTGGATGGAAATTATTGTGGCAAAGCTAGTGTCCAGTTCTGCTTCGTCCTTGGAGCTTCATCTTGAATGCCCTTTGTCTATTTGATATGGTGATTGTCTTGTACTGTTTTGCTTGCTTTTGTGGGTGAGTGGTTGTGGCGGCATTAGTCTTTGCACAAGAGGAGAAGTCCGTTTGTCTTTGAGCATGTTCTTCCATGATTGAGTTGTTCTGAAACATACATGTTTTGGCACATACAACATCTTTTTTGCTAAGATTAGCACTAGAAGGACTAAGAGAATGTGTGACACCTGGATTTGTGAGCATGCATCTCTCTAATTCTAATGTGATGCATTGTTCCTGTTCCCAAACTTGAAGAAGTTGACTTCTTAGGTTCAAGTTGACTGCATGGTCATAAATCCAATCTTGACCCAAGATAAGTGGCTCTATAATGTCCTCATTGTGACATACTAGCATTTTGAATTTCATTGGAACACCTTGAAGGTAGATGGGAAGTTCCACCTCGCCCAAACAAGGGGTTTCCACACCTCCCAAACCTATGAGATAGGCTTTATGTTCAATTGCAAGTCTTGGCAGTAGGATAGTCTAACTGCACTAGTTGCTTCACCTGATTCAACCAATGCTCTCACAGTCCTTGCATTCTTCCCTTGTCCTACTGCTATGGTCACAAAAGGACGTCGATCAATTATTTGAGAAGCAATTGCACTTGATGTTTGACACATGGCCATGTGGTATCTTGGAGCCTCACGATCGATATCTAGGCCTAGGCGTCTTAACTTATTTCTCCTAATGCGTTCTCTAGCCTCTGCCTGTGCTTCTTCTCTAACCGTTAACTCTTCTTCTTTTTGCTTCTTAGCAGTGTTGAGTCTGTATAGCATATCCTCTATAAGAGGTTCTTGATATAGCTTGACTCGACAACCACTGATATAGTTGGGCAAGATATCACCTTCTAGTGTGGCCAATTGAACTACATTGCTAGTGGAAATTCTATTAATGATCATGGGTCCATATCCTCTTTTTTCCAATTTACGGGCATGTTGCTTTAGTGTATAAACCAATACTAGGTCTCCCTCTTTCAAGCCTTTATCTTTGATGTGTGCATCGAAGTATGCCTTTTGCCATTTCTTTGCAGCATAGATGCCTGCCACTGCTCATAGCCTTGTCTCACCTAAGCGTCCTAGATCAATGATCCTAGAGGACAACTCGTGTCCATTCCACTCATGTGCTTGTGCTACTTTTAAAGTTGGGATTAGGAAATCCAATGGTAGCACAACATTTTGTCTGAAGACCATCTGAAATGGGGTGGCATTGAGTACCATTTTGTAGGCAACTCGGTAGGCCCAAAGAGCATGATGAAGTTGTTTGTGCCAATTAGAGCGTTTGTTATTTACTAGTTTTGTTAGTACATTACATAGGATCTTGTTTGTGCTCTCAGCTTGTCCGTTAGCTTGTGGATGATAGGGGCAGACTTCTTGTGTATCACCAAGAATTCTTGGAGAAGGTTCTCAATGACTTCATTCAAGAAGTGTGTGCCCCTATCACTTACTAACTCTATTGGTAATCCATATCTCGTGAACACATTCTCAAATAAGAACTTTGCTGTTGTTTGAGCGTCATTCTTTGTTGTGGCTTTAACTTCTACCCACTTTGTAAGGTAGTCGGTGGCTACAATAATGTACTCAGCATGGAAGTTTCTAGCCGGGGGGTTAATAGGACCTACAAAGTCTATGCCCCACTTCGAGAATGCACGTCCTCCCATCATTGGCCTCAAAGGCATCTCATCTTTCCTAATTGGGTACTGGGCATGTTGGCATGTGTCACATTTCTTCACATAGGTATGTGCATCCATGTGAAGAGTGGGCCACCAAAGTCCTCAGAATAGAATAGTCTTAATTACTTGGTTAGGACCAAAATGTCCGCCTGCAACACTGCTATGGGCAGTTTCTAAGATTTTCAAATATTCTGATTCGTGAACCTTAAATAACCATCCTTGTCTCTTCGGTATAGGTTATCTCCTACTAAGGCATAGTCTAGAGCTTCTTGTTCCATGCTTTGTTTTCTTGTGAGACTAGCCTCGCTAGGTAGTGTTCCTGATCTCATGAATTCTACCAATGGAGCACTCCAATCTGGAAGTAGTGATATATGATAAAGAGTCACATGCTCCACCGGGGGTTTTTTCTGGCACACTGGACAATTCTTAATCCCCATCATGCAATTCGTCAGACACTCCTTGCGATGACTCTCTTGAAGTGATGCGAGAAAGATGATCTGCCCTAAGGTGGGTTTTACCTTTCCTAACAACCACTTCAAAGTCATATTCCATTAGTAAGAGGAACCATCTTACTAGACGTCCTGTATTGCAAGGTTTATTGACCAAGTATAGTAAAGCTTGATGATCAGTGAAAAATTTGAACTTGTTGGCCAATAGATAGTATCTAAACTTCTTTACAACATAGACCATGCCTAAGCCTTCTCTCTCGATTATTGTATAGTTTCGTTTAACTGTGTTCAATTGTCTACTAGTGTAGGCTATAGGAAAATCTAGAATTCCTTCTCCTGTGGGTTGTGCTAGCACACATCCTATTGCATGATTGGATGCATCCACATGGACATGGAATTGTTTAGTCCAATCATCTGAAGCTTCATTCTAGTTGGTCTTAATGCAGGTTTACCCCATTGCTTCCACAAGGAAGTGGTCGCAATAGCAACACCAGCACCAGAATCTATGATCGCTTTGGTTGTGTAACCTTAGTAGGTGATCGGAAGATAAGTATTACCTTCCTCACCTTTGCTCATGTCCCCTATTTTGTCTATAGGTATCTCTGGAACTTTCTCTTTAGAGCCTGCTTTTGGCATATTGGAATCAAGTTCTGGAACCTGATCCTTCACATGATTCCACAGCTCCGGTTTTTCTTTGAGTAGCTCTTCTACAGTGAGATGACACTGAACCTTAGTGTTCTTCACAACATTAGTGTTTCTAGGAACCATTGAGTCTTCATTTTTGATAATATTGTGGGAGCTATGATATGGAGAGATTCAGATTCCCATGGGCCTGTGAACTGTGGCAACTCTTGTAAAGAATTGGATTCAAATCCTGAATTTTTCTCCTCTTGTTGCTCTACTTGGTCTCCATAAATAGATGGAATGTCTTGTGGGAATTGATCGTGAAGGTCATCAATCTCAAGAATAGGAGGGGGATTATCCTTCTCCTTGGCCCATTTCTCTTCTTGTATTTCCCGCAAGAACTTTTGAGAGTGTTGTTGAATTGAAAGAGGTTCTCCATCGTCTATGGATTCTGGAACATAGACTTTCTTTGGTGATGAGCTTTCTCTTTCAACAGTTGGTTGAGCTTGTGGAGGTAAAGCAACTTGTGGTTTATTTACCAAATGCTATAATCTATCTAGTAAGCCCTGGAAGTGCAAACCCGATGTAATAGCATTTGTCTGGTTGAACGATTGATTGGCCTCGAACATAGCTTGAGATAGTTCCACCATTTTTATGCACATTTTTGTCTGTTCAATCTCTAAATTTGCTCTAGGGTAGCTCTTGTCTAGGTTTGCAGGTGTTGGCCCTTCTTGAAGTCGAGCCTGGTATGCCTTGAACATCATGTCCAAGTCTTCTGGGATTGGATCTGCAAGAACAGATCCTGGTTGTGGTTTATTTACAGTGGTTGGTGGGTGAGGATGAGGTTGGGGATGAGGTGGTGTGGATGGAGTTTTGACATGCGAGGGGCTTTGAGAGGCAATATCTTCTATTTTTGTTTTTGCATATTTCAGGCTTTCTTCTAGTTCGGATAAATTTTTGGTCCACTTATGATTGGCCTTCTCTCTAGTATCCTTCCATGTTCTTGTTTTTCTCTTACTAGGCTCTGATTGTTCAGCTAGTTTAGCTTTTTGTAACGCTTGTGCCCTAGTAACTGCATGTATAGGAGCCACATTATTGCTACTGGAACTTAAATCCCCTACTAAACCTACTACATTACCAGGTGTAACCTTTGGTGCCCTAGAGGGATGTCCGAGATAATCTCTCAGGAGCTGTTCTTTGCCACACTCAAGACAAACGACTTGTATTGTGATGTTATGCCCTTGTGTCAGAGCTAGTGGTTGGGGGGGTTGTTGTCCTAGTATAGGTTGAGGTTGGCTATATCCTCCATGTTCATATGGTCTAGTTGCTCCTCTTTTTCCTAAACATGGGTTATATCTAGGAACTTCTCTACCTTGTTCTCTAGGAGGGTATCCATATGGTCTACATTGGGGTGGTACAAATGGTCATGGCTATCTATTCATTGGATAGTTTTCAGTGTTGTAGTTGATGTACTTTTGCTCACTATAGGAGTACATGTTAGGATCTTGAATTGGTTGTCTATCGTAAGGGTAAGGTTGTGATAACCCTAATCCTTCTCTGGTGCAGACATGAGATGGATGATCTCCACTGTAAAGTGTGCAACTTTCTAACATTGGCACTCCCAAGGAGGAGTTCTGGTAGTTCCTTTGTCCTTGTACTCCTAATTTGTTGGCCACTAATGCTGCCACTTCCTCCACATAACTCGAACTAGAAGTCTCATTGCTCCTTGTCTCCTCTATTTTGGTAGGATCTTGTGTGATTTTGAGATCCTCAGCTAAGTTGTCTTCCAAATCTATGCACTCTTGAAGACACTCACTCAGAGTTTGCAACTGTTTTACGTATACTAACATTCTCATTGTTCCATTGGTTAGACCTTCTAAAAATAGGGATATCATTTTCTGCTGAGAAGGTCTCTTTGTCACAGGGCATCGAGTTACGTATTGATTAAATCTTCGTGTAGCATTTTTCACTGTCTCATTAGGAGCTTGTTTGAAACTATGTATTAAGGATGATGAATTGTGCTTTATCCATCGCTTAGTGAATTCCCAAATAAATTCTTGGAAAAATTGTTCAATATTGCCAAAGGAATTTGGATCCAAGGATTGAAACCAAGCTAAGGCTATTCTCGTGAGGGTTAGCCCAAAGGATTCATATTGCACGAAAAAGTCATCCACTTGCTCCACTCGCAATACCTGCTTGAATTATG
This sequence comes from Ceratopteris richardii, assembly GCA_020310875.1. Taxonomy (NCBI): domain Eukaryota; kingdom Viridiplantae; phylum Streptophyta; class Polypodiopsida; order Polypodiales; family Pteridaceae; genus Ceratopteris; species Ceratopteris richardii. The sequence goes on from CM035428.1 coordinate 151,816,816, forward strand.
CAATGTGGTGATAGGGATCTCCTGTGCCATCGTAACGATTTTGCATACACTTGGCCAATTGGGTTGGTCTCAGTATTTTGCCTGGCACTGGGGATCGAATTATGCTAGGAAGGGCGGGTTTTAGAGGGTGTATTCTAGCTCCTACACCTTGGGATGGTTCTACCCTAAGGGTGGTTCTATTCATATTTCCCATTCCTTGGCTAGTGTGGTTGTGGGGGTTAATTCTTGGCATGGTGGATTGCATGTGAGGTCTGCTGGGTATACCACATTGGCTCATTTGTCGTGACATCACATTTTCCATTCTTTGTTGGGTCTCGAATGGGTTTTGTGAGGTAACTACTTGATCTTGGGGAGGGAATCTAGGCAGATCCGTGTACTTTAATCTAGACCTCTCCACTTCATCTACATGCCAATATCTCCTTTGATTTTGGTCTAGGTATGTAACTCTAGATGGATTTTTATGATCCCTAAACTCGTATATAGTCATTGGGCTGATGCCTTCTCCTTGTGTCAGTGAATCCGTTTGTAGGAGTAGGTCTGATCCATGTACTAAGTACACATACATCAGATAGTCATCTTGGGGTATCTTATCCGCTTGCAATACTTGAGTTATTATTGACTTTACCCTAGGGGTAGTCACCATATCTTCATTGTTAGTTGTCTCGGAAATTCCTTGTCCCTCTAATTCTCCTCTATTGATAATCTGATCAGGGTTTTCGGTTACTACATAGATCTAGCCCATTTTGTCCATGTAAACTCCATCTTCGTACTTGACAGCTGGTCTTGGAACTATTTTAGATTCTGTAGTGTTTATCATTCTTGCTACTGACTTGTGTAGACCATTGAGGTAGATGGGTATTCCTTGCAAATTAGTGGATATATATTGAAGAGACATCCGATATTCCCCTTCCACTCTATACATAAAACCTTCCCTAGGTATTGAACTATGCATGTCTTTAGAAGCCAAGAGTCTCTCCCAGTTGAATGAAATTTCTGACTCACTTGTCTATGAACTCAGCATGTAGTGCTAACTACTGAGTTGTGAGTTCTTGACTTGGTTGTGTGGTTTGTTGATGTATGAAACACCACAAGAAATGAATTAATGTGACACTAGAACACCTCTATGGTCACCATTAACTCATTGCCACTCCAAACTTTGAGAAATGATAGCCTAAAGTGAGAACTTTGCTTCTACAGAAATTCCTAGTCACCGAAATGACATACCTTCAGTATTTTGCTAATTTCTCCTAGCTCAAGTATTATTTCTCCATGAAACTTTATAGACTGAAATTAGAAGAGTAGAGCTTTCTAACAAGCTATCATATGCATCAAATAGATCTCTAGAACTCAAGTTATGGCCTTCACAAGATGACCCTGTATGACCTTCCCAAACTGGAAATTTTGCCTGTTTTAGTATTCTTGGGTGTCTAAAAATAAAAAATTCGATGCCTAGCATCGAATTTCAGTCAAGGTCGATGCCGAGCATCGACTTTGAGATTTTTTAGGCCCTTTTTCTGCACTAGAAATACTCTCTTTTACACACACATGAAGAAGACCACTTGTATGCTAGAAGTCGATGACGGGCATCCACTTTATGCTGAAACTCGATGCTAGGCATCGAGTTGCTCCACAAACTTCATGTTTTTAAAAGATTCAACAACAGTTAACACATAGAGAATGGAAATAATGACTTATCAGCCAAGATTCGATGCCAGGCATCGAATTGCTCAGAAAACTTGAACTTTTGAATTCATCACACAGTAGGCAAGCATGGAGATGATGGAGAGAGACTCATACACAGAACTTTACTCAGTTCTTTCTCATAGCTATGAAAACTCAGAAGTTTTACAGATGCTTTCTCACTCAGAGAAGCCCGACTATACTCAGTCGTATAAAATGAACTCCTTCTTCTACTTCTTCTCTCTCACTCTCTCTCCGCGTCAGCTGATACAAACTAACTTATATAGATTTTCGTATTCTCGTGATTTTAAAAAACTTCTAGAACTAAAGTGAACTAACTTTACAAATATGATACACTTTTGAATTCGTCCCTTCACATAGGCATGGTGTTTTCTTCCTAAGATTTGACCTTCAAATATAGGTCCAATTAGTGAGTGTTTCTCAAACAGCTCCCCCTCAATCACTAATTGACATTCCCTGTTTCTTCATATCATCTTCTTTTCTTTTACTCCTTCCATGCTTTTGAATCTGCTGGTCTTCACACCATCCAAGCTCTTTGTCATTATTTCTGCTAACTGATCTTTAGTAGAAATGTACTCCACTTCAATCTCCTTCTCCATTACCTTTTCTCTGAGAAAATGATACTGTATCTCTATGTGCTTTGTCCTTGCATGAAATACTGGATTTGCTGCAAGATAAAGTGAACTCATATTATCTCCATGTATTGTAGGTGTACCTTGATCAATGCCTAAGCTCTTGAACAATGTCTGCATCCATATGACTTCCTTAGCTGCTTCCACAAGTCCTTTGTACTCTGCTTCAGTTGATGATAATGCTACTGTATGTTGTTTCTTTGAACACCAACTTACAAGCTTATCACCAATATATATCATGTAACCATGAGTTGATCTTCTGTCATCTTGATTACCTGCCCAATCTGAATCACTATAGGCTCTCAACTTCAAATCTGATGTAAAAGGATAATATAATCCTTCCTTTATCGTTCCTTTGATATATCTGAGAACTCTGGGTCCTTTGGACAATGCATGAATTGTGACAAAACTCCCACTGCATAACTAAGATCAGGTCTTGTTAGTGTAGCATAAATCAAACTACCCACAAGAGATTGATACTTCCTCATATCTTTGTAGTCTGCACCATCATATTTACTAAGCTTGTGATTAACTTCAAGTGGAGTTGAAGCTTCTCTGCAATTTTCCATATCAAACTTCTTCAATAAGTTCAGAAGATACCTTTCTTCTGACACATATATGCCATGATCTGTATAAGTAACTTCCATTCCAAGAAAGTATGATAACTTTCCTAGGTCACTGATCTTGAATTCTTTTTCAAGCAATCTCTTTACCTCCTTGATTCCTTCATCTGAAGTACCTGTGATTATAATGTCATCTACATAAATACAAATGTAGATTGTACCTTCCTCTGTTCTTCTGATAAGTAGACTTGGGTCTGCTTTTGAACTTTGATATCCAAGATCATTGAGATACTTCACCAGTCTATAGTTCCAAGCTCTTGGAGCTTGCTTCAATCCATACAATGCTCTTCTCAACCTGCAAACAAAATTTGGATACCTGGAATCTATAAACCCTTGAGGTTGTTCCATGTATACCTCATCTGATATGTATCCATTCAAGAATGCATTTTTTATATCCAATTGACTTAGAGTCCATCCTTTTGAAGCTGCAATAGCAATGATTGTCCTTATAGTTGACATCTTAGCTACAGGATTGAATGTCTCATCATAATCTATGCCATAGGTCTGGGCATAGCCTTTCACCACCAATCTAGCTTTGTATCTGGCTATAGTTCCATCTGCAAGCTTCTTCACTTTATAAACCCATTTATTTCCAATTACTTTCTTACCATTTGGTTTAGGAACAAGTTCCCATGTCTTGTTCTCCTCCAGTGCATTGAACTCTTCCTTCATTGCTTCTTCCCATTGCTTCTTACCTTTAGCTTCATCATAGTTCTGAGATTCTTCATCATCTTTGACCATATATGCATAGTTCTTCTGAGTTATGTAAGAAGTATCATAAGAATACCTTTCTGGTTGTCTTCTAGTCCTGCTTGACCTTTTTGGTTCACATTCTTCATAAGTTTCTGGATACACCTCTTCATCAAATATAGGAGCTTCTTCATTTCTTCTTGTTAATCCACTTGTGGATGTACTTGCTTGCATATAGTCTTCATCTCTATTTACCTGCACAATTGATTTTCCTTTCTCACATCTTCTTACCTCTTCTTCAAATTCTTCAGCTGTATGACTTTGATCTGCATACCAACTTTTCTGTTCATCAAATGTAACATCTCTAGAAACAAGAAATTGTTTGGTTAAAGGATTCCACAACCTGTAACCCATCTGCTTTTCATCATAACCAATGAACACATATTTTTTTGCCTTTGGTTCAAGTTTATGCCTAAGTTGTGATGGCACATAAGCATATGCAATTGATCCAAACACTCTACAATGATCTAGTGTTGGTTTCTTACCCCACCAAGCTTCATATGGAGTCATTCCATTCAAAGCTGCACATGGTAATCTATTCACAAGATATGTAGCTGTATTTACAGCCTCAGCCCAAAGATAATTTGGACAGTTCTTCTCCTTTAGCATAGCTCTAGCAAACTCAACCAAAGTCTTGTTCCTTCTTTCTACTGCACCATTTTGTTGTGGTGTATACCTGCAAGTTATTTCTCTCTTAATACCTGCATTCCAAAGATAATCATTGAACTCTTGGGAGAAATATTCTCCCCCTCCATCAGACCTCAGTCTCTTAAGCTTTTGACCTGTGACTCTCTCTGCATATGCATGAAAATGCTTGAAAGCTCCAAACACTTCTGATCTTTCCTTCAAAACATATAATGTTATCCATCTTGTAGCATCATCAATGAAAAGAACATAGTACCTTGAGCCACTGATAGATCCTTCTTTTGTTGGTCCCCATACATCTGTATGAATAAGCTCAAGTACTCCATCATGTTTGAATCCTTTCTTTTGAAATGGTAACCTGTGTGCTTTTCCCATTTGACATGCTTTGCATTTATAAACCATATGTTGACTTTGCACATTTGGTAATCCTAGTACAGACTGATTAGCAACCATAGCTTTAATTCCTCTTTCATTGAAATGACCTAATCTCTTATGCCAGTGTTGCTCTAGCACAATGGTGAGAACCACGTTAAGAAGCTTCACCTCCTTAATGTCAATCCGAGGGAGAGGTAGGAGTGATATGAAGATCGTGAATGTGAGAAGATGTGAGAGTGAAGGTGAGAAGCACAAAGATGCACACACACATACACACACACAATGAAGGGACAAGCAGGATACAATGGAAGGTGTGAAATTAGCTCTATTACTCAAGAATACTCTTACAAGCTCAAACTAGCTCTAATCTCCCACAAGCTACAATGAACCAACCTCAAAAATGAGCTCTCTAGCTCTTTTTATAGTTTCTAGACTAGTTTTGACCGGTTTCACATCTAGTGACCGGCCTAGTTAAAAATTAGGTCCTAGAGGCTATTTGGGATGGTAAACGATGTCTAAAAATAACGAAATTTGGTACGAGTATTCTACCTAAGCTCCTCAAGCTCGAGGACTCCTCGGCTTGCACAAAATGGAGCTATGGATTACAAAAATGGGGTTTTGTCTATATTACATATGTTACAAGAGTGATGAAAATCACTGTTGGATGTTTGAAGAAGTAATAAAAATATAATTGTTTTGAAAAAATGGTCCGACTGGCTCCCTGCTTCGTCTTCACATGCTTCCGTGGCGTCTGTGCCTCTGACTGCTTCCAACACCCCCCTCCCTCTCGCTTCTGTCGTCCCCGACAGAACCTTGTTGTGAGGTCTGCCGGATGTAATTCTGTAGGAGGTCTTGAGCGAGGGTGTGCTCTGATACACGAATACCTCGGGCTAGATCAGCCTCGAGTTTCTCCCAGTCGATAGGTTGCGGCTCGTCTGGTGGTGGGAGCTGATAGTGTGTGGAGTACACCATTCGTTCACAGGCGAATAATTGCAATAAATGTGTCGGCCTGCTTATGAATACTTCTGAATGGTACTCCCAAAAACCGGTGGTGAACATTTCTTCGAATGTTTGCTTGTAACAGGCCGGTAGATATTTGATCCTGCAGTGCCAGGCGTAACACACCCGTAGCGATGGCGTTGTGCTCATATCATAGACTAAATCCAAATTGCCATGCTCAAAGCCCGGGGTGTTGACATGGGGAGCCTTGATGCGCCGGAAGACTTTAAAGACCATCTGCATCATGTCAAAGATTTTGACAGTCATTTGCGCGGCTATATCATCCATAGGTTTTAATCGAGGGAGCCAGTGGCGGATCGTCGCCATCATATAGCCAACTGTGGGTAACGCGACTGGTGGCTTGAAGTAGGGGTAGTTCAGCCAGTCTTGGCACTGCTTATTGTTTTGTAGCTTTATAGCGAAGGCAGTCCAAGAGCGGCGTCGTGGTACTGGTCCCCAGCACGGATTAAATTTTAAGTGAAGAGGCGCTTTTACCCACGTGCTCATCATCTCTGGATAATTTTGCAGTAAATCTTTGCGCCAGTCTGGTTGGTGGATTTCACCTCTCTGCGCCCTTGGTGGCAAGTCCTCTGGCTCGAATTGAGTTGCATGCGTAGGTTTCTTGCCGGTTTCTTTCTCTATGGTTAATTGATATTCTGCCATTAACATAAAGTATGGTTTATACTGAAGCTCATGCCCGGATATGTATCTTCGCGGGGCCATGTGAGCAAAGAATGGTGATTGTAAAATTTTTTCTTCAATTATGGCCATGGCATGTAGCTGTGCCTCTACTCTGGCCGAGTGTGTTGTTCCGAGTTCTTCTACTGTCTTCATCCACGCGGGGGTAGGTAGTTCGTAGGTCATCTGGCCTTCGGCCGTGACACGTCCGCCTGGGATGGGTATCGGTTCATAAGCCTCTTCGAAGGTCTCCTCCACCGGGATAGTGACAGTCTCTTCCTCAGCTGGTAGCTCAGGTGGGGAGTCTGGCCTTGGTGGTGCTTCATAGATGGCAATCCTAGATTCAAGGTTTGTTACCTGGGCCCGGAGTGCGTTGAGTTCCTCTAAAACTTCAGGGGCAGGGTCCACAGGTGCTGGTACTTCCGCTGCTACTGGTACCTGTTGTGTTGCAGGTTCTCTGAGTTGTAGCTGTTTGTGATCTTCCTTTAACTTTTGATACTCTTCGTTCATACGGTCATAGTCCTCGAGCAATCTAACATGGTCGTCTAGCAACATCCGCATCGACTCAGATGGGATGGCCTTGAATCTGCTCGGACTTAGTGGCTTGTCTGGATGATCTAAAGCCGCCTCCAAGTTCTCTCTGTTCTGCTCTTGGAGTCGCTGGTTCTCCTCTTTAGCTGCGGCTAAATGTCTTCTTAATAAGCCCATATTTCTAGTAAGCGTTGCATTGCGGACAGTCTGGGCTCTAAGTAGGTTATCTAAATCTGCGGTGGCCTCTTTGCTTTTTTCCTCACTTTCTATTTCTAACTTGTGATAAGCCTCGCGTAACTCCTGGTACCGGCTGTTCAGTGAGGCGTTCTCAATTGACAACAAGTTAAGCTGCGTTTGCAAGTCGTTCGTCGTTTTCTGCAGCTGTTGGTAGGTGGTGCCGAGTGATGCAAACTCATCTCGGACTTGCGTCATACATGCGAACATGTGTTGAAATGCTGTGTCTACGGTGGGCGATAGCAGTAGTGAAGTGCTAAATGAGGATGCAGTGATGGTAGATGCAGTGGGAATGGGAATCGGGGTTGGGACTGTGGATGCAGTGGTGATTGTGGAAAATTGTGAAGTGCCTAAATATGAGGGTGTTGTGAGTGTAGTGGGTGGTGGTGAGGTGGGTGGTGATATGTCCATGCCATTGGACGTGTTTAATGTTGTGACTGTGAAAAGTGGTGTGATTGGGGGTGGTTGCGTAGGTGTGAATACGGGATTTACAAACGTAGAGTAGTTTACAGGGGGGGTGGTGGGAATAGTTTGGTGAAACGGGGAAATAGGGGTTATGGCAGGTTGGGGAGGTGAGACGGGTGAGAAGGTTAGCGGGGTTAGGAAGGGAAATGGGGTTCTTAGAGGTGGGGGAAACGCTGGGAAGGATGAAGGAGCGAAGGGGTTAACATAGGGATGCAGAGGGCTGGGTGTGGGCCTGGTGGTATGAATGGGTAAGGAAGAGGTTGGGGCTATATTGCTTTGTACAGGTGTGGATGTGGGGAAAGCAGGTGGGTGTGCGGGTGATACAGAATGGGTTGGTGACAGATGAGGTGAAAGAGGAGTCGAAGGGGTGGAGGTTACTTCGAGGATTGTAGTGGTATGTACAATGGTGGTACGGGGGGGCGAATCTACAAGAATGGTTTCTGCGGTTACTGAACGTTCGGGGGCGAGGCGTGCCTCCCTGGCTTGTGCTGAAGATTGGGCTCCTGTTGGTACACGAATATACTCCCCGGGTTTTGAGAGTAATCGCACTCGGCGGGGATCAAATTGTGGTAGTTGTTTTCTTTGTAAAAATCTGAGTGCTTCATGGGAGCCTACTGATTGGACTAACTCTCGGAACCCTCTGATATAGGCGTCTTCGAATCCTCCGGAGATGAGTTCCTGTTCAATTAATGCCTGGCTCTCCTCTTCAGTTAACTTCTTTCGTGCCCAGACTTTCTCCATGGTACGATATAGTTTCTTTATGGCCAATGTATACGCTGCGGCTTCAAAAGTTTCATCTTCATATGTGCTGGTGTCGCCGTGTGTGTCAGTCTGTTGGCCTTGGCCCTCTGTCTGTTCCTCTTGTGAGTCCTGGCTGGCTTCATCGTCGCCGTGATCGTCGTCTGTTTCGGTTCTTTCTTCTTCCGAGCCCGACACAGCTTGTCCCTGTGGCAAGTCTCGCGGCGTAGTGGGGTAGCTGGGACGTTCATATTCCTGGGAGAACAGTGGTGCTTCTGAATACTGAAACTCGTTTGAGAATGCATCAGGCATCTCAAAATCAAATGTCGTGTTTATGGGGTCGTTCTCCATATGTGGTATCGGGAAAGAAAACGCTTCCGCACCAATGGTGGTGGGAGCTTCTGCGGTTGTGGTGGCGGGTTGTGAGGTGGTAGTTGCCTGAGGTGCAGCGGTACTCGTGGTGCCCTCCGTAATTACTGGTCTGGACAACCGTATGCGAATAGGTTGTACCGTGGGCTCAGCTTCTGTCTGTGGTCGCTCGGGAGAGGGTTGTGGTGACGGCGACTCTGGCACTTGGAGGCAAGGGATGGTGCCTCGCATGCGCTTACCAGCTCGTGTCCTACTGGGCTTCTTGGCTTTCTTCGCTGTGCTCTTGAATGCCTTCAATTCCTCTCCTGTCAATGCACGCTCGATGGGCAAGTCATAAGCCAAACACATATACACAATTCTTGTGAGTGCACAACATCCGTTAAGCACTTTTTTACGCTCCCATCTGTGCTGTGCCAGGTACATCTGATCTATGATCCAGCTTGCCAGATCAACTGTTTGAGGTCCCGTACATGCCAAATATAATCCGAACCATATTCTTTTGTGTGGCATGGTAAATCTATCCTGAGCTGGAAAGGCAAAATGTTGCATGCATATTCTTAATGGCTTTGACAACTCAGGTGTGATGGCTGAAATCTCTTCCCACTTCGTGACATCCCCACGTTTCATCGGTTCTGGAATCAATCTCTCTCTGTCTGTGGGAGTGTGGGTTCCATGAATCTTGATGGCTGCTCTGATTAGGTCCTTAGAGAGATAAAATCTCTTGTAAGGTGGATCATCCACTAGGGTAGGCAAGATGAAGGTTCCTGGGATGTCCTTATTCTCTGATGCCAGTAAGGTAGTGATCAAGTAATAGCACCTATAAAAATCTGGTTTGGGTAGAGGGTCACTGAAATATTCTGTGAAACCGGCTCTGGCCCAAACATGAGTTAAATCTTGGGTGTTTTGTAGGGCTTCGAATTCTCTGGAGAAAAACTGGTACTTTCCCCACGTGCGGTCATCAAAAGTCAGAGAGGATTCAAATATAAAGTCTGCGTCCGCGAGGGGTCCTGCCAGGCCCTGAAACCAATGAGAATTCCTGTGTATCTTTTCGGTGTAGCCCATAGGGGGGTTATCGATGGGCATGGGCCCTGGAAATCCCTGAAATTCCGGTGGTGGAGCAGTAGGGTGGGACTCTGCTCGTAGCACGTTGAGTGGTACTGCTGCTACACTGGGGCCTACACCTGATGTTCCTTCGTCAGTTTGCATGGTGGCTGGTGCGCTAGTGAGAAAGATCTGCTACAAAAGATTAACACATTAGCATGGAAATTAATCATGATCCCATTAAAGTGAGACCGCAATCCCTTTCCATAACTGATGCGTAACCCGTGTAGCCAAGTGCTGTGTTGTGATGGATGCAATGTTTCTTGCAGCACTAGTGCAGGTCTCTAGACACCTATACGTTTCAGATCATGCATACATTTCTTGATGAGATGAGATTACGAGTGGTGTGTGATGATGGTGTGTGATTTTATACAAGGTTTAAAGGTTAGTACTTGAGTACAAGGTTGTATGTTAGTCGGGGGGTAGTTAGACAATGGGTTAGGGGAAGACGGTTGGACACGTTTCGGTATCCATTTCCTAAGGATCTTGGAGTGGGTGGTGGGTTTCTGCTGAGGGGTAAAAGGTGGTATCGGGTGTGGTGGTGTCGAGGGATGAAAAGGTTTGTAAGGATTATATATTACATGGCATATGGTTTGAGCTATGATACATGGTTTGGGTACCCAAATCTGCGTGGGCGTGGGTCTATGGGTAAGGTACTTCTTGGCGATCCACATTTGTCGGACGCTTGGACCTGTAGAAGAAGGTCGAGGGGATGGTGGATAACGATTCTGTTTCTGTTCTGCCTTTTGTTTGTTGATCTCTGCTTGGTTGGAGTTCTTTGGTGCTTTTTGTCCTTTTGGCACCCACTTTTGTCTGGTGCCGCTTCCTTTGGGAGGCCTAAACTGCTTTCCTTGTTGTTTCCTCTGATACTGCAATCGGTCTGGGTTCCTTTGTCGTGGTCGACTCTGTTGTTGCTGGGTTTGAGAGGTCGGATGGACACTCTGCTTTGGAAAAGAAGGGAGTTCCAACACTTGCGTGACCTGCCCATTAGGAAGTGATGCCTTTTGTAACTTTAATCTAGGCCAGTCCGCAACAAGCTTGGAAGGATGAGCACCGTAGGGTGTCGTGCTCATTTGGCCGCTGATGCAACCCACCTGACCTCTGATTGTGCCCTTCTGCCCTTGCTGTTGGGTAACTGTCTCTTCTAGTTTGCAGGAAGTCCCAGGGAAGATCTCCTGTCGTCCTTCTGATTGACATTCATCCATCGCCAAGCCCGAGTGGGTTGGTGTGGACGTAGCGTGATTGAGCTGATCAAAGATCTTCCTGTCTTCCGTCGCATGCGTTTCCTTGGGTCTAGGGTCACAACCGTCAAGCGGAATGCGGTTAGGGAAGTCAAGCGGTATCACTCGCTTCTGCTCTAAGGTTCCAATCTGTAAGGAGCCTTGTCTAAGATTTAGGTCCACTGAGTGATCGTATAGCCAGTCTTGGCCAAGGATTAGGGGTTCTATCAGGTCGTCATCATGGCACACTAGTAATTTCGCTGTCATCGTCAAATCCTTAATGAGGATAGGAAGGTCCACCTCACCCATGCAAGGGGTTTCCATGCCTCCTAGGCCTATGAGGTATGCCTCAATTGGCCGCATTTCTTTTCCTGAATCCTTATAGTGGGACCATCTAATCGCACTAGTCGCAGCACCCGAGTCAATCAAAGCCCTGAGTTCTTGGCTCTGGTTACCGTGCTCTAGCCTAACTGTAAGGAATGGTCTCCTGTCCACTATGCTAGGATGAGTGGTTGACTTTACTTGACACATGGCCATGGGATGTCTGGGTGGTGTTTCCAGATGGTTATAACGTTCTCTTCCTAGTCCTTGTCTTCTTAGCTTCATGCGCTTAATGCGTTCTATGGCTTCTGCTTGAGCTTCTGCTCGTATTCTATTTTCTTCCTCCTTACGCTTCTTTGCCAACGTGAGTCGTCTAAGCATATCCTCAGTAAGAGGTTCTTGATATAACCTGACTCTACAGCCACTAATGTAATTAGGCATTATATCTCCTTCTAAGGTGGCTAACTGTACTGCTCCACTAGTCGAGAGTCTGTTAATGATCATAGGTCCATAACCTCGCCTTTCTAACTTCCGCGCGTGCTGTTTCAGCGTATATACTAGAACTAAATCTCCTTCTTTTAGGCCTTTATCTTTCACATGCGCATCAAAATATGCTTTCTGTCGCTTCTTCGCTGCGTATATTCCTGCTGCTGCTTTCAGCCTGGTTTCTCCTAATAGTTCCAAGTCCATTATTCTCGCTGATAATTCATGGCCGGTCCACTGATGTTCTTGTGCAACCTTAAGGGTCGGTATCAAGAAGTCCAAGGGAAGCACTGCATTCTGACCAAAAACCATCTGAAAGGGAGTTGCATTGAGTACGGTCTTGTAGGCCACTCGATATGCCCAAACAGCGTGGTGTAGCTGTTTGTCCCAATCTGAACGTTTATTGTTCACGAGTTTCGTCAGTACGTTACAAAGTATCTTGTTAGTGCTTTCAGCCTGACCATTGGCCTGAGGATGATATGGTGCAGATTTCTTGTGAATCACCATAAAATCCTGTAACAAATATTCAATGACTTGGTTTAGAAAGTGAGTGCCTCGATCGCTCACTAACTCTATAGGCAGTCCATATCTTGTAAAGACATTTTCAAATAAGAATTTTGCAGTCGTGTGAGCATCATTCTTTTTTGTAGCCTTTGCCTCTACCCATTTCGTAAGATAATCTGTGGCAACAATAATATATTCCGCATGTGTACCTTTTGCAGGGGGGTTAATGGGTCCTACAAAGTCTATGCCCCACTTAGAAAATGCACGTCCGCCCATCATGGGTTTCAATGGCATTTCATCTCTGCGAGTAGGAAACTGAGTTCTTTGGCACACATCACATCTCTTTACATAGGTATGTGCATCCATGTGAAGAGTGGGCCACCATAATCCTGCAAAGAGGATGGCTTTGATTATCCTATCTGGTCCAAAATGACCTCCTGCAACACCTTGGTGTGCAGTCTCTAGTATTCTCAGATAATCGCTCTCATGAACACATTGTCTTAGATATCCATCTCGTCCTCTTTTGTATAGATTATCGCCAATAAGTGAATAGTCTTGAGCTTCCTGCTCTAGACTGCGTTGTCGAGCTAAGGTCATTCCTTGAGGGAATGTGTTCGTCCTCAAGTATGTCACTAAAGGTTCACTCCAGTCTGGTGTGAGGGACACATGATATAATGTCGCATGCTCTACTGGTGGTCTTTCACAACACACCTGACATTCTTTACACAACTTGTAGGCATCTGCTTCCATCGTAGGCCAAAATACTCCTAGTCTTTGCAGAGTCTGTAATGTTCTATGTTTTGAATGATGTTGCGTTAGTGCACCTACGTGTGCTAATTTCAACCATTTCGCATGTTCTGATTCATCTACACAACAAGCAAGAATCTTTTGATTATCTTGTTTATATATGCTTCCTGCCATTATTTGGTACCTCTGAGACTTGGTAATCTCTCCTTCTCTGATCTTTATCCTAGGACTCTTGGGTCCGTATGTCAGAATAGGGACTAACGGCTTAGCCCATTCTGGTGCTATCTCAAGGTTGAATAAGTATGCATCTGGTAGATCATCAGCTACTCCTTGAGGGGCTTCTCCCGAGGTTAATCTTGAGAGGTGGTCAGCTCTAAGATGCGTCTTTCCCTTCCTAACTACCACTTCAAAATCATACTCCATGAGTAATAGAAACCATCGTATCAATCGTCCTGTGTTACATGGTTTGTTGACTAAATATAATAGGGCTTGATGATCTGTAAAGAACTTGAATTTGTTGGCCAACAAGTAGTGCCTAAACTTCTTCACAGCGTAGATCATCCCTAATCCTTCTCGTTCCGTCGTGGTGTAATTTCTCTCTGCTGCGTTCAGTTGTCTGCTAGCGTAAGCTATGGGGAGATCTATGTTACCTTCATTCGTGGGTTGTGCTAACACACATCCTATGGCGTAATTGGATGCATCCACATGTACATGGAATGGCTTACTCCAATCTGGGGTAGTCAATATGGGTGCTGAGCACAAACGTCGTTTAAGTTCATTGAATGAATTTTCGCACTCATTTGTCCACTCAAAATTGGTCAAAAGAGAGTACAGAGGCTTGGCTATGATTGCATACATGTGTATGAATCTCCTATAATAACCGCAATGGCCCATAAATGCCTGTACCTCTTTCACATTAGTTGGTCTAGGTAATTCTGCAATTACCTTCACCTTTTCCTCGTCCGTAGAGATTCCATTTTTTGACACAATGTGTCCTAGAATTTTGCCTTGTCTGACCATGAAAACGCATTTTTCTGGGTTCAAACAAACCTGATATTCTCGACATTTGTCAAATATTTGTCTTAACTCTGGGATATGTGTCTGCCTTACATTTGAATGAGCACATAAGTCATCGACGTAAACTTCCAAGCTCTTGCGTAAGAATTCCTTAAAAACATGACACATAAGTCGCTGGAAAGTGGCGGGTGCATTTGTCAAGCCAAATGGCATTACACGAAATGCAAATATGCCCCATTCAGTGGCAAAAGCCGTCTTGTGTTGGTCTTCTGGAGCAATGGCTACTTGGTTATAGCCTGAGAATCCATCAAGAAAGCTGTAAACTTCCTTGCCCGCAACTCTTTCCAATAGGTGTTCCGTGATAGGAAGAGGATAACTATCTCTAATCGTGGCGGCATTAACTTTTTTCAGGTTAATACACACACGCAATTTTCCATTCTTCTTGGGCACAACCACGATGGGGGATACCCATTCGGTATGCTCAATTTCGTAGATAAATCCTGCTTCTATCAACCGATCTATCTCCTCTTTAATCTTCGCAGCGTAGTTATCGTTGTACGTGTACGGTTTTTGTTTTGTCGGCTTCGCATCTGGAGTCATAGGGATTCTATGAGAACATATATCTGGGTCCACTCCTTTCAAATCTTTGTAACTCCAAGCAAAAACATCTCTATATTCGCGCAATAGGGCAACTAACTCTTCTTCTTCTTCAGTCGTCAAATCATGCCCTATGTATGTGCATTTTTCTTCTTCTCCTTCTATGGCAACTATTACTTTCTTGGTTTTCTCTCGGTTATCATATACTTGTCCGTCTTTCTCTTTTCTATTAGGCATTCGTACCATGATTCTTCTATCTTCAATTTCATATTTCTTGAAATTCTCGGGTACTTCAAATAAAGATTCTTCTTTTTCCGACATGGTTTCTTTCTTCTTTCTCTTCTTGCCTTCACTCTTATCAGTCACTTGAGTGGCTAATCTCACTTCATTCGTAATTTCCTCGTGTCTCTGAGTGTGAGTCTCTACTTCGTAGAAATATTCTTCCTCTGATGCAAAGGGTGAGTCCATGATAATTGATTCTAAATCAAAATCGCTTGCATCCTCAAATGCATCAGTGCTCGGTTCACACTCTTCTAAAACTGCATCGCCCATGATTGGCTCTATCGTAAAAACTGAAATGTCATAGCCATCCTCGTCACAGTGGGGTGTCCATTGTTCTTCATTGATGGCTACATCCATGGTTGCTAGTATTTCCGCCCAACCATGGGGTTCAAACTCCTCGTCAGGGAATACTACAGGTGCGTAGGCTGGATCTTGAAGGGTTCGTGGATGTTGTTCTGCACCTAAGGTCCTGGCTTCTAATCTTTCCTCCTCTTGTTTGGCAACTTTACACATCCATAAATGGGTATCCTCATGCAACCAAGAAGGATCTGATTCTAATGAGTGCACGGATTCCGTCTCTGCTGGTGTCTTATGGATGGTATTCCATTGTATTGGGGGTACATCTCTGTGTGAATAGTCTTTAAGATTGACTTTGGTAGTCACTCCTAAATGTTGCAAGTACAAAGAATTAGTTCCCCAATCTTGTACAATTTGCAGCTGACGCATGAATGGTCGTCCCAATATCATCTCATACGCATGATTTTTAGCAAAGTCACAAATGGCGAAAGTATGCTCAAATTCTACACCACAAGTGGTAAGAGATATGCCTTCTAGTAAGCCTAATGGTTTTTCTATGTGTCCATCAGCCATTTGCAGCTTCATCCTGGTGGGTCTGAGTGCTGGCTTACCCCAACGTTTCCATAATGCGGTAGTAGCGATAGCTACTCCGGCTCCTGAATCTAAGATGGCTTTCGTGGTGTAGCCTTGATGGGTTATTGGAAGATATGTGTTACCTTCCTCTCCTTCGCTTACGTCTCCAATCTTTTCCACGGGTATCTCTGGTACCTTCTTATGTGATCCTATCTGAGAGGGTGTGGTAGCTAGCTCAGGGAGTTGATTCGCTACGTGCTTCCACAATTCTGGTTTTGCCTTTAACAGTTCCTCCAGAGTGAGATTACACTGTACTTTCGTATTCTTGATCACTTCCGTATTTCTAGGGATCACTGATTCTTCATTCCTCACTATTATCGTGGGTGCTCTCATACTAATAGACTTTGCTTCCCAAGGTCCTGTGAACTGAGGTAATTCTTGTAAAGAATTAGATTCAAATCCTGTGGGTTCACTCAGTCGTTCCACCTCTACATCATCATATATAGAGGGGATGTCTTGGGGAAATTGTTCCTGCAAGTCGTCTATTTCTTGAATAGGAGGATGAGTTCCTTGTCCTTTTCTCCACTTCTCTTCTTGGATTTCTCTTAAAAATTCATGTGAGTACCTATGTATGGAAGATAGGTTATCTTGACTTTCTGTATTGGGTACTTGAGACAGGGATGGTGCATTCCTTTCCTGTGTCTCTGGAACAGTAGGGTTCCTAGACTGATCCTTTTTCTCTTTGCTTTCTATCAAGTGTTCTAGCCTCTCCATTAGTCCTTGAAAGTGTAGTTCCGGTTTTGCCATGTTATTCCAATTAAGATATCTAGAGGCTTCGAACAACGCTTGGGCTAGTTCTACCATCTTCATGCAAAGTTTAGTTCTCTCAATTTCTAGATCAGCTCGAGGGTAGTTTTTACTCATTTCCGTGACTTGAGGTCCCTCTTTTATTCTAGCCTGATATGCACGAAACATCATGTCTAGATCTTCCGGTATGGGTTCCGCTAAGACTGATCCTGATTTCTGAGCTGGGATTTCTTGGTTTGATTCTTGTGAAGCCAATTCTTGTATTTTGGCTCTAGATTCTCTTAGACTTCCTTCCAACTCACTTATCTTTTTACTCCATTTTCTCTTTATCCTTTCTCTAGAATCTTTCCAAGATTTTGTCTTTTTACTACTCGATTCCGCAACTTCACTAGTTTCGGTTATTTTCTCTTGATTATGCTGTTGGTTTTGTAAGAGTGTCTGGGCTCTGGTTATAGCTTGGATAGGCACGTATGTAGGGTTGGATCCATCTGCGTTCTTTACAATACCTATCACGTTGATCGATGTCACATTTGATGTGTTAACTGGGTTCTTAGGACAATCTTTGATCATGTGTTCTTTGCCACAATCGGCGCAAAAGCCTTGGATGCTATAGTACTGCGATTGCCTTACTATTGGGGGATGTGGACAATCCTTTATGAAATGGTCTCCTTGGCACCTAAAGCATGGTCCTCTAGGGCCCTGTGGTCTCTGTTGTCTCAATTGGGGCCGTGGGTTTGGGTTTGCGTACATCACATTAGTATAGTCTGGCTCCCAACTAGGTTCCATTGGTGGGCTATCATAATGATATGTCTCCACATGCTCTGGTGACTCCGTGTAATAGGCGGGTGGACTAGTTACATGAGTAGAGTCAAAACTGTTTGAGTTCGGGTCACTTTCGGTGATCAGGGGTGAAGAAGGCACTAAGGCCCTACTTAGGTTCTCTTCTGCAGCAGCGTATTTGACTGAGATGACATTCGCTGGTGGGGGTGGCTGCTGAGCTAAGACGGGTTGAGGTCTTTGTTGAGTCTGGTATGGGTAGTTCTGGGGAGGCCTATAGTAATAAGGCTGAGCATTGTATTGGCCTTGATACCTACCGGGCTGCTGGTATGTTTGTGGGTAGTTCTGTCTCACGGTTTGTTTGTTGTACGGGCAGTCCTGAGCCGTATGATTCGTGTATCTTCTCTCAATTGTACAATATTGGCCACTAGGATTGGCGTGAGGTTGGGGTGCATTGGGGCACATGTTTGCCAAATGATTTCCACCACAAGTGTAACAACGTACATTTGTAGGTAGCTTGGGCACCTGTTTACTAGAAACTCCTAGTTTTTGGGCCACTTTTTCTGCTAGGTCCTCTATCGAATTAGACAATTTTGTGGATGCTAGAGAAGAACAATCTGAGTCCTTATAGACCTTTGAGAGTTCTAATTCATCTCCTAGGTTGTCCTCAATGTCTATACATATTCTTACACACTCTTCTAGTGTTCTAGGTTCTTTCAGGTACACGTAAGAGCGTAGCTTAGCGCTCAACAAGCCATCTAGGAACAGTGATACTTGTTTGGCTTGTGAGGGTAGCTCTTGCATTGGACATCGTTCGACATATTGTCTAAACCTACGTCCTGCCAGTCTTACTGTTTCCTGAGGGGTTTGTTTAAAGCTATGAATAAGCGAAGACGTGTCATGTCTAACCCCACTTTTAGAGAATTCAGTGATGAATGACTCTAAAAAGTGATGGATGTCTCTAAATTGCCTTTGTTGCAATGGTTGGAACCAAGTTAAAGCGGTATTCTTTAACGTTAGTCCAAATGCATTGTACTGCGTGAACATGTCCTCGACTTGTTCTGCTCTTAGTACTTGCTTGAATTCTGCGACATGGTCATAGGGATCTCCTGTCCCATCAAAGTAATTCTTCATGGATTTTACTAATTGAGTGGGTCTCAATACTCTTGCGTGTTCACGTGGTCTAGGTAGAGGAAAATCATCTCTACCACCTGGTACTCCATGTTCTCTTTGTCTATCCGTCCTATTAGTGTTCGTGGTTGTTCTATCTCTCCCTATGGGGTGAATGAAGCTTACTTCCGGTCTCTCGTGATTTCCTTCTCTTTGATTTCCATGGGCTGAGGATGTTCCTGCCCCTTGTTGATTTGTATTCACGTTTGTTCTAGGTGGAGGGAATATCAATTCACCTCTCCATGTGTATGTGTTTTTAGCGCGCTCAGGCACCACAAAGACTCTTTCTGAAGTCTCATCCAGGTATACAACCTTTCCAGGTGTATCTGGGTCCTTGAATTCATAGATTGTGATGATGCCTACCTCACTGAGGTTTTCCTTTCTGTACCTCCAAAAGGCTTCATCTGTCTCTTTATTTATGAACAACTCTGTGCTCCTGTTATCTTGAGGGATCCATTCTGGAATGATTACTCTTGTTAATACGGACTTCCCTCTAGGTGTTCTAGGTTCTTCTAACGATTCTTTTCCTTGAAATTTCCCTTCTGTCTCTAATTGGATTGTGCCAAACTCATTAGTATCGTTTGGCTGCGTACTCAAGATATACATGGTTCCTTCTTTGTCTATGTACGCGTCTCTCTCAAATTTCACCACTGGTCTTTCCAATCCAATGGGTTGATCAGGGTTGTGCAGTTGCACCACTTGCCTCTGCAAACCATCCTCATAGATGCGAGCACCTAGTCGGTTGGTTCGGAGAAACTCTAATTGCGTTCTATAGGGTCCTTCAGGTTTTTCTAGGTATGCTACATGAGATCCTCCTGCTGGTCTGTCTGTGCTAAATGCCATTTCTGATTCACTTGATTCTGAGCTCAACTCGTAGGGATAACTATTATTCAATTGCTGAGCCCAAGATCGTGCGGTGGTTCTTACACTAGCCTCCGATGATCTAAGGCTTCTTCTATCCGACTTACCTATATGTTTGCCTGATCTAAGGTTCATTAATTTTCTTCCTTGCTCACTCAATTACACACTTAGATCGTCAATGGTTCTTTGTGATTAATTCTTGGTTCTTTTTACTTTTCTCTGGATTCTTGTCTTAATTTATGCGTCAGGAATTCGACTTTCGTGATGATTTTAAGTTTTCGTTCCGTCAGACTTATGTTCTTTTCTTTAGGTTTTCGCGTCACACACACCTTTACTTTAAGTCTTAGACTTGAAATAATTAAGTATCTTAAACTTGAGGCGTTCCTATCGTCGTTACTCCACAACTACCGTTTAGCCTAAGCTAAGAATTGACTGAGGGGGTTGAGTAATCTTCCAACCTCGAGTCGACTTTTCTGATCGCTCTGATGTCCTGTTGCCCAAGAAGCCGTGCTTCCCAAGCTCTGCTGTCTTCACTACCTTGCCCGCTTGCCTTGGATTGCCCTTGCTAGACCTGGAAAATTCCAATGTTAGACCAATTCACAAGATGATTAAACACTGGAGTATATACACCTTTTTAGCTCAAATTTTCAATATGTGCCCCCTGACTTCCTAGTCCCAGACTAGGTGAACCTCAAAATAGCTTATCCAAAAATAGACGTATCCTTTATGAAAAAAACAGTTGAGGTCACGTAGTACTCGTCACGAGCTTTCTAACGAGCTATTAAGCTCAAAAAACGGACTTCGGATGAGAAAGTTACACGCGTTCAGGTCCTGGGGGGTAAAAATTGACAATCCAATTTTTCTTCAAATATGAGCTAAGGGGTCTCCTATGAGTCTAATGGTCCAAAAATTTTCCAAAAATAACCCCAAAATTGGTCAAAAATTGAAGTCCAAAATTTGCGATGGGGGTGGGCAATCGCGATGGTCTGGGACCGTCGCGATGGTCCAAGCGAACCGTCGCGATGGCGTGGAATTTGGACAATCGCGATGGCCCGAAAAGGCGAACCGTCGCGATGGCCCGAAATGAACGATCGCGATGGCGTGGAAATGGACCGTCGCGATGGTCCAAAAAATGAACCGTCGCGATGGCGTGATCAGGCGGACAATCGCGATGGCGCGGTCAACGGTCAACGGTGGACAATCGCGATGGTCCGAAGTGAACCGTCGCGATGGTCCGCGATGCGATGGCTTGAGCCAATCGCGATGGTCCGATTTTGGGCTGTCGCGATGGTCCAAAAAAACGAACCGTCGCGATGGTTCAACGTAACACGTGGCACTGTCGTGGCGATGGCATAGGCAAATCGCGATGGTCCGAGCTCAGCTGAACCGTCGCGATGGTCCAAGTGGACCGTCGCGATGGCTCAAGTGAACCGTCGCGATGGTCCAAAAAAACGAACCGTCGCGATGGTCCGGCCGAGCCGTCGCGATGGCGTGAGCCTATCGCGATGGTGCGACACAATCGCGATGGTCCGAGCCAATCGCGATGGTCCACCAAATGACGAATTTTTGGGATGCGAGTATGGATTCCTAGTGGCGCAGGTGTGCTCTTCACGCTGGTGTGGTCGCCTTCTCCAAATTCCGAACTTGGCGGACCATCGCGATGGTCCAACACAGTCGGAAATTTCTGACAGAAACTGAAATTTTTACCTTTTGGAAGCTTTCCTGATGCTCTGAAGCTCTGTACCTGCAAGAAAACTCAAGAAAACACAAGTGCATACAAGCGCAAAAACTCTCTCTCGCTCTCTCGCACGCACAAATGAGGGGAAATGAGGTGAATGGGTGGATATGGTGAATTTTCTGATTTTTTTGGAAATGGAGATGATGATGCGATGATGAAGATGGAGTGTGGGGGAGGTGAAAAACACTAAAAACTAAGTAAAAACAACAACAAAAACTGAGATTTTTACCTTCCAACGCCACTTCTTGCTATACTCTTACCATCACACATTCGTCCTAGACTCGATCCCCGGCAACGGCGCCAAATTTGGTGTTGCTCTAGCACAATGGTGAGAACCACGTTAAGAAGCTTCACCTCCTTAATGTCAATCCGAGGGAGAGGTAGGAGTGATATGAAGATCGTGAATGTGAGAAGATGTGAGAGTGAAGGTGAGAAGCACAAAGATGCACACACACATACACACACACAATGAAGGGACAAGCAGGATACAATGGAAGGTGTGAAATTAGCTCTATTACTCAAGAATACTCTTACAAGCTCAAACTAGCTCTAATCTCCCACAAGCTACAATGAACCAACCTCAAAAATGAGCTCTCTAGCTCTTTTTATAGTTTCTAGACTAGTTTTGACCGGTTTCACATCTAGTGACCGGCCTAGTTAAAAATTAGGTCCTAGAGGCTATTTGGGATGGTAAACGATGTCTAAAAATAACGAAATTTGGTACGAGTATTCTACCTAAGCTCCTCAAGCTCGAGGACTCCTCGGCTTGCACAAAATGGAGCTATGGATTACAAAAATGGGGTTTTGTCTATATTACATATGTTACAAGAGTGATGAAAATCACTGTTGGATGTTTGAAGAAGTAATAAAAATATAATTGTTTTGAAAAAATGGTCCGACTGGCTCCCTGCTTCGTCTTCACATGCTTCCGTGGCGTCTGTGCCTCTGACTGCTTCCAACAGCCAGAGATCAAGTTCTGTAATCACTGCTTCACCATGTGTGAGCAAAGCTTGACCAATGTTTCCTTGCACTCTTAAAGTAAAGAGTCTACCTTCTTTCTTACCAGAGACAATCTGATTATATCCATTCTCTAGATCTTCCACAAATACTCCTTCATTTGTAAACCTGACTTGAAAACCTTTTTCAACTATCTGTCCCACACTAATCAAGTTTTTAGGTATTGTAGGAACATACAAAACATTGGTTAGCAAATCTGCTCCACTCTTGCATTTCACTTTTCCAAATGAATGTACACTATGTCTTGTATTATCACCTGTTTGAACTGTATGACTAGAAATGCCTTTTTCCAATTCTGACATCAATTCTATGTTTCCTGACAAATGATTAGAACATCCAAAGTCAATGTAAAATACCTTTAGATCTTCTTTATCTGATGTGTTGATTGAGTTCATCATCAATGATGTATGACTTTCATTCTGTGTGTCATTTGCATAGTTGTAGTAGGTGGTGTTGTAGGATTGATTCTGTCCCCAACTTCTTCCTCCACCTCTACCATAGCCTCCTCTTTGACTTTGTCTACCTCTTTGGAAATTACTTTGATATCTTCCACCTCGACCTCTGCTATTGTTGTTCTTATTTTGATTTGATCCTTGTTGGTTGTGCCAACAGTCATGAGCCAAATGATTACTCAATCCACAGATCCAGCAAGCCTTTTTGTTGTTATTTTGATTACCTCTTCCTCTTCCAAAACCTCTTGCTCTTCCTTTGCCAGTGCCTTTACCTCTTGCATAATAAGCTTGAGAACTAGACTCCTCTTCATCCTTTGCTTTACCTTTATCTCCTTTCTTCTTGTTCTTCATGTACATTGCAGAACTTTGTCCTTTATCTCCATCTCCCTTCAAGTCTTGCTCATATGTGAGCATCAAACCAAGCAACTGGTTCAAGTCTGGAACATAATGATTTAATGAAAGTTCTGTTGATAAGACAAAAGGTTTCCACCTTTCATCCCTCTCAAACCTGCAAGTAATTGAGCAATCAATCTGTGATCTTCAACATCTTCATCTATGGATCCAAGACTATCTGCTAGATCCTTCATCTTAGTGACATAATCACTAATGGTTTGACTTGGCTTCTTCTTGAATGTTGTAAACTCTGACCATAGACTTGCTTTCCGTGCTTTAGTAGTACTTTGGAAATGATACTCCAATGCATTCCATATATCTTCAGATGATTCCAATCCTCTGATGTGTGGTAGCAAATGATCAGAGATTGTATTGTAGATGTATGCTTTTGCACTTGCATCCTTCTTCTGCCAATGCTTTAAAGCATCAAGTTCCTCTTTCTTTGGTCGGCTTTCATCTTCAAATACTGGCTTCTCTTCTTCACCTGTTACATATACCATGAGATCATTACTCATAAGTAAGGCTTCCATTCTCATTACCCATGCGGGGTAATTATCTCTGTCCAGTTTGTCAATGGAGATATGATCTGCCATAGTTCTTTTCTTCTGCTGCAACCTGTGAGCTTAAAGGATAAAGGATAATACCTTTTGAAGTTCTTTGTGTATGAGGATACTTTTGAAGTAACCTTTTGATGCCTTGTGTCTTCAAATGCTTCACCTTTCAAACTTTAATGGAAAACTTTACAAAACTTCTCGTACCTTTGTCGTCTTCTGCTCTCGAGAATCTTTCTGCTCTGATACCACTTGTTGATGTATGAAACACCACAAGAAATGAATTAATGTGACACTAGAACACCTCTATGGTCACCATTAACTCATTGCCACTCCAAACTTTGAGAAATGATAGCCTAAAGTGAGAACTTTGCTTCTACAGAAATTCCTAGTCACTAAAATGACATACCTTCAGTATTTTGCTAATTTCTCCTAGTTCAAGTATTATTTCTCCATGAAACTTTATAAGCTGAAACTAGAAGAGTAGGGCTTTCCAACAAGCTACCATATGCATCAAACGGATCTCTAGAACTCAAGTTATGGCCTTCACAAGATGACCCTGTATGACCTTCCCAAACTGGAAATTTTGCTTGTTTTAGTATTCCTGAGTGTCTAAAAATAAAAAATTCGATGCCTAGCATCGAATTTCAGTCAAGGTCAATGCCGGGCATCGACTTTGAGCTTTTTTAGGCCCTTTTTCTGCACCAAAAATACTCTCTTTTACACACACATGAAGAAGACCACTTGTATGCTAGAAGTCGATGCCGGGCATCCACTTTATGCTGAAACTCGATGCCAGGCATCGAGTTGCTCCACAAACTTCATGTTTTTAAAAGATTCAACAACAGCTAACACACAGAGAATGGAAATAATGACTTATCAGCCAAGATTCGATGCCAGGCATCGAATTGCTCAGAAAACTTGAACTTTTGAATTCATCACACAGTAGGCAAGCATGGAGATGATGGAGAGAGACTCATACACAGAACTTTACTCAGTTCTTTCTCGTAGCTATGAAAACTCAGAAGTTTTACAGATGCTTTCTCACTCAGAGAAGCCCGACTATACTCAGTCGTATAAAATGAACTCCTTCTTCTACTTCTTCTCTCTCACTCTCTCTCCGCGTCAGTTGATACAAACTAACTTATATAGATTTTCGTATTCTCGTGATTTTAAAAAACTTCTAGAACTAAAGTGAACTAACTTTACAAATATGATACACTTGTGAATTTGTCCCTTCACATAGGCATGGTGTTTTCTTCCTAAGATTTGACCTTCAAATATAGGTCCAATTAGTGAGTGTTTCTCCAACATGGTTGACCCTAGGTTCAAGTGATTTGGTACCTTATCTATCTCTTCCTAAGTATCAACTTGAGCTTAGGTTCATAATCCTTGTCTACAAGTCCAAAATTGTCCTTTGAATTGCTCAAAATCTTGTGGAACCCCTTGCCTTCTAGTCCAACCTGAGGGCCAACTTCAAAATACCTTATCCCAAAATCACTCCGAACAAATTTCGTATGAGAAAGTTATGCCAGTTCAGGGTTCTGGGGCTTAAAACAGAGAAACAGGATCTCTCTAGGAGTACCTCAGTACAGGCGATATGATACCAGATTTTAACGATACGATACCTTTGCTTTACATGATACCACTATAGACGATACCACCTTTAGACGATACGATACTACCGGGAAGACCAAGATCACGATACCAACTTCCACGATACGATACTGCTATCCACACGATATGATACTGGAAATGGTCACGATACGATACCTCTGATTTGCATGATACGATACCAACCTCACGATACGATACCAGAATTTACATGATACGATACCTTTACATTCGACGATACGATACCACGTTAGTGCACGATAAGATACCTAACCACTACACGATACGATACTGGAAATCACGTGATACGATACCAGATTGCTCATGATACGATACCAAGGTGACAGGCGATATGATACCAAAAAATTAGGCGATACGATATGAGTAAAACCCACGATACGATACCACTTGGTCGACGATATGATACCACTTTTTTGCACGATACGATACTAGAATAGGCACGATACGAAACTGCTCGATCAACAATACGATACCGTGACCGTGACCGGGATGATACGATACCACCGAGGCAACCGCGATCACGATACCAACACTTGACGATACGATACCAAAATGGTATCGCGATACCTCAAGTGGGCGTGCATGATACGATACCTCGACAAGTATCGCGATACTCGGGAATTCTGGTATCGTGATACCAAAACTCAACCGGACACGATACTTGGAGATTTTTAAGCCCAAATTCAAAAATTTTTGTAGATATGTGTACCTTAGGTTCTCCTTGTCACTCCTATATGCCTGTGTCTGCAAAGTCACCCTCCAAATGCACGATATCACCGCCACGATACCAAACATAGGTTTTCTCATGCCGTGATATTGTCGCCCAGATTTTTGGTGTTTTTTGAGAGTTTTTCAAGAGTGATTCTTCAGCGTTTTAGCTCTGAACCACCTCTATGCTTCTTGCTCGCAGCCACAAGTGAAAAACGAGGTGAATGTAGAGCCAAAAATGGAAAAAATCAGAGAATATGAAGATGAGAGAAGATGGTGATGATGATGAAGATGAAGAAGAAGGAAAACTCACAAACTGAACTGAAAATGGTGATTTCTTTATCTTCCAATGTTGCTACTCTACATCTTACCGTCACATGCTCGTCCTCCAAGCTCTCTCCCCGGCAACGGCACCAAATTTGGTGCACTCTAGTACAATGGCAAGTACCAACGTGAGGAGCTCCACCTCATAAATGTCAATCCGCGGAGACGTGAGGACCGATATGAAGATCAAGAGCAAGTGAAGTGCACAAGTGCATGAGTGAAAGCATACAAACATGCACACACATACACACACACGCGCACATGGTAAGAGCAAAGAGTGGAACAATGAAAGGACTTTGATTACAAAAGAACTCTATTACAAAACCTGAAATCTACAACCAGTTAACCCCTAAAATGAGCTCTGCAGCCCTTTTTATAATTTTTTGACTAGTTTTGGCCTTGTCCAGACCTAGTGTCTGACCTAGTTAAACATTAGGTTCTAGGGCTCATTTGGGGGCTCAAACAGAATCTAAAAATTATGAAAATTGGTAGTATGATACATCTAATACTCCTCAAGCTCAAGGACTCCTTGGCTTGAACAAAATGGAGTTGTAAAAATAGAAAATGATATTTAGTGATAAAAATCACTATTTTTGTAGGGATTTCTTATGAAAATTTGACATGTGCTTCTTGGAGCTCCCTACATGCTCCTTCTTCTTGTGTGTCCACTTCATTGATGTGCTTCCATGCTTGTGCATGACCTTGATTGTCAACACCATGATAGAGGAATGTATACTACAATCACCTTACTTCACTCACTTGGCCCCTCGCAGGTATATATTTTGGCATGAGCTACAATATAGGCCATATTTTATGCTAATGGCAGAATACCAATTGGCCATCGAAAAAGAGACAGGCAAGAAACCCTCCCATGCAACTCAGTTTGAGCCTGAAGACTTGCCACTGGCAGCGCAGAGAGGAGAAATATTTCAACCAAATTTGCACCAGGACTTATTACAACAATATCTAGAAATGATGAGCACATGGGTCAAGGCACCCTTGCATTTAAAGTATAACCCATGTTGGGGCCCGATACCAAGATGCCGCTCTTGGAAGGCCTTTGCAATCAAAGTACAGAACAACAAGCAGTCCCAAGACTGGCTCAATTATCCGTATTTCATGCCACCCCGCGGACCACCCACTGTAGGATATATGATGGCAACTATTCGCCACTGGCTCCCCCGCTTACGACGAATGGACGATGTAGCTGCCCATATGATGGTCAAAATATTTGACTTGATGCAGATAGTATTCAAGGTCTTCTGCCATGTCAAGGCACCACATGTTAACACCTCGGGCTTTGAGCATGGTAATCAGGATTTAGCATATGATATGAGCATGACACCATCGCTTTGGGTGTGTTATGCCTGGCATTGTCGCATCAAATATCTATCTGCATGCTATATAATGACATTCGAAGAAATGTTTATGATCGGTTTTTGGGAATACCATTCAGAGGTGTTCATAAGCAGGCCCACACACCTACTCCAATTATTTGCCTCTGAATAACTAGTGTACTCCACACACTATAGACTCTCGCCACGAGATGAACCTCAAACAATAAATTGGGAAAAACTAGAAGTAGATCATGCAAGAGGTATTCACATCTCAGAGCACACCCTCGCTTATGACCTCCTACAAAATTATATTCGAGAGACCCCGCAACAAGGGATTGTCGAGGACGACAAAAGCGAGAGGGAGGGGGGTGTTGGCAGTAGCCAGAGGCACAGACGATGTGGAAGCATGTAAAGGCGGATCACAATGAAGTAGTGGGGAGCCAGTCGGATTATTTTTTCAAAGAAATATGTTTTCTATAACTGTTTCAAAACTCTCAACAATGATTTTCATCACTCTTATACCATATGTAACATAGAACAATCATTTTTGTAATTAGATGCTTCATTTTGTGCAAGCCGAGGAGTCTTCGAGCTTGAGGAGCTTAGTTTGAATGAGCCTACCAATTTTGGTTATTTTTAGATCTCGTTTACCCCTTCAAATAGCACCTAGAACCTATTTTTTAACTATGTGGGTCACTAGATGTGAAACCGGTCAAAACTAATATAAAAACTATAAAAAGAGCTAGAGAGCTCATTTTTGAGGTTGGCTAGTGTGAGCTTAGAGGTATTTTGAGCTTGTAATTGAGATCTTGAGTAATAGAGTCTATTTTGGTATCTTCCATTGTGTCTTGCTTGTCTCTTACATGTGTGTGTATGTGTGTGCATCTCTATGCTTCTCACCTTCACTCTCACTACATCTCGCATTCATGATCTTCATATCCCTCCTATATCTTCTGAGGATTGACATTAAGGAGGTGGAGCTTCTTAACGTGGTACTTACCATTGTGCTAGAGCAACAATACCCATTCAAGATCCACCAATGGGCCATACAACAAGAGTCTTTTAGAATTCTCAATTGTTTAATGAGATGGGTAGACCTCTTAGAGATGCAGCTTACATCTGGGAACCTGAGATTCATTTCAACAATATACGATAAAATATCATTTCCTTACATGAGAATTTGAGCAGTAGAAAAATGCAGAGGAACTCAAACATGTAAGGTGCAAGGCAGGTCTAATCGAATACTTTAGTGCAAAGCTGCCAAGTCTAGACTTCATGTATTGCTATTATCTCATGAACACTTTGCAACCCAACAAGGATAAAAGGGTGCCCAATACTTTTGTCATCCCATTCCTAACACAAGGAAACAAATTGAAGAATTTTTTACTCACCAATAACTTAGTTCGAGAAGCTTTGGATATGCTAGGTATGCATATCCCTACAGAGAAAGAGATTTTGGTACTAGATAGTATGAAAAATAGAAATCTCACTAAATTTAAGGATATGGTAGCCATGTCCCCTAACATAGTAGTCCACCTTAGAATGTGTATGCAACATTTCACCTTCCCTGGGAAATACTAGTTCACACCATAAGAAAGTATGGTTTAGCTTATACTTGGCAAATACTCAGAACTTGACCATCAATCTACCACATTGGATCATTGACCAGATTCATGCAGCAAACAAGAGATGGCCATGCAAGACCATCTTGCATGGGTGTTTGGCTTATGACATCCCTATTGAGAGAGCCCTATCATGGAATAGAGTTTAACAATTCAAAAGAAGAAAGGCCTCTAGACCTCCATCCAAAAGAATGCGAGGGTCAATTCTGTGTGCCCAACCAAGAGGGTCTACATTGACTCCCAATATCTCTCCAACACTAGAATTGGTAGTACGTCCATTCACACTCAAATTACCAAGGAGAAGCACTGATGCCCCTCAACTAATAGTCCGACATGTACCATCTGATTTAGAATATCTTAGAGGAATTGGTCTAGAAGAGTTAAGTAATGTCGACTTCAAAAAGATTCTTAGGGAGGTAAACCTTGAGTCAAAAGAAGACGAAGGAGGTGATCATCAACAGTAGCAAGAAGAAGAGCAACAAGATGAGCAACAGCAAGAACAAGAACATGAGGACAAAAAAGGTGAAGAAGAGCAAGAAGACAAAGAAAGAGAAGGTGCCCCATCCTACACAGTGCAACTTCAAAGGCTATATGACACTATAATGAATGTCCAGGAAAGAGGCCGACTTTCATTCTTTAGTGGTCAATTATTAATCAATCAAATATTAGGAGAAGGAATGGACCCGTGCTTCATTAATACTCTCCAACTCATGTCAGAAACTTATGGAGTTATGGAAGCCATCCACATCATGATGTAGTGATGATGACCTCAATACAACCAGATGCTTATCGACACTAGGCCATGATCTTATTGTAGAAACATTCATCCAAACCTCACCTATCTTGCCTTTTATTCAAACCTCACCCTAGTCACCCCCTTGTTTAGAAAACATTGTATATACCACTAAAGTAGCAACCTCCACCACTTCATTTAGTTTCCATGCACCTATCTCCCAATCGAGATTCTTCTCTTCCATCACCAACCCATTGTACTACCTTCTCTGGCCCACTTGAACCTGCCCTAGGCCACCCATTCAAGCACCTTGCCATGGGAAACCCACTTCCAACTGAAGGCATCCTAGGCATTTGTAGGAATTTAGGGCCCCAAGATTGTTCCAAACTAAAACCTTTTGAGCATACACAACTTGATTGACAAGATGATATGTGAGATACAGAAAGAAAGAGATCTTGAGACGAGGATAGAGAATGTAAGCTGGATGCTTACTCACTAAAAAATAGATGTCCAAATTACAACATGGGAGTACTACTCAACCATATAAAGTGGTGCACTCACTAATGGAAGAATATCCAAGAAGATGATGATACAAAATTTAGATTATGTTGAAATAATCTAAGTGTGTGAAGTGAATGAGCAACGAAGCTAACCTTATTCTCACAAAATAGTGTAACAAAATTGTAAATCAACCAACCCTAATTTTGAGATTAGGGTAGAGAAACCCTAAAAACAAAATATAAGGTTAACTCACAAAAGATAGTTACCACCACCTTGTAGAAGAATTCTTGCTCCAAGAGAATAGCCTTTCCTTCACCAAATCTCCACCTCCTCAAGAGTGTGTGAACACTCTCTCTTCAAGAACACCTTCAAACTTGAGATCTTTGAGTGAGTGTCTCAACAATGAGCCAAGGACCTCTTTATATAGTATGTGTGATATCTCCAAAAGCTCTTCAAAAGCAACAATCAATAAAAAAGCTACGGCAAATCAAATTTGAAACTCCTACACATTTGCGTGAGTTTTATCCCGCTGTCCATGTGCTTTTTAATAAAGCAAAAACACCAAAAACTTTATTTTCACGATATGCACTTATCGGGATTCGAACCCACGTGGGCTGGGAGAGAGCATTCTGTTCTATCCAACGTGCCACTTGCTTTTAGTGTAGAGGAGCTACATTATAATTACTATTGAGTAGTTTCGGATCAATGAAGATATTGCTTCCAACAATCCCTCCTTCAATGTCATATTGGTACAAGCTTCAATAACCTGCAAATCTTCTCATGATTGTATTTAGTCAATGCTTTGGTAAATATATCTGCAACATTCTCACTAGAAGAAACATAAACTAGCTCAATGTGCTTCTTAGCTATCTGCTCTCGAATATAGTGGTAGTGTACCTCTATATGCTTTGTCCTTGCATGATGCACTAGATTCTTTGCTATAGCTATAGCACTCTGGCTATCTGAAAATATCTGAATGGGTTCATGTACTCTCACATCAAGATAACTGAAAATCTTCTGCAACTAAACTGACTCTAGAGTAGTCGTAAATGCTGCATGATATTCAGCTTCACACAATGAAGTGTCAATAGTGGGTTGTCTCTTAGAAAGCCATGAGATAAGACAATCTCCAATATAAAAACAAAATCCACTAGTACTTCTTCTTGTGTCTCTATCACCTGCCCAATCAGAATCTGAAAATCCTTTTAGTAACAAATGTGTAGATTTAAAAAATACCATAGCAAAATTTGAAGTTCCCTTCAAATAACAAAAGATCCACTTTACTGCTTTCCAATGTAATACTGTCGGATTCTGCATGAACCTTGATACTTGAGAAACTGCAAACTATATATAAGGATGTGTATTACAAAGATATATCAAGCAACCAACTGCTTGACTATATAGAGTAGCATCAAATGGCTCTGCATGTGCTACCATTTGTAAAGACATGTTCTGATCCATAGGTGCTTGCATAGGTTTAGAATCACTCATTTGAAACCTCTCCGAAAGTTTCTCAATGTACTTCTACTGTGTCATATAGATACACGCATCTCAAAACAGAAACTGAATCCCAAGATAATAATGCAAAATGCCTAAATCATTCACATCAAATGTTTGCTTCAATTGTTCTTTGAACATCTGCAAATCTTCATCTCTAGGACCTGTGACTATAATATCATCCACATAAATGATCGCTATAATCATCATACCTGTTTTAGCTTTGACATAAAGAGTTGGAGCTGCATCTGAGTTATGGAAACCAATGGATAAAAGATATGTATGTATCTTTTCATACCATGCTCTAGGTGCCTGTTTTAATCCATACAAAGCTTTTATAAGCTTACACACTAATTTTTCTTTACCTATCTCTTCAAAACCTTTTGGCTGCTGAATATACACATCCTCATGTAAATCACCATTTAGAAAAGCAGTCTTAATGTAAATTTGATATATATTCCAACCAAAATGTGCTGCTAGAGCAAGTATTGACCTAATAACAGTCATCCTAGATGTAGGAGCAAATGTCTCATCATAATCAATACCTTTTTGTTGTGCATATCCTTTGACAGACAATCTTGCTTTGTACCTATCAATAGTACCATCTGCTTCCCTTTTGATTTTGAAGATCCATTTTACACCTATAGCCTTCTTTCCCTTTAGAAACTCACATAGCTGCCAAGTTTGATTCTTATGAATAGAATCAATCTCTTCTTGCATAGCTTTTCTCCAAATAGGAATGCTAAGTGCATCCTTAACACACGAAGGTTCATCCTCAACTGTAGTAAGTGCCAAAATATCATGAATCTCAAAGTCTTCAGCAAAACTTACATGATCTTTTTGTTGTTGCTGTCTAGTCTGACTTCTTGTTCTTACATGATCTTGTTGTTGTTGTCTAGTCTGACTCCTTGTTCTTCCTGTAAAATCTTTATACCATTATCTTTCAAGTCTGATATAATCATGTAGGTGTATCCTTAACTAGTGGTGAAACTCTTTTTGAACTTTCAGCTTCCACAGGTTGTGGAACTTGTCCTACCGAGGTACTAGGAATTTTTGGAACTCTAACTTCTTCCATTTCTGGAATCAAAGTTTCTTGTGGAACTAACTCTGTAGAAGGTTGTGAAATTCCTCTTTCTTCAACTTTTTCTTGAATCCTAGGAATTTTAACTCCCTCCTCATATGGCTGAACATGTACATCTAGAATCTTTCTAAAAAATCCATAGTCATTTTCACTAATGAACTCTGGAATTTCTGCTTCTTTATCATAAACCTTATTTTCAATAATATAAGCATTACATGAAAGAATAACTTCACCTATTTCTGGAACATAAAACCTGTATCCTTTACTCTCAACAAGATATCCAATAAAAATAGCTTGCTTTGCCTCTACATCTAGTTTGCCTCGGTCCTTTTTCTCAATATGTACATAAGAAAGTGACCCAAACACTCTGAAGTAACTCACATTAGGTTTTCTACCATAATAAGCTTGATAAGGTGTGGTTACCTTTAAAGCTTTTGTAGATGACCTGTTTAAAATGTGGTTGGCTGTATGTACTGCATCAAACCAGAATTTCGGTGAAAGCTTCTTGGACGCCATCATGCTCTGCATAATCTCAACAAGTACTCTATTCTTTCTTTCTACAACACCATTCTGCTGAGGAGTGTAAGCAATAGTAAGGTGTCGACTAATACATTTCTCATCAAGAAATGTCTGGAACTCTTTTGACAAGTATTCTCCACCTCTATCACTTCTAAGAATCTGGATAGTTTCCTGACTTTCATTTTCAACCATAGCTACAAACTTCTTAAGCATAGAAAAGACTTGTGACTTCAACTTAAGACCAGATCCATGAGTATCTCGTAAAGTCATCAACAAATAGAACCAAATACCTGAAGCCCTGAATAGATTCTGCTCTCATAGGTCCATTCCCATCTGAATGAATAATCTGCAATTTCATGGTAGCTATAATATGAGCATGTTTCTTGAAAGATAGTTTATGCATCTTACCTTCAAGAAAACCTTCACATATATGCGAATCATCTGGTAGCTTGAATGAGGGTAAACTCTCAACCATACCTCTATCTTTGATACTCTTAAGACCTCCAAAAATAATATGTCCAAATCTTTAATGCCATAGCTTCATATCTTCCATCGGTGACGAAGATTTGACCACATATGTCTGACTGATTTTTGACAAAACAAAGATCCCTCCTCTATGCTCACCTTGTAAAATATACTTGTCGTCTTTGTGTGATAAGATCTTACAAAGATCTCTCTCAAATACAACTTTAAAACCATTGCTCAAAAATGCAGATATAGATAGGAGATTCTTCTTCATTTCAGGTACGTATAAAACATCTGAAATCTGAAAATTACCACCTTCTCTTGACTTTAGGGTTACTATACCTAGTCCCACAACATCCAAATCATTGCCATTTGCAATACTAACTCTTCTACCTGAAGAATAGGAAACAGAAGAAAAAACAACTTTGAAACCTATCATATGCTTTGTAACACCTGAGTCAAATATCCAAGGACTTGCTGAAAGAACTTGTAAAGCTGCCTGATCAAAAGCTATTTCCTCCATGGTGATACAGGCATAAGAATCACCTTGAGATTTCCCTTTTTTATCATCTTCTGCAACATTACCTGATGCCTTTTTCTTTTCTGTTGCAATCCTTTTATAACATGCTGACTTTAAATGTCCAGGTTTCTTGCAGTAATAAAATATTACTTCCTTCTTCTTAGAAGACTTCTCTTTAGATGTAGTAGAAATAGAATCTAAAGTAGAAGGTGAGAGGGACCTACTTTCCTTCTTGTATTGCTTTTCCTTCTTATCCTTCTTCTTCTTTTTACCCTTTGATGAAGATGAAAGTGCTTCTTCATTCTCTTCCATTCCCTTCAATTGATCTTCATCTTGAAGTAACAAGAACTCTAGCTCTTCAAATGTAACCTCCCTATCTCTTGTGGTAAGGGTAAGAGTGGTTATAAAAGACCGATATGAAATAGGAAGTGGATTAATCAGCGTATTTACCATTTCTTCATCTGATATCTCAACTCCTACATTTAGAAGTTGATCTCTCAAGTCAACGAGTCTCGTAATGTGGGTTTGAATTGACTCACCAGCCTTCATCCTTGTATTTGCTAGTTGTCTCCTCAAATGAGCTTTCCTAGTAGGATTTGTGCTCTGAAAAAGATTCTCAAGCTTCAACCAAGCTTGTCTAGAACTTCTACAAGATCTCATATGTGGTAGAATATGCTTTTTAACACTCATTGCTATGAATGAGAACACTCATTGCTATGAATGAGAGTGCTAAAGCATCTCTAGCATCCCACCTTGCGGGATCTTTAGTAGGAGGAATTGTAGGTAAAGACCTACTTGTGACTCTAGATGTCGAAGTAGTTACCTCTTCTTCAGTTGGTTCTGTAATAGTAATTCTAGTCCCTCTTGAAGCTGTTGTGGCTCCTTCTTTGCCTTCTCATCTGGGTCTTGTTAAGGATCCATTGACGATACTCCATAAATCCTTTGTCACTAAAATATTCATCATCATGAAACTCCACATGGGAGAATTAGAAGATCCATCCAACTTGTCCTCAATCTCAATTCTAATCTCACTCATCTTAACTAAGTGTGTATGTCAATTATGCTCTCATACCAAGCAATTATGCTCTGATACCAAGTGTTGGAATTTGGGGCCTAGGATTGTTCCAAACTAAAACCTTTTGAGCATACCTAACTTAATTGACAAGATGATATGTGAGATACAGAAAGAAAGAGATCTTGAGACAAGGATAGAGAACGTAAGCTGGATGCTTACTCACTAAAAAATAGATGTCCAAATTACAACATGGGAGTACTACTCAACCATATAAAGTGGTGCACTCACTAATGGAAGAAAATCCAAGAAGATGATGATACAAAATTTAGATTATGTTGAAATAATCTAAGTGTGTGTGAAGTGAATGAGCAACGAAGCTAACCTTATTCTCACAAAATAGTGTAACAAAATTGTAAATCAACCAACCCTAATTTTGAGATTAGGGTAGAGAAACCCTAAAAACAAAATATAAGGTTAACTCACAGAACATAGTTACCACCACCTTGTAGAAGACTTCTTGCTCCAAGAGAATAGCCTTTTCTTCACCAAATCTCCACCTCCTCAAGAGTGTGTGAACATTCTCTCTTCAAGAACACCTTCAAACTTGAGATCTTTGAGTGAGTGTCTCAACAATGAGCTAAGGACCTCTTTATATAGTATGTGTGATATCTCCAAAAGCTCTTCAAAAGCAACAATCAATAAAAAAGCTATTGCGAATCAAATTTGAAACTTCTACGTGTTCGCGTGAGTTTTATGCCGTTGTCCCTGTGCTTTTTAATAAAGCAAAAACACCAAAAATTATATTTTCGCGGTCTGCACTTATCGAGATCCGAACCCGTGTGGACTAGGAGAGAGCGTTCTATTCTGTCCAACACGCCACTTGCTTTTGTTGTAAAAAAACTACATTATAATTACTCTTTAGTATTTTTGGACCAATGAAGACATTTCTTCCAATAGCATCCTGACATTCCAACCCACCCACATGTTTGTGCAATTAAGCCCAAGCCTACGTACTTGATCATCTCACTTATGCTTGACTTATTGGCATGGCTTCAGATGTTCAACCTCTTGTAAATTCACTTCACATTTACTTTTGTAAAAGTGGAATGTACCCATGAAGAGTGATGCTAAGTTACACATGATGATGAGAGAGGGGTGTTAGTTGGATCCCAAACAACCCTCTTATATAGCTCGGGGTTCTATGGAAGGAACTTGATTTTTTGGAGGTGGCATGTGCATGTTTGGGCAAACCATCTTTGTGGAGTCCACAAGAGTTGGAAATTATAGCTAGTTGGAGTTAACAATAGTTAATTCAAATTGGATGCTTTGAGAATCTTCTAGAGGATTCATGACAATATAGGATTCCTATGAACTCCATGGGGCTTGGACCCAAGGCCTCCTCTTTAACATTCGAGTAACTCAACCAGCATGCCATGTCTCTTACTTGTGAAAACCCTTGGTGCTTTACTTCTTGAATTGAACTTTCGGCTAGTCCAAGTCACTTTAGAACAATGGTACAGTTAAAGATGATAGTGGTTGTTGGATTTCAAGTGTTTTTTTCGAAGAACCGTCCACAATGAGCTTGGTTATGAGGTCCAAGGTTGTTGAGAAGATCCAACGGCATCATGGGTGTCATGCATGTCTCTAGGAACCATAATTGTTACGAGTACTAAAAGTCATATCAAGACATCAAAGAAGTATTGTTTCATCAAAGTTCTCTTAACGGGGGCTTCAAAAGTATAACAACTCACTATGCAACATTTGTGGTCTCAACAACCACACTACATAAGACTGCTACAAAAGTACAAGGAACAAATGGGGAAGAGGCTTCCATAGAAGAATCTATGGACAATCTAGAGGCAAGTACAACAATGGTGGAGGCAACTACAACCATAACTACTATCAAGGGTACAACAACAAAAATTATCAAGGAGGCTTTAGAGGAAGAAGGGACTACAACAACTATACCGAAGATCAAGAAGACTCTCTACTCATCATGAACATGACATCCAAGCAAGGTAAAGATGATGAGCATCTTTTCTACATTGATTCAGGCTGTTCCAATCATGTGGATGGAAATGTAGCTCTACTATCTGATCTTGAATAATCAAAAGGAAAGCATGAGGTAAAAATAGGTGATGATACTACACATTCGGTTAAGCAAATTGGAAATGTCAAAACATCTAATGGTAGTATGAACCTTTTGAGAAAATTTCTGTATCTACCTACTATAACCAAAAACCTAATTAGTGTTGGGAAGAATGTTGAGAAAGGGTAATAGGTCAGATTCACTAAGCATGGAGCATATGTGGAAGACCCCCAACAAGGCTTCCGAAGAATTGCCAAAGGTGAGAAGTCAGGTAGATTGTTTACATTTGAATTGAAGACACAAGGAACATAGCACTATTCAGTTATAGAGATCAAACCTTATCTGAGTTGGAAATATGGCACAAAAGGCTAGGGCACATAGGAGAAAGAACCCTGAAGAAAATTTGTAGAGATCAAAGTGTGCTTGGCATTCCTAATGTGACCAAGCAGCACATGATATACAAATGTGGAGCATGCCAATTTGGCAAAGCTCAGAGGCAACCATTCAACAAGAAAGGATACATCCACGAAGGCTATTTGGAGCTTGTACACACTGATGTGTGGGGTCCTAGCAAAGATCCATCCATCTCAAGTTCAAAGTACTATGTTTCATTTATTGATGATTATAGTAGGTGGACAATTCTCTATTTCATGAAGCATAAGGATGAGGTATCTACATGTTTCAAGAAGTATTTGGCACTAGTTGAAAACCAAACAAGAAGAAGGTTGAAAAGGATCAGGTCTGATGGAGGTGGTGAGTACTTTTCACATGAGTTTGATCTATTTCTACAGGACAGAGGCATAAAGAGGGAAGTAAAAACTAGGTATACTCTTGGATTGAATGGAGTGGCAAAAAGAAGAAACAGGTTAATTTTCAAAAGATCCTTTTTCATTTGAAGAGGCTAGGAAGAAGAAACAATGGAGAGAAGCCATGAAGGAAGAGGTGGAAGCATCACAAGAAAATCACACTTGGGATCTAATTCTCAAGAGGCCAGATAAAAAATCAAGGTGGAAGGTAATTGGTTCAAGGTGGATATACAAAATAAAAAAGGACTCCGATGGCTCTATGAATAGGTACAAGGCAAGGTTAGTGGCAAAAGGATTTGCCCAAATACATGGATTAGACTATGAAGAAACATTTTTACCTGTAGCAAAGATGCCAACAATCAAGGTATTGGTAAGTCTTGCTGCTTCTAAAAATTGGAATTTATATTAGCTAGATGTCAAGAATGCTTTCTTAAATGGATGGATATCAGAAGAAGTGTATAAGGCACAACCACTAGGGTTTGAAGATGAAGAAAAATCAGGTTATTTATGCAAGATTAGAAATGCACTCTATGGTCTCAAGCAAGCTCCTAGAGCTTGGAACCATAGGCTTGTTACCTATTTGCAGGACTAAGGCTTTGTGACAAGCAAGGCAGACTCTTCTTTATTTTTTAGAAGAGCCAATTATTTACTTGTGTGTCTATGTAGATGACATCATTATTACAGGGAGGTATCAAGCAGATCAAGGCTCAATTAATGAAGGAACTCAAAATCAATGATCTAGGTTTATTAACCTACTTCCTTGGCATAGAGCTTGTGTATACAGATTCAGGTATATTCATCACACAAATGAAGTACATACATGATATGTTGGTGAAATTTAAAATGGAGAACACTAAAGTTGCAAGTATACCTATGGAGCTCAACCATAAGCTAAGTTCACATGAAGTTGAACTACTTGATGATGTTACAAGTTATCAACAACTTGTGGGTAGTCTTAATTATGCTACTTTAACAAGGGTAGACATTGCCTATGTAGTAAGTACATTGAGTCAGTTTATGCATGCACCAAGGAACCCTCATATGAAGCTGCAAAGAGGGTGCTTAAGTATCTAAAGGGTACAATGAATGAGGGGTTGTTCTATCCCTTCACTTTTGACATAGATATAAAGATGTATTCTGATGCAGATTGGGCTGGCTCCAAGGATGATAGGGGGAGTACTTCAGGGTACCTATCTTTTGTAGGTTCAAAGCTCATATCTTGGTCATCCAAGAAGCAACCAGTTGTGGCCTTATCTTCCACAGAAGCAGGATATAGAGGTTTGGCAAATGCGACTCAGGAAGCTATGTGGCTTAAGCAATTATGTGCAAATTTGGAAATACATTCCTACACTCCAATTATCTTTGGAGATAAATCTAGTTCACTTAATTTGGCTGCTAATCCTGTATACCATGCAAGGACTAAGCACATTGAAGTGCACTATTATTATAAGGGAGAAATTGCTTAGCAAGGATATCCAAATATCCTATG
Source organism: Ceratopteris richardii (assembly GCA_020310875.1). Lineage (NCBI taxonomy): Eukaryota > Viridiplantae > Streptophyta > Polypodiopsida > Polypodiales > Pteridaceae > Ceratopteris > Ceratopteris richardii. The sequence continues at coordinate 151,856,805 of CM035428.1, forward strand.
TATCAACTCAGTTATAATGTGCAAATATACTCACCAAGGCATTGCATAGAACAAAGATGAACAAGTTCAAAATGATTGGTTTGCAGGAAATTATGGAGTAATGAAAACCAAGCATGTTAGGCTTGAGGGGGAGCTATTGGTGAAATTAAGCCTAAGCCTACATACTTGATCATCTCACTTATGCTTGAATTATTGGCATAACCCTTGGAAGGCTTCATATGTTCAACCTCTTGTAAATTCATTTCACATTTACTTTTGTAAAAGTGGAATGTACCCACGAGGAGTTAGAAAGCACAAAATCACGTATCATTTGGTATTTGAACCAAGAGAGAATCTATCTTATATGTTAGCATTCACCTTTTAGGTGTAAGTTTGAATTTGAATTCAAATCTTGGCTCCAAGGATGACTCTAAAAAGAGGATGTGGAAGACCCACGTGTATCTCGAGCTTTAGAGATCATTTTTCATGTATTCTCATTGAGAAGAGGAGCTCATCTCATAGCTCACTCACTTCTCATTCATTGAGCAATGGTTGATTGCCAATGACTTTGTATTTATACATGTTTTAATACAAATATGATCATTACAGTCTCATGTCATTTCTCTGTCATAACTCCATCAGAATAGTGATCTTGTCAGAGCTTGTTCTCATTGTATAGTTGATCATTTCCCATGATTTAAAGCATGATAGATTCATCATAGTGTCTTTTAATCCTACAAAGTTTCATTCTTAATGCTTCTCACAATTGTCAGATATTAATACATCTTTGCTCACTGGTCAGTTTACTATCAAGGCCCCTAAATGTTGGGATGCTTGGTTGATTTTCTAAACACATTTCTCTGCATGTAGTCCATAATTTTTTATGAAATCACTCACGATTGGTAGCTTGTTAAGCTACTTAGAGTTCCCCAAAAGGAATTTAGTCGATTGCTACTGTGCTCAAAGAATGCTTCAAAACATTGAATAGGTGTGTGAATTAAAATAACAAGTTTTGGACCTTGGATTATTTTCTACCTATCTATTTTGATCCTATCATTAGTGGATCATCTTCCAAACTACATATAAAATTATATGTGTCCATTAGCAAGATAAAGAGGCCTACTTCACTCTCCATTCATCATTAATAGCAAGTTTGAAGCAAGAATTAGCTACACCACTTCATCTCTTGTCACTATCCACCATCTCTTCCAACACCATATCCCTTTTATCTATTCTTCCATGTTTTCATCCATGAATCAACCTCAAGTGCCTACAATCACATTACCACGATTTTGGGAAGCCTTCATGGAAACCATGTACTCAACCCTAGCATCATCTTCTTCATGGAGTCCTTATCCACTCGCAACATCTTCATTATTCACTAACACCACGAGCACTCCACTTACAATACTTGTCTTTATGGTAGAAAGAACACACACATCCATGAAAGATCCCATAGATATCTCTCCACCCATAGCACCACCACCACCCCTGCTTTTTCACAATCTCCCTTTTCCCCTTCACCAACATCACCATCACCCACAACACCATCTGGCACTTCATTCACTACCTGCTTTCCCAACCCCACACATTCTCAACTATAACTATTACATCTACTAATGTAAATAATTCATTAAACACCATGATTCAGTGTGCCAACCAATTACAACAAGAGTATTAGCTTCTTGAATAGCGAAATGAGGCACTCAACACCAAATCTCTCTGACTTCAAGAACAAGTGGCATCGTTGGAAGAGAAAAATGTGACCATTGTATGAGACTCTACAACAAGCACACCATCAACTAGACTCCAAGTTGCAAACTATTGATTAGGAGTCCATCAAGAATATGGAAATCATTTTGCATGGATAGATGGAGAGAAACGTCAAGCTTCAAAGAAACATGGCTCTCCTCAAAAGACATATGGCAAGAACAATGGAGGAAAATAAGTGCCTACAACAACATAACAAGGACAATCTAGAGGCAACCATGGAAAGTACACTGAGAGCAACCATTATTCCCACTAGATTTCAAGCAATACCTTTTGAGAACATTTGCATTCAGGTGGAAGAACACACAAGTTTTCTTAACTCGTATGATCAATTATAAGAAGAATTCAATCAGTTATGCAAGCAGGTACCCTCATTTAGCAAACAAGTATCCAAGGCCATAATGCTCACTACTAGCCCACATGATATTAAAGCACTATGGAAGCATATAGAAGAAGCAGGCAAAGCTCTGACATAATGAGAGGTCCCCATCTCCATAGATGATGACTAAACTTGAAGAATTGGTAGAAATTCTAGTAGAAAAAATGTTTGAAGATGCTTATGAGCCTCAAACATTCCACGTGGTTGAGTCACTGAGGAAGGACAAGAAACGTATGAAGCACCCATCCCTCAATGGCTAAAACAAGTTGAAGAAATTGGGTGCACTCATGATGATTGTGTGACGATTCGAATACAATCTATGTCCAACTTAGAAGACACAGTGCTTAAGTCCAAATACTATCAAAACGTATCCCACAGATGACTTTTGGCCACTATAGAATAACTAATCAGGTATAGACTGATATATCATAGTATGATGCTTGATATCTAGCACTATATGTGGGAATAGTTTGGCCCAACGATATAGGTAGCATTATAAGACCCAGTGGCTAGACAGATATACAATTAGTGGCTGAACGTGGCAAAAAAAATTAGGGATATGGTCAAGGACAAAAGACTTTCAATTCTAATCAAAATAGGGATGGTGGAAATTACCAATGAGATCCCAAACAACCATAATGTTTGTTTTGTCAAAAGTTCATACATGTTAGGTCCAATAGACTAGAAGCACAAGAATATGATTAATGAAAGTAGGAGACAAAGTTAAAAGAACCTATGACTAATATGGTGACTATTTTGTATGAGGAGTTGGTAGGAATGATGACAACTAGATCTAGAACGTAGGTCTAAGCAGATGGTCCAATTCTATAGGTTGGTGTCTAGGAGTAGCATAACATATACCAAGAAGCAATGGGTTGGGCTTCCCAAGCACCCTCACACTTTGCTACCCCTACTCCAATGGGGCATCCTTATTTAGAAAGTATGGAATGCATATAGGATACATTACAAATGGAGCGAGTAGTCCAACAAGTGTAGAAGGAATGACCATTTTGGGAAGCCTAGAAGGAACAACCAACATGATAAGAGCCAAAGGAAAATGAAGTACCTATTACAACTCTAGAATCATGGAAACTTTTATGTAAGGCTACTGGTCAAAGTTCATTTGGAAGCATTGAATCCAACCTCTGATTCATGTACCAATAAATAAGGTGGAAAGAACTGAAGACAACTTTTAGACTATGGCATACCTTTAATTACATTCTAATATACGACCCAAAATGGGGGAAGGGTGGGAAGTTGATGAAGAGGCCTATTTTTTAGAAGGCAATCAAGATCTTGAGTCTATGGGCATCATCAATATCAATGAGATTGAGGTGCAATATCTCAACCACGGACCAGTCACAACCTTTGTGAAGGTTGAGGAGGCTCCCAACGGATTAGTAGAAGATTAGTTGCTACATGGAGTTGAGGATGCATTTGAACAAAATAATATCTATGTGCAAAGATCATGTTGTAGTGTTTAATTTGGGCACTTTAGTAAAGCGACAAATGGTGAAAATTTGTGCAAAATTACATGCAACTCTTAGGGGTTATTTACTCACCTTGTTATAGGAGTTTAAAGATATATTCGCATGGGATTATTTTGATATGAAGGGACTTGATGCCAACTTGTACCAACATCAAATTCACCTGAAGTCAAAGACATCACTGTGATCTAACAATGATACCAAATGAATCCTAACTTTTAGGAACAAGTTAAAGAAGTGCTCGACTATTTACTTTGAGAGATTTGGTGAATGAGTATCCAAAATGGGTTTCATCCATAGTGATTGTAGAAAAAAGGAAGCTCCACATATGTGTGGATTATCGAAAAGTGAATGCCACAATGATACTAGATCCTTTTCCCTTTCCTTTCCTAGATACAGTGTTAGATGAAGTCACAAGTCGTAGATTTACTCCTTTTTGGATGGCTTTAGTGGCTATAATCAAGTCCACATATTTGAATCAAATATATCCAAAACAAATTTTATCACTATTGGGAAGTCTTTGGTTGTAGTATAATGTGTTTGGACTTCAGAATTATCCTAATATATTTTAGCATTGTATGCACTACTTTTTCTCATCATGTGTGTCTATTTTCATGTAGGTGTTCTTAGATGCTTTCTCTATCTTTGGAAAGCATGTTGACGATCTACAATACTTGCAAATGTGTTTTATAAAATGCAAAGAAGTCTATTTGTGTCTTAATCTTTCCAAATTAGTGTTTGTGTGGTGTGAAAAGTTACTAGGGCATATTATTTCCAAGAAGGAATTATGATTGATCCCAACAAAATCAAAGGTATGCTGCAAGATCCACCTCCTTGGACATCAAAGGAAGTTCCACATTTTTTAGGACATATTCAATGGCATGGCTGACATCTATGTTGTCTATCTAGCCCATGTTCCTATCCCATTAAAAAGGTTGTCTTATGTCAAGTCTAGAGAATTCTAATGGATAGATTAATGTGATTTAGCATTTTGATGGCTTAAAGTTTTGTTAACCAGAGCCCCTGTTTTCCAATCTCCAGATTGGGCCCATCCCTCTCATGTGTTTTTTGATGGTTTCGATATGGCTATTGGTATTGTCTTAATGCAGAAAGCTAGTTGCACCTAGTATCAATAGGTGTGTTAGCATAGCAGATGATTATCAACACAAAAAGATTCATAGAAAGAGAGTGTGCATAGGGATCATATAATTGATCAAGAAATTTTACCATTACTTATTAAGGTGCATTTTTTTTTGTGTGGATCATTCAATATTATTACAACAAAATCTCATCTGCAGACTCGCATGATGGGTAATACTACTTCAAATTTGATATGATGTCATTCATAGAATGGGTACTTTGCATGTGGTGGCAAAAGTTTTATCTAAGCTTGATTTTGAAAAAACCTCTTGATAAATTGGATAATTCTTTCCTGGTGCGGAGCTATTTCATATTGTTGAGGAAACAAAACCCTATCTCGGAAATTCCCACATGGTATGATGAAATTGTTTCTTTTATCACAATGGGGATGTCACACCCTATCAATTATAGAGGACAACCCACAAAAATCTTGCCCTATGGAACATGAAATTTACTAGAATTTTGGATCAATTATACTACAAAGATCATTCCAAAGTTTGGTTACGTTGCATTTCTCCACACGAAGTTTTTGCTATTATAGGGAAAGCCCATTCAAGCATTGATGATGGCATATTGGCAATGAGATTATGAGGAAGAAAAATATTATCGAGAGAAGGTTTCGATGGCTGACCTCATAGAGGGGTGGTCATAAGTCTATTCATACTTGTGATCCTTGTCAACACATAGCTGAACCTTGCAATATACATATATTTTCTTTATAGCCAATTTTTCCCTTAGAACCATTCCAAAAATAGGAACTAGATACCAATAGTCCTCTTGATTGAGTGTAACAATGATCCTCTTAACTTAGCTGTTTTTGAGCTATGGACTTTACTTGGATTTGGTATTTGATCATTTGAACCAGCTCATTAAACAAATTACAAACTATGATCACATCTAAGATAAATTCAGTTCTCCATAATATCCCCCAACAAATTATTTGGCTGAAAATGCGAATAAGGTGTTATAGATGATGGTTCAAAAGATGCTACAAAAATATATGATGAAATGGTAAAAATACCTTTTTATTATTTTATGGTGTTATCGAACAACCTATAAGCTTGCAGTGGGATTTGCTGCGTTCAAATTAAAGTTTGTGGTTCCCAGTTTGAGAGTAGCATTCCATGACAAACTCTTACCTAAGGATTCTTTGGGGTACTGAATGGAAAAATTACACCAACTAGAGAATGATACTTACCAATGGTTTGTGTTGCTTTAGGAATTCCAACTTAGAAGGCCCTAATGTTCTAGATTGGGGATCTAGTCCTCTTCTTCAACTCCATGATAAAGCGCAAGTCTAGAAAATTCAAATTGCAATAGATTGGACCATTTTGGATTTAGGGTTGGCTCACCTACTTTTTGACTTGCAACACCAAATGGAGAAGTTTTACAAACTATAGTCAATGAGTCCAAGCTTCAATAGTACCGGAGCTAGACAAGTCAACCTTTGAAAATAAACAATTAAATGAAAAAAATTATATATATATATATATATATATATATATATATATATATATATATATATATATATATATATATATATATATATATATATATATATATATAGGCATTGGAAAAGCTAGTAGTTGGATAAATTAAAGATCTTGCATTGAGGACGCTCAGATAAATAGGAAACGCTCATGATATAGCTTGTGGTTCAAAGCAATCAATAAAGGATCCTCACATTTTAAGGGATGCACACACAATGTGAAATCTAATTTAAGCACATTCGGAAAAGGGCAAAGCTATGTAAGATGCTTAGATATGTTGCTTAGAGAGCATATAGTTTTTGGGATGCTGCCGAAAACTTGTAAAAACACTTTTTGTGAAAAATTATGGATTCCTACAACCCCTTATTGTAATATACTTAAGAAAATTGTAATATACTTCCTTTTTTTCTCTAGTAATGCATTAAACTATTACTAAATTATTATTATTATTATTATTATTATTATTATTATTATTATTATGTATGCAGACACCTTCTTTTGGGAACTACCTTTACTTCGTGATTTTCATTGATGATTTTTCAAGGCATGCATGGGTGTATCCATTGAAAGGGAAGTCCGAAGTGTTTATGTGCTTCAAAAAATTTTTGGTTCCGGCAAAAAATCTATTAATATGTAAAATGGGAACCCTCTATTCTAATAAAGAGGGAATATATTTCTTCTGACTTTAATGCATTTCTGGTTGAACGTGGGATAAAACATCAATGTATAGTGTTATATGTAAGACAATAGCTACACAATATAACACAAGAGCTAGTAGAGAAGATAACAGATATAGGAGAATCTCAACAAATTTCTACTAGCAGCAAGTACAAAGATGATGGCATTGTCCACCCGTGCGCTCTCAAGGTAGAGCTTAAATGGTGATCTAGACAACTCTAAATAGGGAGATACAAGGTAGAGGTATGCTCGCTCAATTCGATGTCTCAGGTAGTGCAGAAGTCATGTATATATAGGATCATGGGTGGCTTTCCATGGACGGCTATACATGGGCAGTAGAGCGTGGGCTACCACCGCCCGCGTAATTGCCATACACAACTTAGACCAGTTGAACCGCGTAATTGCCATATAAATGATTTTTGACTCAGAAAGGGAATATTCCCTTTACCATCGTGCCGGGGGCGCTACCCCCGGACCCCCACCAAGGGGCCCACTGGCCCCTTGGGACCCCCCAGCTAGAGGGCCCGCTGGCCCCCTTGGACCCCCCAGCCAGGGCTGCTTCACCGTTGCCCCGGACCCCACAATTGGGGATCCTGGTAACTCCCTTTCCTTACAATACCTTACATGGTCCAATATGACCTTCACCAACATGCAAGTTGGGATTCCCATCAATCGGGTAATGCACGCTTGGCTTCTCCTCATAATGGGGGCCTTACAAAATGTGCATACAATCATGAGAGGTAGACATTGATCATATACTAACATTATATACACCTCAACAAAATGGAGTTGTTGAAAGGAAGAACATGTCACTGTTATGTGTGTAGCATATGTACTTAACAGGTGTCCCACTAAAGCATTGCAGTCTATCACTCCATGTGAGGCTTGGCATGGTTGCAAGCCATATGTTGCTCACCTACGTGTCTTTGGTGGTCTGGCATAAACATTAGTGCTTGAACAACAATGCAAGAAATTGGATGATAAAGTAGTGAAATGTATTTTTGTTGTGTACAATTCTGAAAGTAAAGGCTATTGTCTGTATCATCCATAGACTAAACATATTCTAATTAGCCGTGATGTTTTTTTTGTGGAAGATGTTATTCAGCCATTACTTTCATGTACTAAGGAGATATCAGTTAGCTCCAAAGATATGTATGATACTTTGCTTCCTCTTTTTACAGGTGGGCAGTCTAGTGCTGGTCCAAATGAGGCAATTTCTCAACCTTTACATGTTTCACATGATGATGCAGATCATTCCATTTTTTATGCAAGTTTCCATGATGCACTTATTGATGAGAGAAGTGATATAGAGGAGGCAAAAACTATGCCTAAATGGCTGGTGCAGACTTTGCGAGATAACAAATTAGATGCACCTCAATCATATCATACTTGTTTAGGCTCTCATAGTGCCTCTTTTGCATTAGATTGCTATACTATGGCTGCCTCTATTCTCGATGATGAGAATGAGCTAGTTTTGTTTGATGAAGCGCCAAGTTTAGAAAATTGGATGGTTGGTATGCAATCAGAATATGATGCTATTATGAAAAATGGTACCTTGTCTTTATGCAAATTGTCCCCTGGAAAGAAGGCCATTGGCACTAAGTGGGTATACAAGATGAAGTGTAAGTCTGATGGATCACTTGATAGGTATAAGGCTAGGCTTGTTGCAAAGGGTTATGCTCAAGAAAAAGGCATTTATTTTGATGAGAACTTTGCTCCTACATGCCCTATGACTATTTTTTGTAGCATTTGTGCACTTGCACCTCATCAAGGTTGGAATGTACATTAGTTGGACATTAAAACTTCTTTCTGAATGGTGACTTGCATGAATAAGAGTATGTTCTTCAGCCCCATGGTTTTGTGTAGAAAGGGCATGAAAACAAAGTGTGTAGGTTGAAAAAGGCATTATATGGTTTGAAGCAAGCACCACATGCTTGGTATGAAAAGATACATGCCTACCTGATTGCACATGGTTTTGAGATCAGTCCAACTAAGAGCACCTTATATGTTAAGCATGCAAATGATGTGCTTCTGATCATTGTTGTCTATGTTGATGACATGCTACTCATTGGTCCTCATGAGAAGCATATTGATGATCTTAAAGATGATTTGCATGCCTCATTTGAGATGTCAGATTTGGGGCATTTGCATCATTATTTGGACATTCAATTTATGGAAGTTGATGGTAATAGCTTTGTGTCAAACAAAATATATTGACACATTATTGTAGTGTTTTGGCCTTGAAGACTACAAACCTATTGCCACTCCTATGGAGATAGGTTTACAATTGAGTCTTCATGATGTTGGAGATGCATTTGATGTTGTTCTCTATCAACAAGCTCTTGGATGCATGAACTTATGCATTACTCGACCAGATATTCAGTTTGTTATCTCACGAATGTGCAGGTTTATGCATTGCCTAGGTGTGAAGCATTGACAGGCAGTTAAGCACATCTTTCGCTGCTTGAGTGGTACCCAGCTACTAGGATTGTTTTATCCCAAGGGGGGATCACTACCGCCATATTTACATGCTTTTTTTTACTCTGACTGGGCTAGTTGCTATGACACTCGTGTGTCCACTAGTGTTTTTTGCTTCATGCTTGGTAACTCATACATATCTTGGATGAACAAGAAGCAGCCTACTATGGCCACTTCTAGTTGTGAGGCTAAGTATAGGGTAGCTTTTAGAGCGATTGTTGAGTTTGTGTGGCTCAAATGCCTTATGGCTAATTTGGGTGTTGGTCAGCCTTCTGCCACCACCATGTTTACTGACAGTCAAAGCACATTGGTAGTCAAGACGAGCCCTATGTTCCATGCCACACTAAGCACATTGAGTTGGACTATCATTATGTCAAGGAGAGGTTCTCTGGTGGAGAGATCAGCTTGGCATATGTGCCCACACAAGAGAACATTATAGGAGAAGTTTGAAGCTTTCCACAAAGCTTTGGGCTTACTTCCTTTTGTGGATCGATTCCACATAGCTTGGCACTTCCTTGTACATGAGTGCAAGCTCCTTGTTTACTACATCATTCCTCGGAGAAATTTGTTGATATATTTCAATAGTGATGTCTGCGAACACACTAGGATCCCTGGGGCACTTTTTTCCCTATTTAGGAGGTTTTTTCCCTCTGCTTGTATATACGCCTATAACCCTAATGGTTTGTATATCTTTGTACATTATCTTGGTGTAAACATTCAATATTGTGTGTTGTGCTCCAAGCGTCTTCTTCTTCCTTGTGCTATTCATGTGCTTCCACAGACATCAAACTCCAACATCTCGAATGGCTGAAAATGTGAATTGGGCAAGCTTGTGGACCTTAGAGCAATGAAAGGGTATTGCCAAAATTAAAGAACATCGTAAATTCTAGATATATGCACATCCTTATAAATTGTGGCCATACAAAGATCCAAGAGACAAGGAGGGCCAGATGAAGAGCCAAATGTCACATAAGGATACATGAAGAGTCACAAAAAGGATATATTCATGCATATTCTTGAGGAGAAGGCCGATTGGTAATGAATCATGTGAGAGGACTAAAGCGGATAACTAGAGAAGCAAGATGAAAGAGTGCCCAGATTTGTCCAAGTAGAGAGAAGCATAAATCAAGAGCTACAAGTCTCATATCCCTTCTAGGAAGAGTGTCTGGTAGACACTACCTACTTCTGTTGTACGTTTCTCTCTATGTATAGATCCAATTGAAGTTACTTCCACCAGATATGTCTATCTAATTCTTCTCTATTGTAGAGAAATACAAGTGATAGTGAAACCCTAATTCTATCCTAAGCTAGTGGTTAATAGATTGGTTATGTGACCTAAACCAGTCTACTTGTAGTGGTTAATAGCTCAAATTGAAGCTATTGAAGTCTAATATGGGTGGAAAAGGCCTTAGGTAAATTGGATCTAAGGGGATATGTTAATCAAGCACAAACAAATTGACTAGTTATATAAGAGACTAGAGGGACGTAAGGGCCCACACATGTTTTTGTTGTAATTTGGAGATCAAAATCTCATAACTGGTATCAAAGCTGAGAAAAGACCTATGAAGGAATCAAGCTCAAGTGGACTCTATAAGCTCAATATGTCAAATTTGGATAGAAGGAGCTGAGTGCAAAGGAATCAAGCTCAAATGGACTCTATAAGCTTTATGAAAGCAAACTAGGACTGGCTGTGACTAAAGGGGACACTAGTGAGCTAAGCAAGTACATAGAACTTGTAGAAAGATAGTTGGAAATGTTTGAATAGAGTATATAGAACCATTGCAACATGTATAATCTACTTGTTGCTAGAATGCAAGACATACGGCTAACTCTTGCAAATCGAATCAAATGTATTGCACTATTTGTGATGTTCTTGAACATGACACCAATAATGGCATTCATAATGGAAGATCACAAGTTTGAACTCAACCAACCATTAGATCAATACATAGTTTTATGCTCAACCTCATCTACCTCATTCCCCCTATCCATCATCCCTCCACTTGAAATAGCTCAATATCCCCAAGGTTCCTTCGAAAATTACCTTTATCCTCAAGCTCATTACCATGTTCCTTACCAACCCCAACTGTATGTCCAACCATTGCTCATCACTCATACCTACCTATTCAAGAGAATTTTTAGTATCCTACTCCTCAATTTTCTCTACAACCAAAATTTTCCAATAGTTTTATTCAAATCAAAGAAATTAGGACTTTGGATATAGAGAGGAGCCATCAAATGAACAAAAATAGTGTAGGAGACCCCCATAATGTAATTTTTGTTTGGAAGAAATTCATATTTGAGCTTATTCTCAACATGCTTAGGAAATTGACCTTAGGAAACAAAAACAAGCCCTTGGTGCTAATATGGTAAAAGTAACTTACTTAGAGCTCGACGTTGGTGTGGTTCAAACTTAGTCTCACAAAATTGTACAACCCGTAGAAGAACAACTTCAACCTTCATTACCAAAATATGAGGACTTTAGGATAAAGGTAGAAAAATGGTTGTAGGAAGAACTCCCATAGACTACCCACCACTCACTAGAATTTGGAGGATCCTTTTGCAAATGTGAGCTTGCCATGTGAAGAGAAATTCCCTTAATTCTACATCCACACCATATTGATGTCTCACCAAACTCTATCCCAAACCATAGTAAAGTCTCATTAAACTCTCCTTTGGACCATCTTAAAATCTCACCATAATCCATCTTGGACCATACCAAAGTGTCATTAGACAACACCAAAGTTCCATTAGACTTTGTTCTTGATTATACTAATGTTCCCTAGACTAAGCATGAATGGGCTTTCAAGCCAATGAAGGTTGCACTTTATATACCTATTCAGATCCCCTTAGGAAAATTACTATCTTTATGTCCCATTTAGTTGAGAATTATTAGGACAACTAGAAGAATTGATTCTTTGGACACCAGTAGATAGTTTAACACACACCAAAGTTGGCTTCATAGATCATGAAGTGCCACTAATTACCGTGGTACCATAATAGATTAGTTAAACAAGTGCTTATTGATGGTGGGTTAGATGTGAATATCACCACTTAACAATTGTAATCAATCAAGATGGAATAATGTTAAACCTACAACTTTCTTTGTGCGAATGACTAATTGATCTCAATCGCAGCCTTTAGGAATTATTAGGGATGTTCCAATCACTATTAAATTAGCTACCTTCAAAATGCCTTTTGTTGTCTTGCATCTTATGGGGTCAGAACCTAGCACTTTCGAAAGGTGTTTGCAAGAATTTTTTTCTCCATACCTTACATACTTCTTAAATTTTTTTCAAAGATACTTTTTTTGTTTGTGGATACAAGAATGCACATATGCATCAAGTTTAACTCTACTTTGATCATTGCCAAGCTGTTCCTTTATTTGAATCCTGCTAAATCATATTTTGTAGTCAGAGTGGTAATCATGTTATGCCACATAATATCTAAGGTAGGAACTATGGTTGATATTGACAAAGTCAAAGTGATACAAGAGATTCTTGCAATTGAACATTAGATTCGATGTGAATTTCTATATCTCATATTTTCTTCATAATTTGTAAAAATTAATGCTTCTGTCACATTCAACCATGCCAAAACCCTAAGATCAACTATCTACTTGCTATATTTTGATCTTTGAATGCCTATTTTGGATTTTTGAAATCATTCATGATATCATCAATTTGTAACCATCCTTGAACACCTATGTAAGGAGGTCTTGGGAGCTTAGTCTTGGGAGGCCACATACATCCTTAGTCTTGCCAATGCTGGTCTTGGGAGCTCAAGAAGTCATGCTCTTCAAGTAAGAACTTTCCAAGTGTTGGTTTGAGTTCTAGTCTTGTTCTTTCTTCTAATCCTATTCAGTTTAGTATTGTGGACAACATGTCTTGTCCTCTTGTAATCTTGTAGTACAAGATTTTGTCCATCTATTTCTTGTACTTAGTTCGTCTCCCTCAAGGGAGTTCTTATAACTTAGATGTCTTGTTTCATACCTACGATCATGGGTTGTGGGATCTCTTATATCTTGTCTAGTCCAGTTATCCATACCTATCAGTCTCGAGTTGTGGGACTTCTTGTAACATCTCTACATTCTTGTATTATTTCCCCTGCATTGTGATCTTGTAAAAAGCATATTTTTGAAATTTCACCCCAATCTTGGAGAAGAATATGGAAATACTTCATAAGTATGAGGGTTTCGTCAAGAGCTCATTGCCAAATTTAGAGATCCAAATATGAGTTGAATGGGAGAAATAAAACTCCACAAGGTAACCACCTTGCCTCTACCTACGCAATAGAATTTAGGCAATTGATATGTGATCTCACTTGGCATGAGGATTATTTCATAAGATAACTTAGATGGAAATTAAGAGATGATGTGAAGGACCTTCTACTCAGGATGTCAGAGGTTAAGACATTGAATGAATACATCACCCAAGCCATTCAATGTGATCACCACCTTTTTGAAAGGAAACAAGAAAAATAAGTAGAAGGAAGACTTTGCCAATGGAAACCCTTCCAACGCACTCCTAGAGAAGAGCCTATGTATGAACCTATGCAAATAGATGTAAATAGGTTCTAGCCTCTAACCCCACAAGAAAAACAAAGAAGGAAAGATAGCAAGTTATGCCTCTACTATGGAACCCTAGGCATATGGCAGTTAATTGTCCAAATAAGAGAACAAAATCCAGAGTCGTAGTCATCATTGTACAATAGGAAAATGAGAAAGTCCAATTGCAAAGGATACCCTACCGTCAGACCATGATACAAGAAAGGGTCTCATAATTCTAGCAACACCCATAGAAACATACCTTGCCCATGTCAAGTTGAACATGCCTAGGGAGACCCTTTCCCTTACAACTTTAGTTGAACCAGGAGCCCTCATAATTGCTTAACACATGTTCCACCGACTCAATTCAATCTAAGGAATGTGCACTTGCTTTTGAATGTCTCAAAAAACTTCCCACAAAGGCATTGATCCTCCAAATCTTGGATTGGGAAAATCCCTTTCACGTTTTCATGGATGCCTCAAATTAAGGTATTGATGGCATATTAATTCAAGTTGCCCATCCAAGATGGATATTATGAAAGTAGAAGATTATCATTAGCGAAACACAATTATTTAGTTATTGAGTAAGAATGTTCAGGCTTAATTTATTCAATTAAAAAATTACAACACTATTTGTTGGGATGAAGATTCACTTTTCATGTTGATCATTATGCATTATTCTATGTAACTAGATAAAAAGACCTAATTGGTTGAGTTTCCAGATGGGTTCTACTTTTACAAAAAAAATTATTTCAAAATTTTTGACATCATCCAAGAGTATCTCAAATAGTAGTTGATAAGCTCTCGATGCTTGATAGAGGAGAATCCCCAGACAACATCAATGATATATTTTTGGATGTTGATTTATTTGTTGCAATAACCAAACCACTAATTGATCAAAATTCTCACTTGCAAAAGTTTGTAAACTATACTTGGTACAAACTACTATACACTTTCTTAGAAAATGAGGTTATGCCTTTCAATTTAAGTAAGGTTATAGATAAAAAACTAGCTTCATGTAGTCATTAATTCTAAATTCTACTTGGGAGACTGTATTATAAGGACATCACAAGAGTTTGGATTTGCTATATGCAACCTCATGAGTGCTCGTAGTAATTCAAGAAGACCATCTATCACTCTAGCACAATGGTACGTACCAACGTGAGGAGATTCACCTCATAAATGTCGATCCACAGAGATGTGAGGACTAGTATGAAGACCGTGAGCAAGTGAAGGCACAAGTGCGTGAGTGAAAGCACACAAGCATGCACACACATACACACACGTGCACACAAGGTAAGAGCAAAGAGTGGAACAATGGAAGGTCTTCGAAACAAAAGAAATCTCTTACAAAGCTCAAATCTAGAACAAGCTAACCTAAAAAATGAGCTCTCTAGATCTTTTTATAGTTTTTTGAGTGGCTTTGGCTCTATCTAGACTTAGTGTCCAACCTAGTTAAAAACTAGGTTCTAAGGCTTATTTGAGGGCTCAAATGCAGTCTAAAAATTATGAAAATTGGTAGGATGATACTTCTAACAGTCTTGAAAGGACTCCTTGTCTTGAACAAAATGGAGTTGCAAAAATATGAAATGGTATTTACAATGGTTTTTAGTGATAAAAATCACTATTATTATAGGGATTTCTTAAGAAAAAATGACATGTGCTTCTTGGAGCTCCCTACATGCTCCATCTTCTTGTGTGTCCACCTCTTTGATGTGCCCCTATGCTTTGTCCTTGACCTTGAGCTTCAACACTCCCCCCCTCTTGAGTTTGTCGTCCCTGACAACCCTTGTTGGAGTGGTTGTTCCATGTAGTACTTGAGAGGTAGTGCCCATGTAGCCAGGTCTATTGTCCAGTTCTTCATTTTGTCTCTACGATCCTTTGCAAGTTGTATTCCCTTTGTATGTACTTCTTCCTTGTATTCCAGCTTGATGGTGTCATTGTGAGGTTTCAAAAATTGTGAGTTTCTCAAAAGAGGTTGTCAATGTTGATTGTGAGCAGCTCTCAGCAAGGGATTGCTTCCTTGCTCTTGTTGTTACCTTGATGTCCTCTGGTTCATTCAAAGATGGTTTTCATAGTCTTCATGCCAAGTACTTGTAACCCATAATCGATGATGACTAAGTGCATTAGTGCATGGGTTGAAAAGCTATGTGCCTTGTGCATGGCCTTGTAATGTGGCCCTATGCATGCATACTTTGGGAATGCATTGGAAGAAGTATAGTGCAAGAAATTGGGTCTTGAGCAAAGTGCCCAAGGGTATGCTCACGAAGAGGGTTCCTAATCTATCATGGTTATGGTGTTGCCGAAGTAGGCAATTCTTACCATGGTCAAAAGTCTATCAATGTTCATCTCTTCGTGTTGTACTCCCATCATGGTTGTTGACCATTGGCTTCTCTTTATTTGTTGATAAATTTCCTTGTTGATCGTTCAGTGATGGGATTCTTCGAGCTCCTGGTCTTGTTTCTTCTTCTCTCTTCCCCCTTTCTTTTCTCTTTTCTTATTTTTTCCTCTTTTTGTTTGGAAACAATGTCACAAAACAAGAAGAAGGTGGTTAGCATCAATAAAATAATTTACATGTGTCAAATGTGTTTCATGTGCCTGGAATTTCTCAATGGTGTCTATGCATGGCCGTGTAATGTGGCCCTAGATTAATGCAAACTTTGGAAATGCATGAAGTGAATGGTGCAAAAGACAAGGTTATGCCAAAGGCACATGGTTGTTGCATGTCGAGGCTTTCAAAGTGCTTGCAGATGTTGATGTAGCCTTTGTTTGGAGGTGTCAATTGGATCTTGAAATGATGGAATCCTCCTTATAAGGGAATTTGGGGCCCCAGGATCATTCGAATACTAAAACCTTTTGAGCATACACACTTAATTAATTAAGATGATAAGTGAGAGGTAGAAAGAAAGAGATCTTGAGACAAGGATAGAGAACATAAGTTGGATGCTTACTAAAAAATAGATGTCCAAATTACAACATGGGAGTACTACTCAACCATATAAAGTGGTGCACTCACTAATGGAAGAATATCCAAGAAGATGATGATACAAAATTTAGATTATGTTGAAATAATCTAAGTGTGTGAAGTGAATGAGCAACGAAGCTAACCTTATTCTCACAAAATAGTGTAACAAAATTGTAAATCAACCAACCATAATTTTGAGATTAGGGTAGAGAGACCCTAAAAACAAAATATAAGGTTAACTCACAAAAGATAGTTACCACCACCTTGTAGAAAATTGCTCTAAGTGAGTAGTCTCTCCTTCAACCAAACTCCACCTCCTCAAGAGTGTGTGAACACTCTCTCTTCGAGAAGACCTTCAAACTCTAGCTTGAAATCTTTGAGTGAGTGATCCATAATGAGCCAAGCCTCTTCTTTTATAGTTTACAAGTACCCTTCATAATCGTATAAAAAATCCATGATCCTTATGCATTTTTCGGAAAAATATTGTCGCCATCACAAATTCAAAAAACTCTTAGCTTTTTGTCTTAATTTGCCAAAAAATAAAATCTCTTCACTGCTGTCGACGGGAATGAACTTGGGCCACTATGTTGAGAGCGCTTTGCTTTATCCACATCGCCAACGTGTTTTTGATGAAGATTAGGTATAAAGAATACATATTATACTCAATTTATAATAAATTCTGCACCGATGAAGACATTGATTCCAACAATCCCTCCTTCAATGTCATAATGGTACAATCTTTAGTAACCTGCAAATCTTCTCATGACTATCTCTAGTCAATGCTTTGGTAAAAATATCTGCAAAATTCTCACTAGAAGGAACATAAACTAGCTCAATGTGCTTCTTAGTTATCTGCTCTCGAATATAGTGGTAGTGTACCTCTATATGCTTTGTCCTTGCATGATGCACTGGATTCTTAGCTATAACTATAGCACTCAGGCTATTTGAAAATATTTGAATGGGTTCATGTACTCTCACATCAAGATAACTGAAAATCTTCTACAACCATATTGATTCTAGAGTAGCTATAAATGTTGCACGATATTCAGCTTCACACGATGAAGTGGCAATAGTGGGTTGTCTCTTCGAAAGCCATGAGATAAGACAATCTCCAAGATAAAAACAAAATCCACTAGTACTTCTTCTTGTGTCTCTATCACCTGCCCAATTAGAATATGAAAATCCTTTTAGTAAAAAATGTGTAGATTTCAAAAATATCATAGCAAAATTTGAAGTTCCCTTCAAATATCGAAAGATTCGCTTTACTACTTTCCAATGTAACACTCTTGAATTCTGCATGAACCTTGATACTTGAGAAACTACAAAGTGTATATCAGGACGTGTATTACAAAGATATATCAAGCAACCAACTGCTTGACTATATAAAGTAGCATCAAATGGCTCTGCATCTACTACTATCTATAAAGATGCGTTTTGATCCATAGGTGTTTGCATAACCATCTGAAACCTCTCCAAAAGTTTCTCAATGCACTTATACTGTGTCATATAGATACACTCATCTCGAAACAGAAACTGAATCCCAAGATAATAATGCAAAATTCCTAAATCATTCACATCAAATGTTTGCTTCAATTGTTCTTTGAACATCTGCAAATCTCCGGGACCTATGACTATAATATCATCCACATAAATGATTGCTATAATCATCATACCAGGTTCAGCTTTGACATAAAGAATGGAGCTGCATCTGAGTTATGGAAACCAATTGATAAAAGATATGTATGTATCTTTTCATACCATGCTCTAGGTGCTTGTTTTAAACCATACAAAGCTTTTATAAGCTTACACACTAAGTGTTCTTTACCTGTCTCTTCAAAACCTTTTGGCTACTAAATATACACATCCTCATCTAAATCACCATTTAGAAAAGCAGTCTTAATGTCAAGTTGATATATATGCCAACCAAAATGTGCTGCTAAAGCAAGTATTGACCTAATAACAGTCATCCTAGATGTAGGAGCAAATGACTCATCATGATCAATACCTTTTTGTTGTGCATATCCTTTGACAACTAACCTGGCCTTATATCTATCAATAGTATCATCTGCTTTCCTTTTGATTTTGAAGATCCATTTTACACCTACAGCCTTCTTTCCCTCTGGTAACTCACATAGCTACCAAGTTTGATTCTTATGAATAGAATCAGTCTCTTCTTGCATAGCTTTTCTCCAAATAGGAATGTTAAGTGCATCTTTAACACATGTAGGTTCATCTTCAATAGTTGTAAGTGCCAAAATATCATGAATCTCAAAGTCTTCATCAAAACTTACATGATCTCTTTGTTGTTGTTGTCTAGTATGACTTTTTGTTCTTATATGATCTTGTTGTTGTTGTCTAGTCTGACTCCTTGTTCTTCTAGTAAAAGTCTTTATACCACTATCTTTCCAAGTCTGATATAACCATGTAGGTGTATCCTTAAATAGTGGTGAAACTCTTTCTGAACTTTCAACTTCCACAAGTTTTGGAACTTATCCTGTCAAGGTACTAGGACTTTCTGGAACTCTAACTTCTTCCATTTCTGGAACCAAAGTTTCTTGTCAAACTGACTATGTAGAAGGTTGTGAAATTCCTCTTTCTTCAACTTTTTCTTGAATCCTAGGAATTTTAAATCCCTCCTGATATGGCTGAACATGTACATCCAGAATCTTTCTAAAAAATCCATAGTCATTTTCACTAATGAACTCTGGAATTTCTGCTTCTTTATCATAAACCTTATTTTCAACAATATAAGCATTACATGAAAGAATAACTTCACCTGTCTCTGGAGCATAAAACATGTATCCTTTACTCTCAACAGGATATCCAATAAAAACAGCTTTCTTTGCCTTTACATCTAGTTTGCCTCGGTCCTTTTTCTCAACATGTACATAAGAAAGTGATCCAAATGCTCTAAAGTAGCTCAGAATAGGTTTTCTACCATAATAAGCTTCATAAGGTGTGATTATCTTTAAACATTTTGTAGATGACCTATTCAAAATGTGATTAGCTATATGTACTACATCAAACTAGAATTTTGGTGAAAGCTTCTTGGACACCGTCATGCTCCGCATCATTTCAACAAGTACTTTATTCTTTCTTTCTGCAACACCATTTTGCTGAGGAGTATAAGCAATAGTAAGGTGTCGAGTAATACCTTTATCATCAAGAAATGTCTAGAACTCATTTGACAAGTATTCTCCACCTCTATCGATGCTGAGAATTTGGATAGTTTCCTGACTTTCATTTTCAACCATAGCTACAAACTTCTTGAACATAGGAAAGACTTCTGACTTCAACTTAAGACCATAGATCCATGAGTATCTTGTAAAATCATCAACAAATAGAACAAAATACCTGAAGCTCTAAATAGAGTCTGCTCTCATAGGTCCATTCACATCTGAATGAATAATCTGCAATTTCCTGGTAGTTGTAATATGACCATGTTTCTTGAAAGGTAGTTTATGTATCTTACCTTCAAGACAAACTTCACATATATCTGAATCATCTGGTAGCTTGAATGAGGGTAAACTCTCATACATACCTCTGTCTTTGATACTCTTGAGAGCTTCAAAACTTATATGTCCAAATCTTTCATGCCATAGCTTCATATCTTCCACCGGTGATGAAGATTTGACCGCATATGCCTGACTGATTTTTGACAAAACAAAGATCCCTCATCTATGCTCACCTTGTAAAATACACTTGTTGTCTTTGTGTGATAAGATCTTACAAAGATCTCTCTCAAATATAACTTTAAAACCATCACCTAAAAATGCAGATATAGATAGCAGATTCTTCTTCATTTCAGGTACATATAGAACATCTGAAATCTGAAAATTACCACCTTCTCTTGACTTTAGGGTTGTACCTATTCCCACAACATCCAAATCATTGCCATCTACAATAGTAACTCTTCTACCTGTAGAATAAGAAAAGGAAGAAAACATATCTCTACAACCTGACATATGCTTTGTAGCACCTGTATCAAATATCCAAGGACTTGTTGAAAGAACTTGTAAAGCTGCCTGATCAAAAGCTACTTCCTCAATGGTGATACAGGCATAAGAATCACCTTGAGATTTCCTTTTTTATCATCTTTTGCAACATTACCTAATGCCTTTTTCTTTTCTGTTGCAATCCTTTTATAACATGCTGACTTAAAATGTCCAAGTTTCTTGCAGTAAAAACATATTACTTCCTTCTTTTTAGAAGACTTCTCTTTAGATGTAGTAGGAACAGAATCTGAAGTAGAAGGTGAGCGGGACCTCTTTCCTTCTTGGATTGCTTTTCCTTCTTATCCTTCTTCTTCTTTTTACCCTTTGATGAAGATGAAAGTGCTTCTTCATTCTCTTCCATTCCCTTCAACTGATCTTCATCTTGAAGTAACAAGAACTCTAGCTCTTCAAATGTAACCTCTCTATCTCTTGTGGTAAGGGTAAGAGTGGTTATAAAAGACCGATATGAAATAGGAAGTGAATTAATCAACGTATTTACCATTTCTTCATCTGATATCTCAACTCCTACATTTAGAAGTTGATTTCTCAAGTCAACGAGTCTCGTAATGTGGGTTTGAATTGACTCACCAACCTTCATCCTTGTATTTGCTAGTTGTCTCCTCAAGTGAGCTTTCCTAGTAGGATTTTTTCTCTGAAACAGATTCTCAAGCTTCAACCAAGCTTGTCTAGAACTTCTGCAAGATCTGATCTGTGGTAATTGCTATGAATGAAAGTGCTAAAGCATCTCTAACATCCCATCTTGCCTGATCTTTAGTAGGAGGAACTATAGGTAAAGACCTACCTGTGACTCTGGATGTCGAAGTGGTTACCTCTTCTTCAGTTGGTTCTATAATAGTAATTCCAGTACCTCTTGAAGTTGTTGTAGCTCCTTCTTTGCCTTCTTGTCTGGGTCTTGTTTTTTTTTTTTTTTTTTTAAAGGAAGTTCGGCAATAGCCTACTCTCCCGGACTTGAATTAAATTAAGAAACAAAGGTACAATAGAAGGGGACTAGTGCCCACGGGACCCCCCAAATCCCACAAAGCAGGGGAAGCTTGATTGAATCCTAGGTTGCATTACAAAGAAGGTTGATGACCTTCTCGTCGCCCTCATGCGGGGCCCACTTGGGTTTGAGCTTGTTGTTGATCAAAAGGAGGACTTGATGGTGCCTGAAGGGGGGGGATTTCTTACTGTTGACAATCCTTTTGCCAAGGAGGAATAGTGATTTCTCAATCGACCACTCCATGGGGGGATCGCCGAAGTTGAGAGCACACCTCTCCCGCCAAATTTTCCACAGGACTTCCCCTCTGATTGCGTTCCAGAGTGCCGCAGAGCAGCCAATCGCTTCTCCCAAAAGGACTTGTTAAGGATCCATTGACGATACTCCATAAATCCTTTGTTACTAAAATATTCATCATCATAAAACTCCACATAGGATAATTAGAAGATCCATCCAACTTGTCTTCAATCCCAATTCTAATCTCACTCATCTTAACTAACTGTGTATGTGAATTATGTTGTGATACCAAGTGTTGGAATTTGGGGCCCTAGGATCATTCCAATACTAAAACCTTTTGAGCATACACACTTAATTATTTAAGATGATAAGTGAGAGATAGAAAGAAAGAGATCTTGAGACAAGGATAGAGAACGTAAGCTGGATGCTTACTCACTAAAAAATAGATGTCCAAATTACAACATGGGAGTACTACTCAACCATATAAAGTGGTGCACTCACTAATGGAACAATGTCCAAGAAGATGATGATACAAAATAGTCTAAGTGCAAGAAGTGAATGAGCAATGAAGCTAACCTTATTCTAACAAAATAGTGTAACAAAATTGTAAACCAACCAACCATAATTTTGAGATTAGGGTAGAAAGACCCTAAAAACAAAATATAAGGTTAACTCACAAAAGATAGTTACCACCACCTTGTAGAAGACTTCTTGCTCCAAGAGAGTAGTCTCTCCTTCACCAAAACTCCACCTCCTCAAGAGTGTGTGAACACTCTCTCTTTGAGAAGACCTTCAAAATCTAGCTTGAAATCTTTGAGTGAGTGATCCATAATGAGCCAAGCCTCTTCTTTTATAGTTTACAAGTACCCTTCAAAAGCGTATCGAAAAGCCACGATCATTATGCATTTTTTGGAAAAATATTTCCGCCATCGCAAATGCAAAAAAATCTTAGCTTTTTGTCTTAATTTGCCAAAAAATAAAATCTCTTTGTTGCTACTGATGGGACTTGAACCTGGGCCACTACGTTGAGAGTTCTTTGCTTTATCCACATCACCAACGTGTTTTTGATAAAGAGTAGCTATAAAGAATATATATTATACTCAGTTTACAATAAATTTTGGACCAATGAAGACATTGATTCCAACATAGGGATCCATTTTAGAATGGTATTTGGCCTTGTAGAGATCACCTCTGGCTTCTTGATCTTTGGTTGATTTCTTACATTTTAGATCCCTGGTGGTTGGCTCTTTGGTTTTGTTGGGTCATTGGTGCTTTTGGCTTCCAAACCCATACCCCTGATGATTTTCTTATTGTTGCTGAAGAGGCGAATTGGTCTTCTTTTGAGACCTATGTTTGGTTATGATCCTTGCCTCTCCCAGGCTTCTTTGTTGAGCCTTTTTTCATGGGAAAGATCATAGGACTTTGTGTATGTAAGAGTTTTTTGGGTACGCACATGTGTAATTGTCCTTTTTGAGCTGTAGCTAATTTCTTAGGCACCCAAATTTGTCGGAGACCTTCTTGTTGAGCTACTCGTGGTTTCGGCTGATGGTTGCTCTCCTTTTCTCATGTGAATCAATCAACGCTCTCACTGCCCCTATATTATTTCCTTGTCCTACCTCTATGGTCACAAAGGGATGTCGATCGATTATTCAAGAAGCAATTGCACCTGATGTCAGGCACATGGCCATGTGATATCTTGGGGCTTCTGGATGGACATCTAGGCCTAGTCACCTTAACTTATTTTGTCTAATGCACTCTCTAGACTCTGCCTATGCTTCTTCTCCAACCCTTAACTCTCCTTCTTTCCGCTTCTTGGTAGTGTTGATTCTCCTTACCATATCCTCGGTAAGAGGTTCCTGATATAACTGGACTCGACATCCAATTATATAGTTTGGCAAGATTCTTTGCAACATAGATGTCTGTTGTCGCTCGTAGCCTCGTCTCACCTAAGCACTCTAGATCAAAGATCCTAGAGGACAACTCATGTCCATTCCACTCATGCTCTTGTGCTACTTTTAAAGTTGGGATTAGGAAGTCCAATGGTAGCTCAACATTCTATCCAAAGACTATCTGAAATGGGGTGGCATTGGGTATCGTTTTATAGGCAACTCGGTAAGCCCAAACAACATGATGAAGTTGATTGTCCCAATCCCAGCATTTGTTATTTACTAGTTTTGTCAATAAATTACATAAGATCTTATTTGTGCTCTTGGCTTCCCTGCTAGCTTGTGGATGATAGGGGGCAGACTTCTTATGTATCACAAGAATTCTTGAAGAAGGTTTTCAATGAATTCATTCAAGAAGTGTGTACCTCTATCACTTACTAACTCTATTGGTAACCCATATCTCGTGAACACGTTCTCAAATAAGAACTTAGCCATTGTTTGAGCATCATTCTTTATCGTGGCTTTTACTTCTACCCACTTTGTAAGGTAATCTGTGGCTACAATAATGTATTATGCATGGGAGTTTCTAGCTGGGGGTTAATAGGACCTACAAAGTCTATACCCCACTTTGAGAATGCATGTCCTCCCATCATTGGCCTCAAAGGCATCTCGTCTTTTCTAATCAAATATTGGGCACGTTGGCATGTGTCACATTTCTTCACATAGGTATGTGCATCCATATGAAGTGTGGGCCACCAAAGTCCTGAGAATAAAATGGTCTTAATTACTCCATCAGGATAGAAGTGTCCACTTGCAACACCACTATGTGTAGTTTTTAAGATTTTCAAATAGTCTGATTCATGAATGCACAATCTTAAGTAACCATCTTTGCCTCTTTGGTATAGGTTGTCTCCTACTAAGGCATCGTCCTGAGCCTCTTGCTCCATGCTTGATCTTCTTGCTAGACTAGCCTCTCTGGGTCGTGTTCTTGTTCTCATAAATTCTACCAATGGAGCAGTCCAATCCGGAATTAATGACACATGATAAAGGGTAGCATGCTCCACTAGAGGCCTCTCTTTGCAGGTTGGACAATTCTTAATCCACTCATGTATTTCTTCGTCCATACTAGGCCAATACACTCCTAAACATTTTAGATTTTGCAATGTTCGTTGTTTAGAGTAGTGATTTCCTAGCAATCCTCATGGGATTGTTGCAACCAACTACTATGTTCATCGTCCTTGACACAAAAAGCTAATACACCCTATGTATCTTGTTTGTACATACTTCCTTCCAGTATTTGATAGTCTTGTGATCTCACAATTTCTTCTTTGTTTGTTTTCACATTCTTATTTGTGGGTCCGAAGGTTAGAATAGGTACCAACTTATTTACCCATTTAGGAACAACTTCTAAATTGAACAAATAAACATCAGGCAATTCATCAGACACTCCTGCGGTGACTCTCCTAAAGTGATGCGAGAAAGTTGATCTGCCCTGAGGTGGGTCTTACCTTTCCTGACAACAAATTCAAAGTCGTATTCCATTAGTAAGAGGAACCATCTTATTAAGTGTCTTGTATTGCAAGGTTTATTGACCAAATATAATAAAGCTTGATGATCAGCGAAAAAGTTGAACTTGTTGGCCAATAAATAGTGTCTAAACTTCTTCATGGCATATACCATGCCTAAGCCTTCTCTCTCGGTTGTTGTGTAGTTATGTTTAGCCACATTTAGCTATCTACTAGCATATGCTATCGACAAATCTAAATTTCCTTCCCTTGTGGGTTGTGCTAGCACACATCCTATCATATGATTGGATGCATCCACATGGACATGAAATGGTTTATTCCAATGAGGAGTGGTCAATAATGGTGTTGTGCACAAACGTCTCTTCAGCTCATTGAAGGAATTTTCACATTCATCATTCCGCTAAAAAAATTATCAACAAACCATAAAGAGGTTTAGCTATGATTGCATACATGTGAATAAACCAATGGTAATATCCACAATGGCCCATAAATGCTTGTACTTCTTTAACATTTCTTGGCCTTGGAAACTCTGCTATGGCTCTTAGTTTGTCCTCATCTATTGATATTCCATTCCTCGAAACAATATGACCTAAGATTTTACCTTGACGTACCATGAACACACACTTTTATGGGTTCATACACACTCGATATTCTCTAAACTTGTTGAAGATTTTCTCGAGCTCAAGGATGTGGAGTCTTCTTTCTTGGGAATGGGCACATAAATCATCCACATATACTTCTAAGCTCTTTCACAAGAACTCTTTGAAGACATGACACATGAGCCTTTCGAATGTTGCAGGTGCATTGGTGAGTCCAAATGGCATCACAAAAAATGCAAAGATTCCCCACTCTGTGGCAAAAGCCATTTTTGTGTTGATCTTTTGGGGCAATGGCTACTTGGTTGTAACTTGAAAATCTGTCAAGAAAGCTATAAACTTCCTTTCCTGCAACACACTCCAATAAATGTTCAGTGATTGGAAGAGGGTAGCTATCTCTGATTGTAGCGACATTATCTTTTTTAAGGTTTATACACACTCGCAAATTTCCATTTTTCTTTAGCACTACTACAATGGGGGACACCCATTTAGTATGCTCAATCATTTATTTTGGTTGCATAAGTGTCATTATATGTGTAGGGCTTCTATTTGGTGGGCTTGACATCAGTTATCATGGGAATCGTATGAGAGCATATTTTCGGATCTACTTCGGTTGTCTCCTATGTACGTGCATCTCTCCTCATTCCCTTCAATGGTTACAATAATTTTTTTGGTCTTTTCTTTATTATCGTATGCTTCTCCTGTGATGGCCTCTCTCTTAGGCATTCATACCAAATTTTTTTTCTTCAACTTCATATTTCTTGAAGTCTTCTGGTACTTCAAACAATGATTCGTGCTCTTCTTGTTTCACTGCTTTTCTTTTCTTTTTCTTTTGACCACCCTCACTTCCATCCTTTTAATTTACAGTTTTGATGCTTCTGAGAGGTTTTCTTCTTCTTTTTGGGTAAACACTCCTACATCTTCTAGATAGTGCTTTTCTAAGTTAAAGAAACTATCCATCACAATGGACTCTAGATCATCATCATCCTCCTCTTCTTCTATGAAATCACTAGGGTCACATTCTTCTAGCAAGGGCTGACACATGAACACTGAAATATCAAAACCCTCCTCATCACAATGAGGTGTCCCTATTCTTCATTGAGAGCAATGTCCATGGTGGCCAAGATTTTTGCCCAACCATGAGGCTCAAATTCCTCATCTAGAAATATCATCGGTGTATAGGTTGGGTCTTTAACTGGTCTATCTCCTAGTGGAGTTCCTTCTTCTCTTGCTTTTAGGCATTTTTCCTCTTCATGTGCAACCTTGCACATCCACAAGTGAGTATCTTCATGCATCCAAGATGGATCAGATCAACTTTCAGAATGCACAGAGATAGAATCTTCTTTCACTTTGTGGATAGGATTCCACTATAGGAGTGGTACATCTCTAAATGTATAGTCTTTTAGATTGACCTTGGTTGTGACCCCTAAGTGCTGCAAGTACAAGGAGTTGGTTCCCCAATCTTGTACTATTTGTAGTTTTCATAGGAAGGGATCATCTCATATATATTTTTTTTTCCTCAAAGTCACATATAGCAAAGGTGTGCTCAAACTCTACCCCACAAGTGGTGAGAGTTATCCCTTCTAGAAATCCTAGAGGTCTTTCAACATGGCCATCAACCATTTGAAGCTTCATTCTAGTTGGTCTTAATGCGGGCTTGCCCCATTGCTTCCATAAGGAGGTGATAGCAATAGCAACACCAGCAACTGAATCTAGGATAGCTTTGGTTGTGTAACCTTGGTAGGTGATTGGAAGATAAGTATTACCTTCTTCGCCTTCACTCATGTCCCCTATTTTTTCTAGAGGTATCTATGGTACTTTCTGCTTAGAGCATGCTTTTGGCATTTTGGAATCAAGTTATGGAACCTGATTCACCACATGTTTCCATACCTCAAGTTTTACTTTGAGAAGCTCTTCTACGGTGAGATGACATTGAACCTTGGTGTTCTTCATGACATCAGTGTTCCTTGGAACCACTGAGTCTTCATTTCTTACCAATATTGTGGGAGCTCTGATGTGAAGAGATTCAGATCCCCATGGGCTAGTAAATTGTGGCAACTCTTGTAGAGAATTAGATTCAAATTCTAGTCTTTCATCTTCTTGTTGCTCTGCTTGGTCTCTCCATAAATGGAAGGGATGTCTTGAGGGAATTGATCATAAAGGTCGTGGATCTCAGGAATAGGAGGGGGATTACCCTTCTCCTTGGCCCATTTCTCTTCTTGTATTTCCCGCAAGAACTCTTGGGAGTACTATTGAATTGAAAGAGGTGCTCCATCATCTATGGAATCAGGAACATAAAATTTCGTTGGTGGTGAGCTTTCTCTTTCCACAATTGGTTGAGCTTGTGGAGGTAAATAAACTTGTTGTGTATTCACCATTTGCTCTAATCTATCTAGTAAGCCCTGGAAATGCAAACCTTGTTTGATAAAATTTGTTTGATTGAACAATTGATTGGCCTCAAACATAGCTTGAGCTAGTTCTACCATTTTTATGCACATTTTAGTCCGTTCAATCTCTAAATCTGCTCTTGGATAGCTCTTGTCTAGGTTTTCAACTATTGGACCTTCTTGAAGTGAATCCTGGTAGGCCTTGAACATCACATCCAAGCCTTTGGGGGTTGGATCTGCAAGAAAAGACCCTAGTTGCGGTCTATTCATAATGAGTGGTGAGGTGGGATGAGGTGGTGTGTTTGGCATGCGAGAGATTTTGAGAGGCAATGTTTTCTATTTTTGTTTTTGCATCTTTCAAGATTTCTTCTAGTTCGAATAGCTTTTTATTCCACTTACGATTGGCCTTCTCCCTAGTATCCTTCCATGTTCTTGTCTTCCTCTTGCTAGGTTCTCATGATTCAGTGGACTCTGATTGTTCAACTGGTCTATCCTGTTTTAAGGCTTGTGCCCTAGTGACTGCCTGTATAGGAGCCACATTACTACTACTTGAACTTGAATCCATCCCTAATCCTACCACATTAATGGGTGTAACCTTGAGTGTACTAGAGGGGTTCCTTGGACAATCTCTCGAAAGATGTTCCTTGCCGCACTCAGGACAAAAGCCTTGTATTGTGATGTTTTGTCCTTGTCCTAGAGTCGGTAAGTGGGGACATTCACGAATGAAGTGGTCACTCTAACATCTAAAACATGGTCCTCTTAGGGTTTGTGGTCTTACTTGTCTCGATTTGGGCCTGGGGTTGGGGTTTGTGTACATGACATTAGAGTATTCTGGCTCCCAATTTTGTTCCATAAGTCTCTCTCAATGGTGCAATATGGAGCATTAGGGTTTCCTTGGGGTTGAGCCATCATTGGGCAAACATTAGCCATGTGGTCTCCTCCACAGTTGTAACATTGCTTCAATGAGGTGACCCTTGGCATTTGTCTATTTTGGACTCCTAGCTTTTTGGCAACTTGCTCAACTATCTCTTCTATCTTAGTGGAGGTTCTTGAGGTATGACTAGTAGAACTGTCAAAATCCTTATAGAGTTTGGACAGTCCTAACTCCTCACCCAAATTTCCTTCTATGTCAATACACATTTGCACACACTCTTCTATGGATCTAGGCTCTTTCAAGGACACATATGATATTAACTTGCTACTTAGTAAGCCATCTAAAAACAAGGCCACTTGTTTGGCCAGTGTGGGTAATTCTGGAATAGGGCATCTTTCCAAGTATTATCTGAACCATCTTCCTGCAAGTCGCACTGTTTCCTAGGGTGTCTACTTAAAGTTGTGTATCAAGGATGATGTGTTGTGCCTAATACCACTCTTGGAAAATTCTACAATGAATGCTTCTAGCAGTTGACCTATGTTTTGCTAATTACGACTATTCAGAGGTTGAAACCAAGCTAAGGTTGTACCCTTAAGAGTCAAACCAAATGCCTCAAACTGTGTGAACAAGTCCTCAACCTGTTGAGCTCTTAACACTTGTTTGAACTCTGGCACATGATCATAAGGATCTCCGAACCCATCAAAATAGGTCTTCATTGCCTTGACCACTTGAGAGTGTCTAAGGGTTTGTGGGTGCTCTCGGGGTCTAGGTAATGGACAATCATGTTCATCTCTTTGATGCCTCTGTGCTCGGTGTCTCTGTCTTTCAGGTCTTTCACCCTCATGTCTTGATCTCTCTCTACCCACAATGTTTGCAAAGCTTATCTTAGGTCTCTCTCTTGCTTTTCCCTTTTGGTTTTCATGAACCTGGGATGATCCTGCTCCTTGCAAGCCATGGGAAACATTGGATCTGGGAGGAGGAAAAACGAACTCACCTTGCCACTTGTAGGCATGCCTATCATGTTCTGATACCAAGAACGTTCTCTCTAATGTATTATCAGGATAGACAATTTTGCGTGGTAACTTAGGATCTTTGATCTCATAGATGGTGACTATTGGGCTAGGTTGATCTTGCTTGAATCTCCAGAAGGCATCCTCTATTTCTCTATTCAAGAATAGTTCTATGCTTGTGTTGTCTTGGGGAATCCATTCTGGAGTAATTACTCTAGTTAGGACAGATTTTCCTCGAGGAGTCTTGGGTTCTCATCCTAGATCTCCTTGCTCTAGGTCTCCTTTCTCATTCTCAAGAATGAAATTTCCAAACTCATCTGTCCTATCTGGTAGGTTGGTGACCACATACATGGTTCCTTCCTTATCAATGTATGAACCCTCTTCGAACTTGACCACTGGGTGTTCAAGTCCAAAAGGTTGATTTGGATTTTTGATTTGGACCACTAATTGCCTCAATCCATCCTCATAGATGCATGTACCTAATTGGTTGGTCCTGATATACTCCAATTGTGTCTTATAGGGGCCTTCTGGTGTCTGCAAATAGCCAATATTTGAGCTACTTGTGGGTCTTTCCATGTTGAAGGACATTTTTGAGTCACTTGTTTCAAAACTTAGAACGTAGGGATAACCAATAAGTTGTTGTGCCCAAGACCTAGATGTATGGTTGACATTGGCCTCCGATGATTTAATGTTTTGCCTATCCTTGCCTAAGTGTCTACGAGATCTTAGGTTCATAAGATTTGTCTTCTAGCTCAAAATTTCCCTTTTTTAATGCTCAAAATCCTTTGGAGTCACCTTGGATTCCTAGTCCCACCTGAGGTTCAATTCAAAACACTATATCTATAACTCCACGTATTAGTTTTCCATTGAACCCAAAATCACAACAAATGGATTTCGTATGAGAAAGTTATGCCAATTCAAGGTTTTGGGGGTCAAAATAGGGAAACAAGTCCTCTCTGGGATTGCTTGAGAACAGGAAGTACATGATACTTAAGAATGATTGGTGATACTTGGGAGAAAATGATACATGATACCTACCTTGCCACAATACATGATACTTGGGAAGTGACGATACATGATACTGTGTCTGACGATACGATACTTGGCTCCAACATGATACACGATACTTGGGAGGTATCACGATACACAATTAGGTGATACATGATACGTGATACTCAACCCGATGATACACATTAGGTATCATGATACACGAGGAGTGAGGTATCGACAATACATGATACCTGCCAAGTATCGTGATACAAGGGAATTCAAGTATCACGATACCTGAACTCAAGCGACCATGACACTTGGACTTTTTGGAGTCGAAATTAAAAATTTTTTGCAAATGTACGTACCTTAGGTCTTCCTTGTCACTCGTATGTGCCTGTAGATGCAAAATCTCCCTCCAAACCCCCTTTACTCCACTCACAATGCTTGATGCAGGTCATGTCATGTTCGAGACTAGTCACTCAGTTTTTGAGTATATTGATGTGTATTTCTTCAACGTTTCAGCTCTCCACCCCCTCTAGGCTTCTTGCTCGCAGCCACAAATGAAAAACAAGGTAAATGTACACTAAAAATGGAAAAATATGAGACGATTAGGATGGGAGAAGATGGTGATGATGATGAAGATGAAGGTGGAGAAAAACTCAAAAACTGAACTAAAAATGGTGATTTTTTTACCTTCCAATGTCGCTACTCTACATCTTACCATCACACACTCCTCCAATCTCTCTCCCCGGCAACGGTGCCAAATTTGGTGTCTCTCTAGCACAATGGTAAGTACCAATGTGAGGAGATTCACCTCATAAATGTCAATCCACAGAGATGTGAAGACGTGTATGAAGATCGTGAGCAAGTGACTGCACAAGTGCGTGAGTAAAAGCACACAAGCATGCACACACATACACACACATGTGCACACAAGGTAAGATCAAAGAGTGGAACAATGGAAGGTCTTCGATTACAAAAGAAATATCTTACAAAGCTCAAATCTAGAACAAGCTAACCTCAAAAATGAGCTCCCTAGCTCCTTTTATAGTTTTTTGAGTGGTTTTGGCTCTATCCAGACCTAGTGTCCGGCCTAGTTAAAAATTAGGTTCCAAGGCTTATTTGAGGGCTCAAACGGAGTCTAAATTATGAAAATTGGTAGGACGATACTTATAACACTCCTCAAGCTTGAGGAATCCTCAGCTTTGAACAAAATGGAGCTGCAAAAATATGAAAATGGTATTTACAATGGTTTTTAGTGATAAAAATCACTATTGTTATAGGGATTTCTTAAGAAAAAATTACATGTGCTTCTTGGAGCTCCCTACATGCTCCATCTTCTTGTGTGTCCACCTCTTTGATGCGCCCCTATGCTTTGTCCTTGACCTTGAGCTTCAACACCATCATCACCCTAAAATAGGGCATCTTGGAGTAGATTTGACCATTAAGAAGATCATTCAATCTAGCCTATGGGGGCCTATGATTCAAATGGATGTTTGTCATGAGATTTCTACTTGCAACACATTGAGGCTAAGAGAGCCTCTACCAAAGCACTTGTACTCACTGCAACCTATCTTTCAACTAGAACCTTTTGAGATCACCATGTAGTAGTCTCCCATCTTATCAACAAGAAACTCTCCTTCTTGTCTAACTACAATTATGTTTGTGAGAGTTAGATCTCGGAGCTTGCCAAATCCGAGAATTCATTCTCCATAGAAATCTTTATAAATGGAAGCTCCTAATGCATGAGTGTGTGTGAAGATGAGTTTGATTTGATACTCTCCTTCAATCTTGTAATCATAAGACACAAAAATCCCACATAAGTTCACTTAAACAATCCAAAACACAATTGGGTGAGACACACCCAATAGTCACACAAATTTGGATACCCAAGAACGTTAGAGCAACAAAAAATCACCACAATCAAGTATGTGTTTCCAAATCTATCCTTATGGATCAATCTACACTAGTCCCATAGAAGCCCAAGAACCTAGGGTCACATAAACAAAAGAGGGTTCATACAAATAAGAAAAAGAAACCACAACAAAAAAGACATAGGACCATACAAAAGTGGGTTCCAAACAAACCACAATCTCAACAAGAGAAGGAAACCATGCATACTATGTGGGTTCAAAGAGATTTCACGC
Source organism: Ceratopteris richardii (assembly GCA_020310875.1). Classification (NCBI taxonomy): domain Eukaryota; kingdom Viridiplantae; phylum Streptophyta; class Polypodiopsida; order Polypodiales; family Pteridaceae; genus Ceratopteris; species Ceratopteris richardii. Next base: position 151,890,362 of record CM035428.1, read on the forward strand.
TCCTTTTCCACATCTCCTAGTCACTCCTTCACATCACTAATCCAAAGTAGTCACTCATCACAAGGGAGTGTGCACCATTTTTGAAAGCATCTACTCTTGCATGATCCATTTCTAAGATAGGAAAGTATTTCCCTTCATGAATGCAAAGGTATAGTTGATCATCATGTCCTCTTTCAAAAACATGATTTCCTGTGTTTGCATAATCTTTGCTCTCTTCCTCCAAGGCTCTTTTCCTAGTTGCACTCGCTTTGAAGGGATATACTTTAGAATTCAAGAATTATATTATTGGTTTACTTCACACAAAGGCTATTGTTGGATAATTGAAACAAGAATGTTCAATTGATGTGGTCTCTTGGCAAACATATCAATTTGTTATGTCTTTATGTACATCTCTCTACATGTCTCACTGTTGGCAGCAACCATAGGCATCGACGAAGAGGAAGTATGTAGAGGTAGACTACAAAGAGTTCAGGTGGGCAAGACAATCATTTTTTTCAAATAAATATTCTTTATATTACTTCTTCAAAACTCCAAATAGTGATTCTCATCACTTTTGTAACATATGTATCATAAAACACCCAATTTTGTAATTACTAGCTCCATGTTGTGGAAATCGAGGAATCCTCGAGCTTGAAGAGCTTAGCTAGAATGACCATACCAATTTTTGTTATTTTTAGATCTCATTTGGACCTCCAAATGACCTCAAGAACCTATTTTTTAACTATGCCAGACACTAGGTACAAAACCGATCAAAGCTAGTCTAGAAACTATAAAAAGAGCTAGAAAGCTCATTTTTGAGCTTGGATTGAGTTGGCTGGTGTGAGTTTAGAGCTAAATTGAGCTTGTAATAGTGTTATTGAGCAATAGAGTCTACTTTCTACTTTTCATTGTGTCTCGCTTGCCTTTTCCTTGTGTGTGTGTGTGTGTGTGTGCATTTTTATGCTTATTACCTTCACCTTCACTACTTCATGCATTCACAATCTTCATATCACTCCTATCTCTTCCACAGATTGACATTAAGGAGGTGGATCTTCTTAATGTGGTACTTACCATTGTGCTAGAGCAACACGAAAGTTGGCACCGTTGCCAGGGATTGAGTTCTAGGACGAATGCTTGATGTTAAGATTATAGTGAGAATCGATGTTGGAAGGTAAATCATTTCAGTTTTGGTTGTTTTTTTTTGCATATTTCTTAGTGTTTTTCATCTCCCCTACACTCCTCCTTCATCTCCACATCATCTTCTTCCACTCCAAAAAAATCAAAAACTTCACCATATCCACCTGTTCTCCCCATTTTCCTCATTTGCACATGTGAGAGAGAGAGAGAGCTCTTGTGCAAGATTGTGTGTTTGTGTTTGTGAGTTTTCTTGCAAGAAAAGCACTCTAGTACAATAGGGAAGCTCTAAAAAGGTAAAAGTTTCACATTTCTATCAATTTTGTTGTAGGTATCGGACCATCGCGATGGTATGATAAAGTCAACTTTTTTGGAATACATCTATAGCACGGCATAGGGCACACTTGCGAACAAAGGAATCCATAGATGCATCCTAAAAGTTCTCATTTTGGTGGACCATTGTGATTGGATCACACCATCGCAACGGGGTGTCACCATGGTGCTTGGCTCATGCCATCGAGACGGCTCGATCAAACCATTGTGAAGGTCTCACACCATCACGATGGTTCAAGTAGACCATCACGATGACATGGACCATTGCGATGATCATGCTTCCCCTACACCATCGCGATTGGCTCATGCCATTGCGATGCCCCATTACCCATGTGTCATTTGGACCATCACGACAATTCAGTTGACCCTTGACCATCACGATGATTGACCACGCCATCGTGATGGTACTACACCATCGTGATGACTCAACCAACTTGGACCATTGCAATGCCTTGATAGGACAGACCATCGTGATAGCTCGCTAGACCATCATGACACTTTGGTAAGTGTGGACCATCGCGATTGTGTCACACCATCGCGACGGTTCAGCCAGACCATCATGATGGTTCCAGAACATCACGGTTATTGCAGACCATCACGACGGTTTGACTAAACTACCGATTTAAGGTTTTGAATTTTGGGCAATTTCAAGGCCAATTTGAGTGAATTTTTTAGTGGCTAGTGCATATTTGAGGCCCCTTAGCTCATATTTTGAGGAAAACTTGTCTACCTATTTTAACCCTCGAGATCCTGAATGTTCATAACTTTCTCATACAAAGTTTGGTTTTTGAGCTCTAGGGCTACTTCTTAAGAATAGCACGTTGATATTTAGATAGGATAAATTGAAGTTGACCCTTCTCTAGGATTAGAAAACTAGGGGGGGAACTTGAGGATTTCTTAAGGATAAAAGGGACCCTCAAAGGTGCATACATCAGTGTCTAATCATTAATTTAAGATTTGGTCTAAACTTTGGATTTTGACAGGTTTAGCAAGAGCCATCCAAGGGCATTCAAAGCAAGGCAAAAAGGAAAAGTAAGAAAGGATTGGGAAGCATAACTTCTTGGGCACCAAAGCATTCAACAAAGCTGGCATGAGGTTGGAAGAACTCTCAACCCCCCTTAGTCAATTATTAGCTTAGGTTAAGAGCGTATAGCATTGTTGGTTGAAATAGGACTGCAATATGAACACATCAAGTCCCAGAGACTTAATTTCTTCAAGTCCAAGTGTAAGCTAAAAGAGTGGGAAAATGAAAACCCTAAAGGAAAGAACTTAATTTTGGTGATATGAGAACTTAAACATACAACCAAAAGTCAATTCTTGACGTGTACATTGAGATAAGAAAAGAGTTTAAAAGAATTAAAAACGAAACAAGTGACTGAGAACAAAGACGTAGAGATGCCTAGAACACTCTAAGAGTGAGCAAGGGACCTAAATTCATGAACCTTAGATTGGGAAAGCACATAGGTAAGTTAGATTGACGAAGCCTTAGATCATCACAAGCAAGTGTGGGGACTACTGCACATTCTTGGGCAGAACAATTGAGTAGCTATCCATACGATTTGGGTTCAGAGACTAGTGAGTGTGAAATGGCTTATAGCATGGAAAGACTGAAAGGAGGGTTAAACATATCTAGAAAGACCTGAAGGACCTTATAGGACCTAGTTACAATACATCCAAACCAACCACTTAGGTGCTCATCTACGAGGATGGTTTGAGAAAACCAGTGTTTCAATTGCACAACCCTTACCAACCCATTGGATGGCAACATCCGATGGTAAAGTTTGAGAGAGATGCACATTTAGACAAGGAAGGAACCGTCTACATCATAACTAATCAGCCTAATCATACCAATGAGTTTTGTGTAGTAATTCTCAAGACGGAAGCAGGAACCTAAGGAAAAGAACCATTAGGAGACGAACCTAGGACAACTAGAGGGAAATCAATATTGACAAGAATACTAAACCCAAAACAAGTCCCTCAGGATAATAGAAGCATTGAATTATTCCTGAATAAAGACATTGATGAAGCATTTTGGAGATACATAATGGAACAACCAAGTGAAATAGGCTCCATCTCCATTTATGAATTCAAGGACCCTAATACACCTGGAAGGTGTATACTTGGACAACAATTCAGAGCAAGTGTTTGTGGTGTCAGATCATGCGAGACATGCCTATATGTGGAGAGGCAAACTAGTGTTCCCCACATGATGAGCAAATGTAAAACGCGAGTCATCCAAGTGTTGGGACATCCTCAGCTCATGGATCCCAAAGAGAGAAAATCAAGGAAAATCCAGAAGTAAGTTTTACTCGCCCTATAGGGAGGGATAGATCAACTATGGAGATTGATAGATTGGAACAACAAAGGGAATCGAGGCTACAAGGTGGTAGGGATGACTTTCCCCTACCTAGACCGTATGAACATCCAAGAATATTGAGACCAACCCAGTTAGTGAAGTCAATGAGAAACTACTTTGATGGAACAAGAGATCCATATGACCATGTTGCAGAGTTTAAGCAAGTGTTGCAAGGGGAGCAAGTAGAAGACATGTTCACGCAATACAATGCATTTGGACTCACACTGAAGAACACAACCTTAACCTAGTTCCAACCATTGCAACAAAGGCAACTTAGGGACATCCATCACTTGTTAGAATCATTCATCATAGAGTTTTCAAAAAGTGGAATTAGGCATAACACTTCTTCGTTAATCCATAGCTTCAAAAAAACTCCCTAGGAAATAGTCAGACTGGCAAGACATAGGTTTAGATAGTATATTAAGAGATGTGTAATTCCAAAACTTCCCTCTTAGCCTAGGGAAGTGTCTTTATTTTTGGACGGCCTCTTGAGCTCTAAAATTCAATCCTATGTATATTTGAAGGAACCGAGAACCCTAGAGCAATGTGTACGAATTTGTATAGACATTGAGGATAATTTAGGGGATGAATTGGAACTTTCAAAGGTCTACAAAGACTCAGATAGCTCATCTCAATCATCCTCAAAACTTTCTAGCTCGATAGAAGACCTAGCTGAGAAAGTGGCCCAAAAACTAGGAGTTTGGAGCAAACAGATGCCGAGGTTAACATGCGTGAAATGTTGTTACACTTGTGGTGGTGATCATATGGCAAATGTGTGTCCCAATGTAACAAAACCTCCAGCCAATCCTAGTGGCCATTACTTCTTGATTGAAATATGGTACACCAATCACACGGCACAAGACTGCCCATATAAAAAACAAGTAGTATGACAAAACTACCCACAAGCATGCCCTCAACCAGGTAGGTACCAAGGATAGTACAATGCACAACCTCATTATTACAGGCCCCCACAAAACTACCCTTATCAGGCTCAACAAGGACCACAACCCATTTTAACTCAGCATCCACCTCCTCTAGCTAATGTAATTCCAGTCAAATATGCTACTGTAGAAGAGAACCTTAGTAGGACTTCAGTGCCTTCTTCACCCCTGATCACAAAAAGTGATCCCAATCCTAACAACCTTGATTCTACCCATGTAGATAGTCCACCCACATACTACATGGAGTCTCCAAAACACATGGAAACATATCAATACAATAGTACACCATTGAAACCCAATTCGGAGCCCAAATATGCCAATGTTATGTATGCTAATCCTAACCCACGGCCCCAATTGAGATAGCCAAGACCATAGGGTCCTAGAGGGCCATGCTTTAGGTGTCAAGGACATCACTTCATAAAGGATTGCCCACAGGCCCTGACAGAGTAATCAAAGCCATATTATTCGCAGGATTATGGTGGCCCACTCTTCACATGGGTTCACATACCTATGTTAAGAGATGTGATGTGTGCCAAAGAACTCAGTTTCCTACTAGCAAAGATGAAATGCCACTGAAACCCATGATGGGGATGTGCATTCTCTAATTGGGGTATAGACTTTGTAGGACCCATTAACCCTCCTGCTAAAGGTACTCATGCTAAATATATCATAGTAGCAATCGATTATCTTACCAAATGAGTAGAGGCTAAGGTTACCAAAAGGAACGATGCACACATAACTGCAAAATTCTTATTTGAAAATGTCTTTACGAGACATGGATTGCCTATAGAACTAGTGAGCGATCAAGGAACTCACTTTATAAACCAAGTCATTGAATATTTGTTACAGGATTTTATGTTGATTTACAAGAAATCCGCACCATATCATCCTCATGCCAATGGTCAAGCAAAAAGTACTAACAAGATCCTTTGTAATGTACTGACTAAACTCATGAACAACAAATGTTTGGATTGGGACAAATAGTTACATCACGTTGTTTAGACATATCAAGTGGCCTACAAGACCGTACTCAATCCAACTCCCTTTTAGATGGTTTTTGGTCAAAACTTTGTGCTTCCTTTGGACTTTTTGATACCCACCCTTAAGGTTGCACAAGAATATCAATGGACCCAGCCATGAGTTATCATCACTTGGAACGATTAGGAGAAACTAGGCTAAAAGCAGCAGCAAGGATATAAGTAGCAAAGAAGCGATAGAAAGCCTATTTTGGTGCACGTGTGAAAGATAAAGGCTTAAAAGAAGGTGACTTAGTCCTAGTGTATATGCTAAAAGAGCATGCACAGAAGCTAGAGAAACGTGGTTATGGACCTATGATTACTAACAAATTGTCGACAAGTGGAGCAGTACAATTAACCACACTAGAAGAAGAGATAATGACTAATTACATTACTGGTTGTAGATTCAAGCTTTATCGAGAACCTCTTATGGAGGATATGCTTAGACGACTCACATTGGCAAAGAAGCGCAAGGAGGAAGAAAAGAGAATACGTGAGGAAGCTCGAGCCGAAGCTCTAGAAAGCATTAAATGCATGAAATTAAGAAGACAAGGACTAGGGAGAGAACATCATAACCATCTCAAAGACACGCCAAGATACCCTATGGCCATGTGTCAAACTAAGTCAACTGCTCATCCTAGCATAGTGGATAGGAGACCATTTGTTACAATCATACTACAACAAGGCAACACCCACCATGAGCAATTGACTCAGGTGTTGTGACTACTACAATTAAGTGGTCTCACTATAAGGGCTCAGGAATAGAAATGTGGTCAATACCTCATAGGGCTAGGAGGCATGGAAACCCCTTGCATGGGTGAGGCGGACCTTCCTATCCTCATACACGAAGCGACCATGACTGTGAAACTTTTAGGGTGCCATGATGATGATCTGATAGAACCTTTAATCCTTGGCCAAGATTGGTTGTATGATCACTCAGTGGACCTAAATCTTAGAAAATGCTCCCTACAGCTCAAGACCTTAGACCAAAAAAGTCAACCATGACTTAAGAACGCAAATCGATGTTATCATTAGTGTCCATGTGAAAGGTGAAATGGCCACCGAACACTTCTTTGTATATGCTCTTTAATAAAACATATAGTGGTCTGGTTAGCCACAGACTAGAAGTTCGAGCACATTTGTAAGAGCTAAGAAGTTTGTCTTCGTGCTCCCTATGTACTGTGTTTTTCCTACATATTCTGCAACCTCTGTGCGGAGTACCGCGTGTGCTCCTAGAGCTTAGTTTTCTACTCCAAGGATAACGTCGTGTAGCTCTCGAGAAGGAGAGTGCACTGTGGTGCATCACCATCGAATTAATTTACTGGTATTAGAGCAGTTTGATTCAAAAGCTTTGTTCCTTTTGTGCAAGCGAAGCGAGCACCCCCCCTTGAGTCACCGAAGTCATAGACCTTGGCATACCTTGTCATCCGAGTCACCGTTGGCATCGTTTGCTATGCGCAAGGGAGGACCTCAATGATCAAGGAAGATAAAGGTTCTTGGTACTTCTCGAGAGGTCACCCATCCCAATATTGTTCCCCCAGGAGCTCGCTTAATAGTGGCAATCTCTTGCCACTAAGCTACACTCTTGTGGTGTATAAAGAAGGGGAAAGACTAAGGTTAATATTACCTTGAACATGTTTTGTGTTGGTGCATTTTACCTAAGCCTACATGCTTTACATGCTTGATATTATTTGATTTATATTCATATGTGTAGTCATGTGAACACCTCTTGTAAAAGAGTACATTTTATCTCTTGTAATCATCAAAAACAAAAAAGAAAAAGAATGGCATACCTCATCCATGATGTAAAAAGCAAACTCGTGGCTCCAACTACCTAAAACCACAAATTTGTGAGATGCGACAATATTTTCTAACTTTGGGGATCACTTTTAGGTGGAACCATTCGAATTCGAATTCAAAACTCCCTCCAAGACTAGCTATAAAAAGAGCAAGAAGGAAGAGGCAATTAGCAAGCCTTGTACGTGACCACTTCATGTCATTTTGTAGAGATTGAAGAGCTTACTCCATAGCTCTATCATTCTACTCCCTTTGTGCAAACATTCATTGCCAATGTGGTTGTAATCATATGTGAATTTATACATTCATCATTCTCTACTTCTCTGTTTTGTTCTCTGCTATACTCACTCTGAGAAGTAACTTCAGAAGCTCATAACTCGAGCTATACTTATCCATTTTCAGTGTTTTAATGTGCGTTGGATAGATCCAAAGTCTAGTTTTTGAATCAAATTTTCATGGTCATTGGATTTATAGTTTGAGAGAAATTATCATTTTACTGCTCACTGGTCTATCTCTAGAGAGCCTCGAGAATGGCGAGCATGTTCTTGATGTTGATGAATCTGGTGCTCAGTGCTCAGTTTATCATTTGAAGTTTTCAAACTTGTATTAGCAAGCTTGCTATGTCTATTTGATATGCCTAAAAGGACTTTATCTAATTCCTACAAGGTTGAGAGCACTGTTCAGTTTTTCTAGCAGGTGTATGTCCAAAAATAGCAAGTTTTGAGAGCTAGTCATTTCGGAACTAGTCTGTCTTGACTTAAACTTTTGAGATACATGTTCCAAAGTACTTGGCTGATATTTTGGTGGATTTAGGAAGCTCAAAGGGTCTACTAATCAAATCTGAAGTCTCATTTGGCTGGTGTGAATCCGGTTGTAGCAGCACGAACTCATCTTCAGATTGCATCCACCATCTCTCTTCATAGTGGTATTAGAGCATAGTCAAGCAACATGGGAGATGGATTTCCATCAACAATTGACAAATTAGATCGAAACAACTACCCAGCATGGTCTCTAAGGATGGATTCTTACCTTCAAGTGAGGAATCTATATGGATTCATGTCTGGAGATGAAGCAATGCCAACCATGAGGAACAAAGGGCAACCATCACATGAAGAAGTGGAAGGACTTTCAAATTGGTGTTCGAAGGATGCACTTGCAAGGTCCTATATTCTAAAATCAATCTCTAATTTTCTTTTACCTCATGTCAAGTGATGCAAGACATCAAGAGAGACCTGGAATGCACTTTCTTCTTTCTTATCCTCCAACACTTGAGCAAGGAAGAACCAATTGTGGATGGAGTTCACAACAATGAAGAAAAGCCCGAAGCAAAGTGTGACTGATTATGTCACAAAGATGAAGGAGATTTTTGACCAACTTGGAAGCATTGGAGAGGTAATTGAAGAGGAGTAAATCATTAGACAAATCATAAATGGAATCAAAGCAAATGACAAGTGGGAGTCATTCATAACAGCCATGGATTTGTACATGGATATGCATGTACCCGACCTCAACACACTCATGGGTTAACTCTTCAATCATGAAGCAAAGATTAGCAAAGGTGATGAGTCCTCAAGAGGTAATCAAACTTCTTCCTTATATTTTGATAAAGCTAAGATCAAGGACAAGTCAAAGAATAGGAAGAATGAAGATGAAGGTAGCTCTTTCCAAGCAAACTTTGCAAGTAGAGGAAGAGCTAGAGGAAGAGATAGAGGTGGAGAGCAAGGCAGGGGGAGATTCCAATCATCTCAGCCTTGCAATATATGTGGCTTATCTAATCATACTACTGAAGAATGTTTCAAGAACTTGAGGAACTCAAGAGGAAGAGGATTCAATAGAGGTGGCTATGGATCAAATAGAGGCAGATACAATGGAGGCTACAACAACAACAATTATAACAACACCAACTATCAAAGTGGCCATAGAGGAAGAAGAGATTACAATAATTATGTAGAGTACAAAATTCAAGAAGATTCATTATTGATTATGAATCTATCAGTGAACAAGGGTAAGGATGATGATCACATATTTTACATTGATTCGAGATGCTCAAACCATGTAGCAAGAAATGTGGCTTTACTTTCTGATTTGGAAGATCCTCATAACAAGCATGAAGTGTAGACAAGAGATGACACAAAGCACTCAGTGGAGAAGATAGATAATGTGAAGACATCAGATGGGATATATGAACCTCTTAAGCAAAGTCTTGTATGTCCCTACAATTACCAAAAATTTAGTAGTGTTGGACAGATTGTTGAAAAAGGATTGCATGTTAGATTCAACCGATTTCGAGCATATGTTGAAGACCCAAGACAAGGCTTTAGAAGGATTGCCAAAGGAGAAAAGACAGGAAGGCTTTTCACTTTTGAAGTGGAAGATACAAAGAACATAGATTTGTTTAGCTATGGATCTCAAACTCTCACAAAGTTGGAGATATGGCACAAAAGGCTTGCTCACATTGGTGAGAGGACACTTAAAAAAATTTGCAAGGACCAAAGTTTACTTGGTTTGCCTAATATCACAAGGCAACACATGATTTATAAGTGTGAAGCTTGTCAACTTGGCAAGGCTCATAGACAACCTTTCAATAAGAAGGGATATGTGTATCAAAATCCTTTGGATCTAGTGCACACGGATGTGTAGGGTCCAAATAAGGAGCCATCTATATCAGGATCAAGATATTATGTGTCTTTCATGGATGATTGTAGTAGGTGGACCATTCTATTTTTCATGAAGCACAAGGATGAAGTGTTTAATTGCTTTAAGAAGTATATAGCTCTTGTTGAAAACCAAACAGGTAGGACTTTGAAACGACTCAGATCATATGGTGGAGGAGAATACTTCTCTTCTGAATTTGATGCCTTCTTGCATGAACGAGGCATTAAAAGGGAAGTCACTATAGGGTATACACCCGAACTCAATGGTGTAGCAGAGAGGAGAAACACAGCTATTATCGAAGCTACAAGGTCCATGCTCAATGAAAAGGGATTGCCAAACTATCTATGGGCAGAGGCTGTGTCTACGGCCACATATCTCATAAATAGACTTCCATCTAAGTCACTAGATGGAACCACTCCATATGAAGTGTGGAATGGAAGAAGACCTAGTCTAGAGCATTGTAAAATCTTTGGATGCTTAGCCTATGTTCACATTCCTCCTCAAGTAAGAGGGAAATTGGATCCCAAAGCAGAGAAGTGCATATTCATTGGTTATGACCAAAACCAAAAAGGATATAGATTGTACAATCCAACTAATAAAGGATTTTCTGTGAGTAGAGATGTAATTTTTTATGAGAGCAAATCATGGTTTGATGATGACAGGAAAGTGAAGCTACCTTATGACTTGGATGAAGATTTTCGATCACTTCAACCAAAGGAGCCAAAGCAAATTGAAGAAAGTGATTCGGAGATTGACCTAGAAGACTTGGAAAGACGAAAGATATGGAAGAACAAAGGTAAAGCAAAGATGCAGGATGCTACATATGGACTCGAGAGCTCACATCAACCACTTAGAAGGTCTTCAAGGGAGAAGAAGAAACCAAAGAGGTTTGGTTATGATACTTCTTTGTTCACCAAGCACTGGATCTACATTGCAAAGGATTCAGCCAATGAAGAATCTACCACATTCAAAGAAGCACAAAGCAAGAAATCTTGGAGAGATGCAATGGATGAAGAAATGGAAGCCCTGAAGGAAAATGACACTTGGGAGCTTGTACCTAACAAGCCATCTATGAAGGTAATTGGATCTCGATGGATATACAAAATCAAGAGGAATCCAGATGGAAGTATAAATAGACACAAAGCAAGGTTAGTTGCTAAAGGGTTTGCTCAAACCCATGGTATTGATTATGAGGAGACTTTCTCTCCTGTTGCAAAAATGGCTACAATTAAGGTTCTCATTAGTCTTGTTGCATCTAGAAATTGTAAGCTCTATCAACTTGATGTAAAGAATGCTTTCTTGAATGGATGGATTTATGAGGAAGTGTATATGGCACAACCTCCTGTATATGAGGATGCACATTATCCTAACTATGTATGCAAACTAAAGAAAGCTTTGTATGGATTGAAGCAATCTCCAAGAGCTTGGAATTGCAGATTGGTGACTTATTTGCAAGACCAAGGATTCAAAGCTGGCAAGGCAGATACCTCTTTGTTCGTAAAGTGGAATGGATCTAAAGTGATCTATTTATGTGTGTATGTTGATGATATTATTATCACAGGCAATGATCTTGAAGGAATCAAACAGGTAAAGACTCAAATGAAGGAGGAGTTCAAAATAAGTGACCTCGGACCACTCACTTATTTTCTTGGATTGAAGTTGATCCACGCAGATTTAGGTATATACATAACACAAAGGAAGTATGTGCATGACATGCTCGTCAAGTTCAAGATGGAAAGTACCAAGTGTGCAGGTACACTTATGGAGCAAAATCATAAGCTTAGTGCTTATGAAGGAGAGCCAATTGAAGACAACACAAGCTATCAAAGCTTGGTTGGAAGTTTGAACTATGCAACACTCACAAGGGTGGATATATGCTATGGTGTTAGCATATTGAGTCAGTTTATGCATAAGCCAAGAAGACCACATATGGAATGTGCAGACATGTTGACTAAAGCTCTTGATGGTACAAAGTTAAGTAGATTCAAGTTGATGATTGGCTTGCAGGAAATCAAGGACAATTGAAGACTTATTTGGAGGCCAAGCATGTTATGCTTGAGGGCAAGTTGTTGGTGCATTTTACCCAAGCCTGCATGCTTTACATGCTTGATATTATTTGATTTATGTTCATATGTGTAGTCATGTGAACACCTCTTCTAAAAGAGTACATTTTATCTCTTGTAATTGTCAAAAAGAAAAAAGAAAAAGAATGGCATACCTCATCCATGATGTAAAAAGCAAATTCGTGGCTCCAGCTACCTAAAACAAACCACGAATTTGTGAGCTGAGAGAATATTTCCTAACTTTGTGGATCACTTCTAGGTGGAGCCATTTGGATTTGAATTCAAAACTCCCTCCAAGATTAGCTATAAAAAGAGCAAGAAGGAAGAGGCGATAAGCAAGCCTTGTACGTGACCACTTCATGTCATTTTGTAGAGATTGAAGAGCTTACTCCATAGCTCTATAATTCTACTCCCATTGTGAAAATATTCATTGCCAATGTGGTTGTAATCATATGTGAATTTATACATTCATCATTCTCTACTTCTCTGTTTTGTTCTCTGCTATACTCACTCACAGCAATAACTTCAGAAGCTCATAACTCAAGCCTATACTCATCTATTTTTAGTGCTTTAATGTGCTTTGGATAGCTTTCAAAGTCTAGTTTCTTCATATAAATTTTCATGGTCATTGGATTTATAATTTGAGAGAAATCATCATTTTATTGCTCACTAGTTTATCTCTGCAGAGCCCCGAGGATGGCGGGCATGTTCCTGATGTTGATGAATCTGGTGCCCAGTGCTCAGTTTATCATTTGAAGTGTTTTAAGTTGTATTAGCAATCTTGCTAAGTCTATTTGATATACCTAAAAGTAATTTATCTAATTCTTACCAAGTTGAGAGCATTGTTCAGTTTTTCCAGCAGGTGTATGTCCAAAAATAGCAAGTTTTGGGAGCTAGTCATTTTGCAACTAGTCTGTCTTGACTTAAACTTTTGAGATACATGTTCCTAAGTACTTGGCTAATATTTTGGTGGATTTAGGAATCTCAAAGGGTCTATTAATCAACTCTAAAGTCTCAGTTGGATGGTGTGAAGCCAGTTGTAGCAGTACCAACTCATCTTCGGATTGCATCCACCATCTTTCTTCATATTTTGGTCTCTCAAAGCTTCAAAGCCTATTTTTGAAGCATTTTTTGGGGTGTTTTTTGGAGCCATTTTGGAGTATTTTTGCACATAGTTAGTTCTCTTCACACAAGTCCAAGAAAATCAAGAAGAGTATTCTTTGTACTTCTTCAACAATAAACATCAACATTTGGGGCTGTGTTTTCAGCCACACTCATAAAACTACAAGTTTCTCAAAAGGTTTTCAGTTTTGGTGGGAGTAGCCGCTACAAATTTATGCAGGTTTTTTAGCATAAAACATCAGAGTTGATAGACACTTGCATGTATTGTTGGCTAGTTTTTTGGGCTATGCATATATTGATCACATACAAACCATGTACCCTTCTGTGGATATTGCTTGTGTACGTCCATGTGGTCATTGATATAATGGTTATGTTTTTTTGCATAAAGCCTTTTACGTTTGATAAAGAGAGTCATGGTCAGGTTTTCTTAGCTAGGAGACACCTAGATATCGAGGTCTCTTTGGTGATGAAGGTGGAAGACTTACCCAACCTCGCCATAGGAGATGTATGATGGTTGTTCATAGGTGCTCGATAAGCCTAGTTGGCTTCTATTGGGTAACTGATTATATGTAGTGGAGTTAGTGATTCACTATGCAGGTAAACATGCTAGTACTTGCAGTTTCATGACATTTTGACATTGTTAATACGCTCATTTTGCAGCGGATACTTTGTCAAAATATTTCCAGATTTTTGGTTTTGTCAACTATATAGTGGTCGATTTACTCCATTGATACACTTATCCATTGGTGTTTGGAATCTTCTAGCTCCATTATCATTCTATTCACTTCTCTACCATCATGGCATCAGAGGTCTCAAGCACATCTGGTAGATCAGGATCTAGTGCTAGTGTTCCAAGGAGGAGTTATAACTTGCAAGGCAAAGACCATTTTGAGATCTGAAAATTTGATGGCACAAACTTTTCTCTATGGAAGAATCAGATTAAAGATGTGTTGATTCAAAGGAGGCAATGGAAGCCAGTAACTGGGATTTCAAAGAAGCCTGCTGACATGGATGAAGATGATTGGGATGAGTTATATGAAATGGCCAAATCTTGTTGGTGCAGACCAATCACCAATTGAGGATTTGAAGGACAAAGGATGGAGATGAGATCAAGTTTTGAAGCAAAGAAGATGGATACATTCACAGAGTGAAAGACATGTACACATATGTACATTAGTTAAGACATAGGTTACTTATACTTATGCTTTGATATAAGTCTGTACATAATTGCCTATAAATACTTTTGAAAATGTCGGGGCATAAAGAGAAGACAAGGAGAGACAATAGGAGATCATGAGTTTTGTGTATTGAGAAGTAGAAAATGTCATTAGACATGTGTGAAGTGTGTTGAACTCTCCATCCTCACTCAGTTGTAAATTTCTGAGAAATAGAAGGAAAAATTGCGCCCGATGTTTCTGTGTTTTCTCCCTGTGTGATAGATCTTTTGTGAATTCCTTTTGGAGATATCTAAGTCCATAGTTAATCAATCTATGGCTAGAGTTTGAGAGTCTAATTATGATCAGGCTAAGAGAATTGTGTGTAGGAACATTTGCATGTGAGAAAGTACTCACTGGTTCCTGAAACAGGCGCAAATTTTGATCTTAATGATTTGATCTTTTCTCACTCCACAGTTTAAAGTTTTGTGCAAGTAAGCACTTAATCTTTAAGTTGGAAGGTAAGCTACTCGTGGCTAGAAGCATTTGCTTAAACGGGTTTTATACTGAGAGAACTGAAGTTAAGAAGTTAGGGGTGTCCAAATCGACTTCTCAGAAGTGCAGATTTAGACATAGCTGACTTGGTAAGTAGATTTCTCAATATCTACTGAACCTTTTGAAGTAATTTAACTTGGAGAAGGTGCGCAATCTTTAGACGACACTTTGTGCAAAGTTTCATCAAAAACTTTACACATTTACTCAGTCAATGAGCAAGATCTATGCAGCAGACTTTCTGAGAAAATTCCTTCTTCACTGTTTAGTCAAGAAATTGATATTTGGTCATTGATAGCTTAAATTGGTGAAGTTTTTGACTTACTCTTGATATAGAGGTGTTCTAAATTCAAGAGTAGGTTGTTCTTTTGGAGATTAACACTCTCCATCAGTGGTATCAGAGCAGGAAACATCAAAATCAAGGAAAGGAGGATCCCGACTGCTGCAGATTCAAGAAATTCAACAACTGAACAACTAAAAGGTGAAAGCTTGAAGGCAAAGCTTGAGGAGGAGACCATACGACATCAAGAAAGACAAAAGGACTCTAATTTGAAGCAAAGGTACATATATTATTCATAAATCTTGAAGATTTCAATACACAGGTGGACACAAGATGGGAGATTCCCTACAGATAGAGAAATTGGATAGGGAAAACTATCCTACATGGTCAATGAGGATGGAAGCTCATCTTATGAGCAAAGATTTAATAGCTTACATCACAGGAGAAGAAGAGAAGCCACAGTTCAGAGATCCTAGTGTTCCAACTAGGGAAGAGTTAGCAGATTTGAAAAATTGGATGAAGAAAGATGCTCAAGCTAGGAGCATTATCTATATGGCAGTCAATGATTACTTGTTACCTCATATTCGAGGTCTTGAAAGTGCAACTGATATTTGGAATGCTTTGGAGGAGCATTTCTAGAATACTACTAAGTCAAGGAAGGCATCCTTATGGGTAGAGTTTACCACCTTTAAGAAGAAGGCCTCTCAATCCATTTCACACTATGTAACAAGGATGAAAGACATTGCAGATGCATTAGGAGCTGTTGATGAAGATATTGAGGAGGATAAATTGGTAAGGCAAATCCTTACAGGTTTGAGAGGTGATGACAAATGGAAGCCATTCATTTTGTCTACAGAATTATCACTTGATCATTTCACTCCTTATTTAAATCAGTTGCTAGGTCATATGCTAACATTTGAGCAGGATGTTAAAGGAGATGGTGACAAAAGTACAGGTCATGCAATGTACTCAAAGGACAAGAAGAAAGCTAACAAAGGAAAGCAACAATCAGGTGAAGATGAAGGTACAACTAGTCAAGCCAACTTCCTAAGAGGTAGAGGAGGTGGCAAAGGTAGAGGTAGAGGCAAGAACAACAAAGATGGAGCCAAAGCATGCTGGATTTGTGGTAAGACAAATCATTTAGCTAATGATTGTTGGTATAATAATCAAAGTAATGGAGGATACAATCAAAACTATAATTCAAGAGGAAGAGGTGGCAGAAATCAAAGAGGTAATTTCAAAGGCAGAGGTAGTAGGGGTTACTTTGGAAGAAATGCAGGTAGAGGTTTCCAAAGTCAACAATATAACAACACCTACTACAATTATGCTTCAGATCAAAAGGAAGATTCAACATTGATAATGAATGCAACTTGTGAAAGGCAGAGTGAAGATCAAAGAGTCTTCTACATTGACTCAGGGTGTAGCAATCACCTGAGTGGTAATATAGCCTTGATGACTGATTTGGAGAATAAGGTATCTAATCATGTTGTTCAAACAGGTGACAACACAAAGCACAATGTGAAGTCAATTGGATCAGTGAAGGCCAAGGATGGTAGCACCTTATTGAGTAAGGTCTTGTATGTTCCTACAATTCCTAAGAATTTAATAAGTGTAGGACAGATTGTGGAAAAAGGTTATGAAGTAAGGTTTACTAATGGAGTGTTTGTGGAAGACCCTAGCAATGGGTATAAACAAATTGTTTCAGGGAAGAAAGAAGGAAGATTGTTCACATTGAAGATTCAAGGTAATGTTGGTCATGCCTTGTTCACTTATGGAGGAAATAAGATCTCTGAGTTAGATCTTTGGCACAAGAGACTTGGACATTTCAATGAAAGAGGTATTAAAGACATGATTAACAATGGTTCAGTGCTTGGTTTGCCTAATGTTGCAGGTCAACATATGACATACAGATGTGAGGCATGTCAATTAGGTAAGGCTCATAAGCAACCCTACTCTAAGCATGGGTTTATGTATTCAGAGAAACTTGAGTTGGTACACACAGATGTGTGGGGACCATCAAAGGATTTCAATATCAATGGTTCAAGGTATTATGTGATTTATGTTGATGATGCTACCAGATGGATCACTATCTATGTGATCAAAGATAAGTCAGAAGTATTCAATACTTTCAAACATTATCATATGTATGCAGAGAGAATTACAGGACATAAGTTGAAGAGACTAAGGTCAGATGGAGGGGGAGAGTATTTCTCTAATGAGTTCAGTGATTACTTGTGGAATGCAGGTATAAAAAGAGAGGTTACTTGCAGGTACTCTCCTCAACAAAATGGTGTAGCAGAAAGGAGGAATAGGACTCTTGTTGAGTTTGCAAGGTCCATGATGAAGGAGAAAAATTGCCCAAATTATTTGTGGGTTGAGGCTGTAAATACAACTACTTATTTGGTCAATAGGCTACCTTGTAAAGCTTTGCAGGGAATGACACCTTATGAGGCATGGTGGGGTAAGAGACCTACACTAGACCATTGCAAAGTATTTGGATGTTTGGCCTATGCATATGTGCCATCACAATTAAGGCACAAATTGGAACCTAAAGCTGAAAAATATGTGTTTATTGGTTATGATGATAAGCAGATGGGATACAGGTTGTGGAATCCATCCACAAAACATTTTCTTGTATCAAAAGATGTTACATTTGATGAGCAAGGTACTTGGTATGCAGGTACTAACAATATTAATACAGATGATGAAGAAATTGTGAGCCAAAGGAAAGGTAAATCAAAGGTTCAGATATTTGATGAACAAGAGAATAATGAAGTGCAGGTTGAAGTGGAAGAAACACCAAGATTTGATCCTGAATATGAAGAACCAGAAACCTCAAGAAGTGGAGAACTTAGGAGGTCTACAAGGAACAAATGGCAACCTACAAGGTATAGCTATGATACTTCATTTCTGGCTACAAAAGATTATGCTTACATGATCAAAACAGATGAAGACCCTTCTACATATGAAGAGGCAAAACGTAAAGAAAATTGGGAGAAAGCTATGCAGGAAGAATATGATGCATTATTGGAGAATCAAACATGGGATTTGGTTCCAAAACCAAATAGCCAGAAGATCATTGGATGTAAGTGGGTTTATAAGACAAAAAGATTTGCAGATGGAAGTGTGTCTAGGTACAAAGCTAGACTTGTTGTCAAAGGGTTTGCTCAGACATATGGTGTTGACTATGATGAGACTTATAGTCATGTGGCAAAAATGACAACCATCAGGACACTTATAGCAATTGCTGCATGTAAAGGTTGGAAATTGTGTCAATTAGATGTGAAAATTGCTTTTTTGAATGGTTATATTTCAGATGATGTGTTCATGGAGCAACCTCAAGGGTTCAGAGATAAAAGGTATCCAGATCATGTGTGCAAGCTCAAGAGAGCTTTGTATGGCTTGAAGCAGGCCCCAAGGGCATGGAATTATAGACTTGTAAAGTTCTTGAAAGAACTTGGATTTCAGGTGTCTAAAGCAGATAGTAGCTTGCTTGTCAAAGCAAGTGATAATGGTTTCATATACATGTGCATATATGTTGATGATATAATCCTTACAGGTACAGATGAGGAAGGAATACAAAGACTAAAGAAGCAAATGGAAAAGGAGTTCAAAATAAGTGACTTGGGAGACTTGTCATACTTCTTGGGCATGGAGATTACATATACCCAACATGGAGTATTTGTGACCCAAGAAAGGTACTTGAAGAACTTGTTAATCAAGTTTAAAATGGATGATTGCAGGGTAGCACCTACACCAATGGAGGTGAATCACAAATTGAGTAAATTTGGAGGTGAAGAATTCAAGGACATGAGACAATATCAGAGTTTGGTTGGTAGTCTTATCTATGCTACTTTAACTAGACCTGATTTATCATATGCAGTAGGGGTTTTGTCTCAATTCATGCATTGTCCTAGGAAAGAGCATTGGATTGCAGGTCAAAGAGTGTTGAGGTACATTAAGGGTACACTCAAAGAAGGTTTGTATTATGGGTTCACATCAGATACAAACATCAAGATCTATAGTGATGGAGATTGGGCATGTAATCCAGATGATAGAAGATCAACCTATGGATACATGTGTTATGTGGGGGATAACTTAATCTCTTGGTGCTCAAAGAAGCAACATACAGTTGCTTTGTCATCTACAGAAGCAGAATACAAAGGCATGGTTGAAGCTGCAAAAGAAGTGATATGGCTTAAGACTCTAATGAAGAGTTTTGACACTATACAGAGCATACCTATCATTTATGGTGATAACATGAGTTCATTATATCTAGCTGCTAATCCTGTTTTTCATGCCAGGACTAAACACATTGAGATACAGTATCACTTTCTAAGAGAGAAGGTGATGGATAAGGAGATTGAAGTCATACATACTTCAACAAAAGATCAGATAGCTGATATGCTTACAAAGAGCTTGGATGGACCAAAGTTACAGAAAGTTTAAAGACATGGCAGGTATAAAGAAGATAAGAGAAACCTCAATTGATGATTGAGGGGGAGCTGTTGGTGCAGACCAATCACCAATTGAAGATTTGAAGGACAAAGGATGGAGATGAGATCAAGTTTTGAAGCAAAGAAGATGGATACATTCACAGAGTGAAAGACATGTACACATATGTACATTAGTTAAGACATAGGTTACTTATACTTATGCTTTGATATAAGTCTGTACATAATTGCCTATAAATACTTTTGAAAATGTCGGGGCATAAAGAGAAGACAAGGAGAGACAATAGGAGATCATGAGTTTTGTGTATTGAGAAGTAGAAAATGTCATTAGACATGTGTGAAGTGTGTTGAACTCTCCATCCTCACTCAGTTGTAAATTTCTGAGAAATAGAAGGAAAAATTGCGCCCGATGTTTCTATGTTTTCTCCCTGTGTGATAGATCTTTTGTGAATTCCTTTTGGAGATATCTAAGTCCATAGTTAATCAATCTATGGCTAGAGTTTGAGAGTCTAATTGTGATCAGGCTAAGAGAATTGTGTGTAGGAACATTTGCATGTGAGAAAGTACTCACTGGTTCCTGAAACAGGCGCAAATTTCGATCTTAATGATTTGATCTTTTCTCACTCCACAGTTTAAAGTTTTGTGCAAGTAAGCACTTAATCTTTAAGTTGGAAGGTAAGCTACTCGTGGCTAGAAGCATTTGCTTAAACGGGTTTTATACTGAGAGAACTGAAGTTAAGAAGTTAGGGGTGTCCAAATCGACTTCTCAGAAGTGCAGATTTAGACATAGCTGACTTGGTAAGTAGATTTCTCAATATCTACTGAACTTTTTGAAGTAATTTAACTTGGAGAAGGTGCGCAATCTTTAGGCGACACCTTGTGCAAAGTTTCATCAAAAACTTTACACATTTACTCAGTCAATGAGCAAGATCTATGCAGCAGACTTTCTGAGAAAATTCCTTCTTCACTGTTTAGTCAAGAAATTGATATTTGGTCATTGATAGCTTAAATTGGTGAAGGTTTTGACTTACTCTTGATATAGAGGTGTTCTAAATTCAAGAGTAGGTTGTTCTTTTGGAGATTAACACTCTCCATCAAATCTATCATTCGCTTGCACCTAGCAGATAATTTTTACTTTACAGTATTAGGTTGTGAGTGCAGAGGAGCTTTGGAAGAAGTTATGAAATACATATGAAAAAGAGATAGCATCAAATAAAGTGTATCTGATGAGAAAATTATATGACCTTTGCATGAAGGACACAGATAGTGTTGCTGCTCATCTAAATGAGTTTGATGCTATATTCTCCCAGTTACAGCCTCAGAAAATGGATATGGATAATGAAATGAAAGTAGTATTGTTGTTATGCACCTTGCCATCTGTTGAAGTATGGGGAGTAACCAACCCAAACCACCTCACATGGAAGTGAGAGGCTCTTCCAAGAGGAGTTGCAAGAAGTGCAAGCAACGCACACACACCCACGTCCACGAACAATGGCACCATGGCCAACGTCAAAAGGAACAAGCGAGGGCAATGCTCACACACAAGACAACCCCAAGTGCCAAACCCACACACATGGATCAACGCCTAGCACACAAGGAGAAATGTGGAAGCCAAATGAACCTTCATTCCATTAGCATGGAGGCCAAGGCCATGGCCAAGGGACCTCCCTTTTACAAAATGAGCCCCTCCTTATATAAGAGAGGAGGAGGGATCCGTTGAGTACAAGTGGCCAAAGGTTTCATTAACTAAGATATTCTAAAAATGATAGGTAGTTGGGAAAATAAAAAAGGGAATCTTCTTAGAGAGAGAGAGAGCTCTTACACGTATCCAAAAGAGAGCTCTTATTTCTAAAATAAGGCAAGGACTAAAAAAAAGGGACTTTTACAAAAAAGAAGGATAAGGTTGAGTTTTTATGGGTTTTCTAACAAAAATAAGTAAGAGGTAGTTCCTATGAAAGAACTTGTATACAAGAGGGAAAAATGGGAATTTTGGGAGACTCCACATAAGGCCTTGAGCCTTCAAGTATCCTTAACTCCGAGGGAGGCCTCCAAGTATTCCATAGCCTTATAGCTTCATAGGTCCTTCATAATTTCATGGTTCCAACACCCTCCCCCACCTAATCTTTGTCGTCCTCGACAAAGGTAAGATGAAAGGATCATGCATAGCTGCACGGGATCGTGTTGAGTCTTCAATTCTGCAAGACTTAATTCTGCAAATCTTCAATCCTCAGGTCAGCAAGTCTGTTTAATCTACAACAAGTCTTTAATTCTTCAGGTCTTCAATGTTGAGCGACACAATCCTCCTTGGGGGGAAATCAACCCAGCCAAGCATTATGTTACCTGCAAACTGTGAATTTCGGCATCCTCCAAACTTTTATTGTTCATACATGGTGGACCAGGGACTGCATGGATTTTTCGTATAGTATACTCCAGGCATATATGGGAATCAGGAGCACCAATCTCAAGAAGACATTCTTGAGCAATCCAGACTTTTGAGTTGTACACAAAGAAGCCCTATGTGACCCACATTCAGAACCACCACTCTGAGGTCGCAACACACCCTGCGTCCATTGTCATGCTACTTATAGACCAAAAAGTAATAGCTAGCCCCCAACCTGGAGCCATCTTTTGTGATAAGATTTGTTGGTTTGTTCCATTCGAATAGTGAGGCCTGCCACTTATGGTCATACTTCTTTATTTTACGACCGTTCAAAAGAGACAATTTTTTAGCTGTAGTAATGAGTACTAAAAAACGTGAGCTATGATGAATGACAGTCACAAGAATCTAGCAAAACATGTGCATACCAGACCATAGTATACATTATGATCTCTGCATAGGACAGGCACAAGAGTACTTGAATGCAATGGAGAGTCAAGGGGGGAAGCATTAGAACACCATTAGAACTATGAAGTGCCATGTAATTGAGTGTCTCCACCCAACTCCACAATACGAGGACTGAGAACTATGAATTCTTTCATTTTAGAAGGATATGTGCAGACAGGTGAACCATAAACCAGGGACAAACCCTCAAGTACTTCAAACACCCCAAGAGTATCTTCTCCAATTGTCATCCTTCCAAAGAATTGTTAATTGAAGAACGGTACTACCTGTATATATAGGAAGTAGAGCAAAAGGTCATGTGCACTATTATCAGAATTCTTTGACATGCCCTTGTAGTGGTAGCAGGCAGTGTGGTCAAAATTACTGCAATTCCCCAAATGCCTTGGGTATGAGAGGCTTCCAACCTAAAACACACATAAAACCAGGAGGCCAACATTTTATAGTCAAGTAACAGTACTCAGAGACATTCACATGCCCAACAGATGTGTAAAAATGGATTTCAAGTTTCCCTCTAAGATCGAGGAGCTCAGCAATGTGTTTCCAGCTCCACACTATCCTTGATCCGATTTCCCTCCACAGTTCATTTTGCTCGACCTTTGATACTCGAAAGCTCCAACAACACAAGTATTGAACCAAGAAGCAGATTTAGATGGTGCTTGATAACCCCAACATTGTTCCACACCCTGCAACTTCCATCATAATCAAGAGGATTGACAACGTCCTGCCTTGGTATGCAACCACATATGACTGTGGGAGTACGAATCAGACTGCAAAAAAGCATATGTTGTTGAACCTTGCCTGCCATGGCAATATTGTAAAAAAAATGCTCGACCCTCCACGTACACCCATGCAAACATCAACCTTTCATATTGATAATGTTCTAAGACACGGAGAGCAGTCCACAACATATGTGTATCACCGAATCGTTTAAGGCATGCGAGTTTAAGCGTTGTAGATACATGCAGGAGAAGAATTACAACATATAATTAATGGTCTGACATCAAAATCAAAGGGGGTGGTCCTTTTCTCTTAATGATTCCATCTTGGTTTGATGAAAAAGATATGCGTACATGCTCTCACAGAAAAGTATAGACCATAGGAGAGTTAGGTATGTGGAAGGGAAACACGCTGCCACAACTTGCATGCACGGTTGGCATTTGGAGAGATGCACAGGGTGTAGCGAAGAGTACTTTGGCCCTTTCATGAGAATCAGTAGCATGAGAGCTAGTAGGCATTGGTTTTCAAAAGGAAAAAAAAATTAAGGTTTCTTTATCTGAGCGAGGATCTGTTATGTTGCAAACTCAAGATTCCTGGCAACTCCCCCGTGTAGTATTATGGCAACTCCTCGAGAATATCAGAAAAATGATGCACTTGTTGAGATATGACACTGTAAGGAGACATGAGAAGTTTCACAAAATCGTACTAGAGAACAGCAGACTCAATCCATCGCTTCTTGGACATGGGAGCATGTGGTAAATCTGAGTCAAAACACCTATTGATGAAGAAACCAAAGAGGAAAACAACGGGGAAACACCTTGGGGCCTCGCTCAAGTCGGTGGCAGCTGGGAACTTCACCAAGCCCTTCTAAGAAGAGGGGTAGGTGATCCAAGCTCCAACCCAATTGATGAGGAAAACTGAGGGCCAAAACCACCACCAAAACATGGGAGAGGAGTGATGGATGAAGATTATCAACAACGAGCAATTGGAATAGTTCAACACAATGAGGCACTTATCCTAGAACTTGGAGGAGCCTCCAGTTCACGCAAAAGAACAGAGAATTGCCTTCTTTCGACAGCAAGGAGCACAAAAACTATGAGCAAGCAAGGCTCAATCCCGGCCCCGAGTCACGAACATTTGTAGGAAGTCATGGCTTACCCCGCACATAGCAATTCTTCAATGGGCAAGGTGGAACAGAAGGGGGGTCTCACACTTCAGCAATCAAACAGCGGTGTGCTGCATATCCCAGAGTTGAATTAGTAGACGACGCAAGTCGTGAGGATCTTGCAACTCCGAGATGAAGCAACAATCTTGAAATCGACAGGAGCCCATGCGCTTGAACCTGGATTGAAAGATCGTATAGCTGAGAGTGGTGTGCAGCATGCAGCATCTCAAGCTCAACCCCGACAACAACATAGGCGAGGAGATGGGAGAGCACACAAAGGCTCCATCCTCGGCTCTACAGTGCAGAGGCACTGAGGGGAACGACAAGAAAAGCCGATACATCCCTTTGTGAATGAAGAGGAGGAGTAGTGGGAATAGCATAGCCCAAGTATTAGCTGTCTGTCATAAACATCTGTACGTGCTAGATAGGCATAAGCTTCGTAAGGCTGTGAGTGCCCAAAAGAGCGGAAGTTAATGTTCACCTACCGGCCACATGTGTAACCACATGTACTGTACTGAATGGTCCAACGTATCTAATAGACTTAATGTAGCCTTTAATGTAGCCTTTAACAGTTCGACTGCGCCCACTCTTTTCAAAACTAATGGAGAGCGATGTCGTGACACAACCCCTCCGCCACTTGAATTGTTTAATGTACCCATCTCCCTTTTCAAAGAAATCACCCCGTTCAGTGATGCAGGGATGGGAAATGATGCCAAAGATGAGTGTGTGTGAGAGAGTGTATCTATGAGAAAGAGAGAGAGAGAAGGGAGTTAGGGGGTGTTTTTGTGCATCAACAGGAATGAACTAAAACTACTAAAAAATGAACAATGAAGAGGTACCCTAAGCCAACCAAAGGCCACACGGATCCACAACTCAATCCAAGCGTGAGGTGCATCCACCAAGCATAGGCATGGCAAGCTTGAAAAAAAACCCAATGGTTGAAGGTCGGCATCCCCGGCAACGGCGCCAAAATTTGTTGAAGTATGGGGAGTAACCAACCCAAACCACCTCACATGGAAGTGAGAGGCTCTTCCAAGAGGAGTTGCAAGAAGTGCAAGCAACGCACACACACCCACGTCCACGAACAATGGCACCATGGCCAACGTCAAAAGGAACAAGCGAGGGCAATGCTCACACACAAGACAACCCCAAGTGCCAAACCCACACACATGGATCAACGCCTAGCACACAAGGAGAAATGTGGAAGCCAAATGAACCTTCATTCCATTAGCATGGAGGCCAAGGCCATGGCCAAGGGACCTCCCTTTTACAAAATGAGCCTGTTGCTCTAGCACAATGGTGAGAACCACGTTAAAAAGCTTCACCTCCTTAATGTCAATCCGAGGGAGAGGTAGGAGTGATATGAAGATCGTGAACGTGAGATGAAGTGAGAGTGAAGGTGAGAAGCACAAAGATGCACACACACATACACACACACAATGAAGAGACAAGCAAGACACAATGGAAGGTGGGAAATTAACTCTATTACTCAAGAATGCTCTTACAAGCTCAAACTAGCTCTATGCTCACACTAACCAAAATGAACCAACCTCAAAAATGAGCTCTCTAGCTCTTTTTATAGTTTCTAGACTAGTTTTGACCGGTTTCACATCTAGTGACCGGCCTAGTTAAAAAATAGGTCCTAGAGGCTATTTGGAAGGGTAAACGATGTCTAAAAATAACGAAATTTGGTACGAGCATTCTACCTAAGCTCCTCAAGCTCGAGGACTCCTCGGCTTGCACAAAATGGAGCTATGGATTACAAAATGGGGTTTTCTATGATACATATGTTACAATTAGTGATAATAATCACTGTTGAATGTTTGGAGAATTAATAAGAAATATATTTGTTTAAAAAATTGATCCTCCTGGCTCCCTGCTTTGTCTTCACATGCTTCTTCACATGCTTCCGTGGCGTCTGTGCCTCTGGCTACTTCCAACACCCCCCTCCCTCTCGCTTCTGTCGTCCCTGACAGAACCTTGTTGTGAGGTCTGCCGGATGTAATTCTGTAGGAGGTCTTGAGCGAGGGTGTGCTCTGATATGCGAATACCTCGGGCTAGATCAGCCTCGAGTTTCTCCCAGTCGATAGGTTGTGGCTCGTCTGGTGGTGGGAGCTGATAATGTGTGGAGTACACCATTCGTTCACAGGCGAATAATTGCAATAAGTGTGTGGGCCTGCTTATAAATACCTCTGAATGGTACTCCCAAAAGCCGGTGGTGAACATTTCTTCGAATGTCTGCTTGTAACATGCCGGCAGGTATTTGATTCTGCAGTGCCAGGCGTAACACACCCGTAGCAATGGCGTTGTGCTCATATCATAGACTAAATCAAAATTGCCATGCTCAAAGCCCGGGGTGTTTACATGGGGAGCCTTGATGCGTCGGAAGACTTTAAAGACCATCTGCATCATGTCAAAGATTTTGACAGTCATGTGCGCGGCCACATCATCCATATGTTTTAATCTAGGGAGCCAGTGGCGGATCGTCGCCATCATGTAGCCTACTGTGGGTAACTCGATTGGTGGCCTGAAATAGGGATAGTTCAGCCAGTCTTGGCACTGCTTATTGTTCTGTACCTTAATGGCGAAGGCAGTCCAAGAGCGGCGTCGTGGGACTGGTCCCCAGCATGGGTTAAATTTTAAATGTAGCGGCGCTTTTACCCACGTGCTCATCATCTCTGGATAATTTTGCAGTAAATCTTTGCGCTAGTCTGGTTGAAGGATTTCACCTCTCTGCGCCCTTGGTGGCAAGTCCTCTGGCTCGAATTGAGTGGCATGCGTTGGTTTCATGCCTGTTTCTTTCTCTATGGTTAACTGGTATTCGGCCATTAACATGAAGTACGGTTTATATTGGAGCTCATGCCCAGATATGTATCGTCGCGGGGCCAATTGAGCAAAGAATGGTGACTGTAAAATTTTCTCTTCAATTATGGCCATGGCATGTAGCTGTGCCTCTACTCTGGCCGAGTGTGTCGTTTCGAGTTCTTCAACTGTCTTCATCCACGCGGGGGTAGGTAATTCATATGTCATCTGGCCTTCGGCCGTGACACGTCCGCCTGGGATGGGTATCGGTTCATATGCCTCTTCAAATGTCTCCTCCACCGGGATAGTGACGGTTTCTTCCTCAGCTGGTAGCTCAGGTGGGGAGTCTGGCCTTGGTGGTGCTTCATAGATGGCAATCCTAGATTCAAGATTTGTTACCTGGGCCCGAAGTGCGTTGAGTTCCTCTAAAACTTCAGGGGCAGGGTCCACAGGCGCTGGTAATTCTGCTGCTACTGGTACTTGTTGTGTTGCTGGTTCTCTGAGCTGCAGCAGTTTGTGATCTTCCTTTAACTTTTGATGTTCTTCGTTCATACGATCATAGTCCTCGAGCAATCTAACATGGTTGTCTAGCAACATCCGCATCGACTCAGATGGGATTGCCTTGAATCTGCTCGGACTTAGTGGCTGTTCTGGATGATCTAAAGCCGCTTCCAAGTTCTCTCTATTTGGCTCTTGGAGTCTCTGGTTCTCCTCTTTTGCTGCGGCTAAGTGTCTTCTTAGTAAGCCCATATTTCTAGTAAGCGTTGCATTGCGGACAGTCTGGGCTCTAAGTAGGTTATCCAAATCCGCGGTGGCCTCTTTGGTTTTCTCCTCACTTTCTAGTTCTAACTTGTGATAGGCCTCTCGTAAATCTTGGTATCGGCTGTTCAGTGAGGCGTTCTCAATTGATAACGAATTAAGCTGCGTTTGTAATTCGTTCGTCGTTTTCTGCAGCTGTTGATAGTTGGTGCCGAGTGATGCAAACTCATCGCGGACTTGCGTCATGCATGCGAACATGTGTTGAAATGCGGTGTCTATGGTGGGCGATAGTAGTAGTGAAGTGCCAAATGAGGATGCAGCGGGAGTAGATGCAGTGGGAATGGGAAATGGGGTTGGGACAGTGGATGCAGTGGTGATTGTGGAAAATTGTGAAGTGCCTAAATATGAGGGTGCTGTGAGTGGAGTGGGTGGTGGTGAGGTGGATGGTGATATGTCCATGCCATTGGACGTGTTTAGTGCTGTGACTGTGAAAAGTGGTGTGATTGTGGGTGGTTGTGTAGGTGTGAATACAGGATTTGCGAATGTAGTGTAGTTTACAGGGGAATGGTTGGAGCACCTTGGTGAAACGGGGAAATAGGGGTTATGGTAGGTTGGGGGGGTGAGACTGGTGAGAAGGTTAGTGGGGTTAGAAAGGGGAATGGGGTTCTTAGAGGTGGGGGAAACGCTGGGAAGGATGAAGGGGTGAAGCGGTTAACATATGGATGCGGAGGGTTGGGTGTGGGCATGGTGGTATGAATGGGTAAGGAAGAGGTTGTGGCTATGTTGCTTTGTACAGGTGTGGATGTGGGGAAAGCAGGTGGGTGTGCGGGTGATACGGGATGGGTTGGTGAAGGATGAGGTGAGAGAGGAGTCGAAGGGGTGGATGTTATCTCGAGGATAGTAGTGGTATGTACAACGGTGGTATGGGGTGGCAAATCTACAAGGATGGTTTTCTGCGGTCAGTGAACTTTCTGGGGCGAGGCGTGCCTCCCTGGCTTGTGCTGAGGACTGAGCTCCTGTTGGTACACGAATATACTCTCCGGGCTTTGAAAGTAGTCGCACTCGGCGGGGATCAAACTGTGGTAGTTGCTTTCTTTGTAAAAACCTGAGTGCTTCATGGGAGCCTACTGATTTGACTAACTCTCTGAACCCTCTGATGTATGCGTCTTCGAATCCTCCGGAGATGAGTTCTTGTTCAATTAATGCCTGGCTCTCCTCTTCAGTTAACTTTTTCCGTGCCCAGACTTTCTCCATGGTACGATATAATTTCTTTATAGCCAGTGTGTACGCTGCGGCTTCGAAAGTCTCATCTTCATATGTGCTAGTGTCGCCGTGTGTGTCGGTTTGTTGGCCTTGGCCCTCTGTCTGTCCGTCATGTGAGCCCTGGCTGGCTTCATCGTCGCCTTCCTCGTTGTCTGTTTCGGTTCTCTCTTCTTCAGAGCTCGACACAGCTTGTCCCTGTGGCAAATCTCGCGGCGTGGTAGGGTAGCTGGGACGTTCATATTCCTGTGAGAACAGCTGTGCTTCTGAATACTGGAATTCATTTGAGAATGCATCAGGCATCTCAAAGTCAAATGTCGTGTTTATGGGGTCGGCCTCCATATGTGGGATCGAGAAAGAAAACGCTTCCGCACCAATAGTGGTGGGAGCTTCTGCTGTTGTGGTGGTGGGTTCTGAGGTGTAGCGGTACTAGTGGTGGCCTCTGTAATCACTGGTCTGGACAACCGTATGCGAATAGGTTGTACAGTGGGAGCAGCTTCTGTCTGTGGTCGCTCTGGAGATGGTTGTGGTGATGGCGACTCTGGCACTTGAAGGCAAGGGATGGTGCCTCACATGCGCTTACCTGCCCGTGTCCTACTGGGCTTCCTGGCTTTCTTCGTTGTGCCCTTGAATGCCTTCAGTTCTTCTCCTGTTAGTGCACGCTCAATGGGCAAGTCATAAGCCAAACACATATACACAATTCTAGTGAGCGCACAACATCCGTTAAGCACCTTCTTGCGCTCCCATCTGTGCTGTGCCAGATACATTTGATATATGATCCAGCTTGCCAGATCAACTGTTTGAGGTCCCGTACATGCCAAATATAATCCGAACCAGATTCGTTTGTGGGGCATAGTAAATCTGTCCTGAGCTGGGAATGCGAAATGTTGCATGCATATCCTTAGTGGCTTTGACAGCTCAGGTGTAATGGCAGAGATTTCCTCCCACTTCGTGACGTCCCCACGTTTCATCGGTTCTGGAATTAAGCGCTCTCGATCTATGGGTGTGTGGGTTCCATGAATCTTGATGGCTGCTCTGATTAAGTCCTTAGAGAGATAAAATCTCTTGTAAGGTGGATCATCCACTAGAGTAGGCAATATGAAGGTTCCTGGGATGCCTGTTTCTTTCTCTATGGTTAACTAAGTATTAGGCCATTAACATGAAGTACGGTTTGATATTGGAGCTCATGCCCAGATATGTATCCTGGCGGGGCCAATTGAGCAAAGAACTGGTGACTGTAAAATTTTCTCTTCAAATTATGGCCATTCGCATGTAGCTGTGCCTCAACTCTGGCCGAGTGTGTCGTTTCGAGTTCTTCAACTGTTTCATCCAGCCCATGGGTAGGTAATTCATATGTCATCTGGCCTTCGGCCGTGACACGTCCGCCTGGGATGGGTATCGGTTCATATGCCTCTTCAAATGTCTCCTCCACCGGGATAGTGACGGTTTCTTCCTCAGCTGGTAGCTCAGGTGGGGAGTCTGGCCTTGGTGGTGCTTCATAGATGGCAATCCTAGATTCAAGATTTGTTACCTGGGCCCGAAGTGCGTTGAGTTCCTCTAAAACTTCAGGGGCAGGGTCCACAGGCGCTGGTAATTCTGCTGCTACTGGTACTTGTTGTGTTGCTGGTTCTCTGAGCTGCAGCAGTTTGTGATCTTCCTTTAACTTTTGATGTTCTTCGTTCATACGATCATAGTCCTCGAGCAATCTAACATGGTTGTCTAGCAACATCCGCATCGACTCAGATGGGATTGCCTTGAATCTGCTCGGACTTAGTGGCTGTTCTGGATGATCTAAAGCCGCTTCCAAGTTCTCTCTATTTGGCTCTTGGAGTCTCTGGTTCTCCTCTTTTGCTGCGGCTAAGTGTCTTCTTAGTAAGCCCATATTTCTAGTAAGCGTTGCATTGCGGACAGTCTGGGCTCTAAGTAGGTTATCCAAATCCGCGGTGGCCTCTTTGGTTTTCTCCTCACTTTCTAGTTCTAACTTGTGATAGGCCTCTCGTAAATCTTGGTATCGGCTGTTCAGTGAGGCGTTCTCAATTGATAACGAATTAAGCTGCGTTTGTAATTCGTTCGTCGTTTTCTGCAGCTGTTGATAGTTGGTGCCGAGTGATGCAAACTCATCGCGGACTTGCGTCATGCATGCGAACATGTGTTGAAATGCGGTGTCTATGGTGGGCGATAGTAGTAGTGAAGTGCCAAATGAGGATGCAGCGGGAGTAGATGCAGTGGGAATGGGAAATGGGGTTGGGACAGTGGATGCAGTGGTGATTGTGGAAAATTGTGAAGTGCCTAAATATGAGGGTGCTGTGAGTGGAGTGGGTGGTGGTGAGGTGGATGGTGATATGTCCATGCCATTGGACGTGTTTAGTGCTGTGACTGTGAAAAGTGGTGTGATTGTGGGTGGTTGTGTAGGTGTGAATACAGGATTTGCGAATGTAGTGTAGTTTACAGGGGGAATGGTTGGAGCACCTTGGTGAAACGGGGAAATAGGGGTTATGGTAGGTTGGGGGGGTGAGACTGGTGAGAAGGTTAGTGGGGTTAGAAAGGGGAATGGGGTTCTTAGAGGTGGGGGAAACGCTGGGAAGGATGAAGGGGTGAAGCGGTTAACATATGGATGCGGAGGGTTGGGTGTGGGCATGGTGGTATGAATGGGTAAGGAAGAGGTTGTGGCTATGTTGCTTTGTACAGGTGTGGATGTGGGGAAAGCAGGTGGGTGTGCGGGTGATACGGGATGGGTTGGTGAAGGATGAGGTGAGAGAGGAGTCGAAGGGGTGGATGTTATCTCGAGGATAGTAGTGGTATGTACAACGGTGGTATGGGGTGGCAAATCTACAAGGATGGTTTCTGCGGTCAGTGAACTTTCTGGGGCGAGGCGTGCCTCCCTGGCTTGTGCTGAGGACTGAGCTCCTGTTGGTACACGAATATACTCTCCGGGCTTTGAAAGTAGTCGCACTCGGCGGGGATCAAACTGTGGTAGTTGCTTTCTTTGTAAAAACCTGAGTGCTTCATGGGAGCCTACTGATTTGACTAACTCTCTGAACCCTCTGATGTATGCGTCTTCGAATCCTCCGGAGATGAGTTCTTGTTCAATTAATGCCTGGCTCTCCTCTTCAGTTAACTTTTTCCGTGCCCAGACTTTCTCCATGGTACGATATAATTTCTTTATAGCCAGTGTGTACGCTGCGGCTTCGAAAGTCTCATCTTCATATGTGCTAGTGTCGCCGTGTGTGTCGGTTTGTTGGCCTTGGCCCTCTGTCTGTCCGTCATGTGAGCCCTGGCTGGCTTCATCGTCGCCTTCCTCGTTGTCTGTTTCGGTTCTCTCTTCTTCAGAGCTCGACACAGCTTGTCCCTGTGGCAAATCTCGCGGCGTGGTAGGGTAGCTGGGACGTTCATATTCCTGTGAGAACAGCTGTGCTTCTGAATACTGGAATTCATTTGAGAATGCATCAGGCATCTCAAAGTCAAATGTCGTGTTTATGGGGTCGGCCTCCATATGTGGGATCGAGAAAGAAAACGCTTCCGCACCAATAGTGGTGGGAGCTTCTGCTGTTGTGGTGGTGGGTTCTGAGGTGTAGCGGTACTAGTGGTGGCCTCTGTAATCACTGGTCTGGACAACCGTATGCGAATAGGTTGTACAGTGGGAGCAGCTTCTGTCTGTGGTCGCTCTGGAGATGGTTGTGGTGATGGCGACTCTGGCACTTGAAGGCAAGGGATGGTGCCTCACATGCGCTTACCTGCCCGTGTCCTACTGGGCTTCCTGGCTTTCTTCGTTGTGCCCTTGAATGCCTTCAGTTCTTCTCCTGTTAGTGCACGCTCAATGGGCAAGTCATAAGCCAAACACATATACACAATTCTAGTGAGCGCACAACATCCGTTAAGCACCTTCTTGCGCTCCCATCTGTGCTGTGCCAGATACATTTGATATATGATCCAGCTTGCCAGATCAACTGTTTGAGGTCCCGTACATGCCAAATATAATCCGAACCAGATTCGTTTGTGGGGCATAGTAAATCTGTCCTGAGCTGGGAATGCGAAATGTTGCATGCATATCCTTAGTGGCTTTGACAGCTCAGGTGTAATGGCAGAGATTTCCTCCCACTTCGTGACGTCCCCACGTTTCATCGGTTCTGGAATTAAGCGCTCTCGATCTATGGGTGTGTGGGTTCCATGAATCTTGATGGCTGCTCTGATTAAGTCCTTAGAGAGATAAAATCTCTTGTAAGGTGGATCATCCACTAGAGTAGGCAATATGAAGGTTCCTGGGATGTCCTTATTCTCTGATGCCAGTAGGGTAGTGATTAAGTAATAGCACCTGTAAAAATCCGGTTTGGGAAGAGGATCACTGAAGTATTCTGTGAAGCCTGCTCTGGCCCAAACATGAGTTAAATCCTGGGTGCTTTGTAGGGCTTCGAACTCTCTAGAGAAAAACTGGTACTTTCCCCACGTGCGGTCATCAAATGTCAAAGAGGATTCGAATATAAAGTCCGCGTCCGCAAGGGGTCTTGCAAGGCCCTGAAACCAATGAGAGTTCCTGTGAATTTTTTCGGTGTAGCCCATGGGTGGGTTGTCGATAGGCATTGGCCCTGGAAATCCTTGAAATTCCGGCGGTGGGGCAGTCGGGTGGGACTCTGCTCGTAGCACGTTGAGGGGCACAGCCGCTACACTGGGGCCTGCTCCTGATGTTCCTTCGTCGGTTTGCATGGTGGCTGGTGCGCTAGTGAGAAAGATCTGCTACAAAAGATTAACACATTAGCATGGAAATTAATTATGATCCCATTAAAGTGAGACTGCAATCCCTTTCCATAACTGATGCGTAACCCGTGTAGCCAAGTGCCGTGATGTGATAGATGCAATGCTTTTTGCAGCAGTGCAGGTCTCTAGACACCTACGTGTTTCAGATCATGCATACATTTCTTGATGAGAATACGAGTGAGGTGTGATGATGGTGTGTGAATTTATACAAGGTTTAAAGGTTAGTGATTTAGTACAAGGTTGTATGTTAGTCGGGGGGTAGTTAGACAATGGGTTAGGGGAAGACGGTTGGACACGTTTCGGTATCCATTTCCTAAAGATCTTGGAGTGGGTGGTGGGTTTCTGCTGAGGGGTAAAAGGTGGTGTCGGGTTTGGTGGTATCGAGGGATGAGATGAGTTATGGGGGTTATATATTACATGGCTTATGGGTTGAGCTATGATACATGGTTTGGGTACCCAAATCTGCGTGGGCGTGGGTCTATGGGTAAGGTACTTCTTGGCGATCCACATTTGTCGGATGCTCGGACCTGTAGAAGAAGGTCGAGGGGATGGTGGATATCGATTCTGTTTCTGTATTGCCTTTTTTTTGTCGATTTCTGCTTGGCTGGAGTTCTTTGGTGCTTTTTGTCCTTTTGGCACCCATATTTGTCTGGTGCCGCTTCCTTTGGGTGGCCTGAACTGCCTTCCTTGTTGTTTCCTCCGATACTGCAGTCGGTCTGGGTTCCTTTGTCGTGGTTGACTCTGTTGTTGCTGGGGTTGAGAGGTCGGATGGACACTCTGCTTTGGAAAAGAAGGGAGATCCAACACTTGCGTGACCTGCCCATTAGGAAGTGATGCCTTTTGTAACTTTAATCTAGGCCAGTCCGCAACAAGTTTGGAAGGATGAGCACCGCAGGGTGTCGTGCTCATTTGTCCGCTGATGCAACTCACCTGACCGCTGATTGTGTCCATCTGCCCTTGCTGTTGGGTAACTGTCTCTTCTAGTTTGCAGGAAGTCCCAGGGAAAATCTCCTGTCGTCCTTCTGATTGACAACTGTCCATAGCCAAGCCCGAGTGGGTTGGTGTAGACGTAACGTGACTGGTCTGACCCAAGATCTTCCGGTCTTCCGTCGCATGCGTTTCATAGGGTCTAGGGTTACAAACCTCAATCGGAATGCCGTTAGGGAAGTCAAGCGGTATCACTCGCTTCTGCTCTAAGGTTCCAATCTGTAAGGAGCCTTGTCTAAGATTTAGGTCCACTGAGTGATCGTATAGCCAATCTTGGCCAAGGATTAGGGGTTCTATCAGGTCGTCATCATGGCACACTAGTAGCTTCGCTGTCATGGTCATATCCTTAATGAGGATAGGAAGGTCCACCTCACCCATGCAAGGGGTTTCCATGCCTCCTAGGCCTATGAGGTATGCCTCAATTGGCCGCATTTCTATTCCTGAATCCTTATAGTGGGACCATCTAATCGCACTAGTAGCAGCACCTGAGTCAATCAAAGCCCTGAGGTCTTGGCTATGGTTACCGTGCTCTAGCCTAACTTTAATGAATGGTCTCCTGTCCACTATGCTAGGATGAGTGGTTGACTTTACTTGACACATGGCCATGGGATATCTGGGTGATGTTTCCAGATGGTTATAATGTTCTCTCCCTAGTCCTTGTCTTCTTAGCTTCATGCGCTTAATGCGTTCTATGGCTTCTGCCTGAGCTTCGGCTCGTATTCGGTTTTCTTCCTCCTTACGCTTCTTTGCCAACGTGAGTCGTCTAAGCATATCCTCAGTAAGAGGCTCTTGATATAACCTGACTCTACAGCCACTAATGTAATTAGGCATTATATCTCCTTCTAAGGTGGCTAACTGTACTGCTCCACTAGTCGAGAGTCTGTTAATGATCATAGGTCCATAACCTCGCTTTTCTAACTTGCGTGCATGCTGTTTCAGCGTATACACTAGAACTAAATCTCCTTCTTTTAGGCCTTTATCTTTCACATGTGCATCAAAATATGCTTTCTGTCGCTTCTTTGCTGCGTATATTCCTGCTGCTGCCCTCAGCCTTGTTTCTCCTAATCGTTCCAAGTCCATTATTCTCGCTGATAATTCATGGCCGGTCCACTGATGTTCTTGTGCAACCTTAAGGGTCGGTATCAAGAAGTCCAAAGGAAGCACAGCATTCTGACCAAAAACCATCTGAAAGGGAGTTGCATTGAGTACGGTCTTGTAGGCCACTCGATATGCCCAAACAGCGTGGTGTAGCTGTTTGTCCCAATCTGAACGTTTGTTGTTCACTAGTTTCGTCAGTACGGTACATAATATCTTGTTAGTGCTTTCAGCCTGACCATTGGCCTGAGGATGATATGGTGCAGATTTCTTGTGAATCACCATAAAATCCTGTAACAAATATTCAATGACTTGGTTTAGAAAGTGAGTGCCTCGATCGCTCACTAACTCTATAGGCAATCCATATCTTGTAAAGACATTTTCAAATAAGAATTTTGCAGTCGAGTGTGCATCATTCTTTTTTGTGGCTTTTGCCTCTACCCATTTGGTTAGATAATCTGTGGCAACAATAATGTATTCCGCATGTGTACCTTTTGCAGGGGGGTTAATGGGTCCTACAAAGTCTATACCCCACTTAGAAAAGGCACGTCCGCCCATCATGGGTTTCAATGGCATTTCATCTCTGCGAGTAGGAAACTGAGTTCTTTGGCACACATCACATCTCTTTACATAGGTATGAGCATCCATGTGAAGAGTGGGCCACCATAATCCTGCAAAGAGAATGGCTTTGATTATCCTATCTGGTCCAAAATGACCTCCTGCAACACCTTGGTGTGCAGTCTCTAGTATGCTCAGATAATCGCTTTCATGAACACATTGTCTTAAATATCCATCTCGTCCTCTTTTGTATAGGTTATCGCCAATAAGTGAATAGTCTTGAGCTTCCTGCTCTAGACTACGTTGTCGAGCTAAAGTCATGCCTTGAGGGAATGTGTTCGTCCTCAAGTATGTCACTAATGGTTCACTCCAGTCTGGTGTGAGAGACACGTGATACAATGTGGCATGCTCTACTGGTGGTCTTTCACAACACACGTTGCATTCCTTACACAACTTGTAGACATCTGCTTCCATCGTAGGCCAGTATACTCCTAATCTATGCAGAGTCTGTAATGTTCGATGTTTTGAATGGTGTTGCTTTAGTGCACCTTTGTGTGCTAATTGCAACCAATTCGCATGTTCTGATTCATCTACACAACAAGCAAGAATCTTTTGATTATCCTGTTTATATATGCTTCCTGCCATTATTTGGTATCTCTGAGACTTGGTAATCTCTCCCTCTTTGATCTTTATCTTAGGATTCTTGGGTCCGTATGTCAGAATAGGGACTAAAGGCTTAGCCCATTCTGGTGCTATCTCAAGGTTAAATAAGTATGCATCTGGTAGATCATCCGCTACTCCTTGAGGAGCTTCTCCTGAGGTTAATCTTGAAAGGTGGTCGGCTCTAAGATGCGTCTTTCCTTTCCTGACTACTACTTCAAAATCATACTCCATGAGTAATAGAAACCAGCGTATCAATCGTCCTGTGTTACATGGTTTGTTGACTAAGTATAATAGGGCTTGATGATCTGTAAAGAACTTGAATTTGTTGGCCAACAAGTAGTGCCTAAACTTCTTTACCGCGTAGATCATCCCTAGTCCTTCTCGTTCCGTCGTGGTGTAATTTCTTTCTGCTGCGTTCAGTTGTCTGCTAGCGTAAGCTATGGGGAGATCTATGTTACCTTCATTCGTGGGTTGTGCTAACACACATCCTATGGCATAATTGGATGCATCCACATGTACATGGAATGGCTTACTCCAATCTGGGGTAGTCAATATAGGTGCTGAGCACAAGCGTCGTTTAAGTTCCGTGAATGAATTTTCACACTCATCTGTCCACTCAAAATTGGTTAAAAGAGAGTACAAAGGCTTAGCTATGATTGCATACATGTGTATGAATCGTCGATAATATCCACAATGGCCCATAAATGCCT
This sequence comes from Ceratopteris richardii, assembly GCA_020310875.1. NCBI lineage: Eukaryota > Viridiplantae > Streptophyta > Polypodiopsida > Polypodiales > Pteridaceae > Ceratopteris > Ceratopteris richardii. Next base: position 151,928,508 of record CM035428.1, read on the forward strand.
GTACCTCTTTCACATTAGTTGGTCTTGGTAATTCTGCAATTACCTTCACCTTTTCCTCGTCCGTAGAGATTCCATTTTTTGACACAATGTGTCCTAGAATTTTGCCTTGTCTGACCATGAAAACGCATTTTTCTGGGTTCAAACAAACCTGATATTCTCGACATTTGTCAAATATTTGTCTTAACTCTGGGATATGTGTCTGTCTTACATTTGAATGAGCACATAAGTCATCGACATAAACTTCCAAGCTCTTGCGTAAGAATTCCTTAAAAACATGACACATAAGTCGCTGGAAAGTGGCGGGTGCATTTGTTAAGCCAAATGGCATCACACGAAATGCAAATATGCCCCATTCTGTGGCAAAAGCCGTCTTGTGTTGGTCTTCCGGAGCAATGGCTACTTGGTTATAGCCTGAGAATCCATCAAGAAAGCTGTAAACTTCCTTGCCCGCAACTCTTTCCAATAGGTGTTCCGTGATAGGAAGAGGATAACTATCTCTAATCGTGGCGGCATTAACTTTTTTAAGGTTAATACACACACGCAATTTTCCATTCTTCTTGGGCACAACCACAATGGGGGATACCCATTCGGTATGCTCAATTTCGTAAATGAATCCTGCTTCTATCAATCGATCTATCTCCTCTTTAATCTTCGCAGCGTAATTATCATTGTACGTGTACGGTTTCTGTTTGGTTGGTTTTGCATCTGGAGTCATAGGGATTCTATGAGAACATATATCTGGGTCTACTCCTTTCAAATCTTTGTAACTCCAAGCAAAAACATCTCTATATTCGCGCAATAGGGCAACTAACTCTTCTTCTTCTTCAGTCGTCAGATCATGCCCTATGTATGTACATTTTTCTTCTTCTCCTTCTATGGCAACTATGACTTTCTTGGTTTTCTCTCGGTTATCATATGCTTGTCCATCATTCTCTTTTCTATTGGGCATTTGTACCATGATTCTTCTATCTTCAATTTCATATTTCTTGAAGTTCTCGGGTACTTCAAATAAAGATTCTTCTTTTTCCGACATGGTTTCTTTCTTCTTTCTCTTCTTGCCTTCACTCTTGGTGGTCACTTCCGTGGCTAATCTCACTTCATTCGTAATTTCCTCGTGTCTCTGAGTGTGAGTCTCTATTTCGTAGAAATATTCTTCCTCTGATGCAAAGGGTGGGTCCATGATAATTGATTCTAAATCAAAATCGCTTGCGTCCTCAAATGCATCAGTGCTAGGTTCACACTCTTCTAAAATTGCGTCGCACATGATTGGCTCTATCGTAAAAACTGAAATGTCATAGCCATCCTCGTCACAGTGGGGTGTCCATTGTTCTTCATTGATGGCTACATCCATGGTTGCTAGAATCTCTGCCCAACCATGGGGTTCGAATTCCTCGTCTGGGAATACTACAGGTGCGTAGGCTGGATCTTGAAGGGTTCGTGGATGTTGTTCTGCACCTAAGGTCCTGGCTTCTAACCGCTCTTCCTCTTGTTTGGCAACTTTACACATCCATAAATGGGTATCCTCATGCAACCAAGAAGGATCTGATTCTAATGAGTGCACGGATTCTGTTTCTACTGGAGTCTTATGGATGGTATTCCATTGTATTGGGGGTACATCTCTATGTGAATAGTCTTTAAGATTGACTTTGGTAGTCACTCCTAAATGTTGCAAGTACAAAGAATTAGTTCCCCAATCTTGTACAATTTGCAACTGACGCATGAATGGTCGTCCCAATATCATCTCATACGCACGATTTTTCGCAAAGTCACAAATAGCAAAGGTATGCTCAAATTCTACACCACAAGTGGTGAGAGATATGCCTTCTAGTAAGCCTAACGGTTTTTCTATGTGTCCATCAGCCATTTGTAGCTTCATCCTAGTGGGTCTGAGTGCTGGCTTACCCCAACGTTTCCATAAAGCGGTGGTAGCTATGGCTACTCCGGCTCCTGAATCTAAGATGGCTTTCGTGGTGTAGCCCTGATGGGTTATTGGAAGATATGTGTTACCTTCCTCTCCTTCGCTTACGTCTCCAATCTTTTCCACGGGTATCTCTGGTACCTTCTTATGTGACCCTATCTGAGAGGGTGTGGTAGCTAGCTCAAGGGATTGATTTGCTACGTGCTTCCACAATTCTGGTTTTACCTTTAACAATTCCTCCAGAGTGAGATTACACTGTACTTTGGTATTCTTGATCACTTCCGTATTTCTAGGGATCACTGATTCTTCATTCCTCACTATTATCGTGGGTGCTCTCATACTAATAGACTTAGCTTCCCAAGGTCCTGTGAACTGAGGTAATTCTTGTAAAGAATTAGATTCAAATCCTGTGGGTTCACTCAGTTGCTCCACCTCTACCTCATCATAAATAGAGGGGATGTCTTGGGGAAATTGTTCCTGCAAGTCGTCTATTTCTCGAATAGGAGGATGAGTTCCTTGTTCTTTTCTCCATTTCTCTTCTTGGATTTCCCTCAAAAATTCATGTGAGTACCTATGTATGGAGGATATGTTATCTTGACTTTCTGTATTGGGCACTTGAGACAGGGATGGTGCATTCCTCTCCTGTGTCTCTGGGACAATAGGGTTCCTATGCTGATCCTTTTTCTCTTTGCTTTCTATCAAGTGTTCTAGCCTCTCCATTAGTCCTTGAAAGTGTAATTCCGGTTTTGCCATGTTATTCCAATTAAGATATCTAGAGGCTTCGAACAACGCTTGGGCTAGTTCTACCATCTTCATGCAAAGTTTAGTTCTCTCAATTTCTAGATCAGCTCGAGGGTAGTTTTTACTCATTTCCGTGACTTGAGGTCCCTCTTTTATTCTAGCCTGATATGCACGAAACATCATGTCTAGGTCTTCGGGTATGGGTTCCGGTAAAACTGATCCTGATTTTTGAGCTAGGATTTCTTGGTTTAATTCTTGTGAGGTCAATTCTTGTATTTTGGCTCTAGATTCCCTTAGACTTCCTTCCCCACTTATCTTTTTGCTCCATTTTCTCTTTATCCTTTCTCTAGAATCTTTCCAAGATTTCGTCTTTTTACTGCTAGATTCTGCAACTTCACTGGTTACGGCTACTTTCTCTTGATTAAGCTGTTGGTTTTGTAAAAGTGCCTGGGCTCTGGTTATAGCTTGGATAGGCACGTATGTAGGGTTGGATCCATCTGCGTTATTTACAATACCTATCACGTTGATCGGTGTCACATTCGAAGCGTTAACTGGGTTCTTAGGACAATCTTTGATTATGTGCTCTTTACCACAATCGGCACAAAAGCCTTGTATGCTATAGTACTGTGATTGCCTTGCTATTGGGGGATGTGGACAATCCTTTATGAAATGATCTCCTTGGCACCTAAAGCATGGTCCTCTAGGGCCCTGTGGTCTTTGTTGTCTCAATTGGGGCCGTGGGTTTGGGTTTGCGTACATCACATTAGCATAGTCTGGCTCCCAACTAGGTTCCATTGGTGGACTATCATAATGATAAGTCTCCACATGTTCTGGTGACTCCGTGTAATAAGCGGGTGGACTAGTTACATGAGTAGAGTCAAAACTGTTTGAGTTCGGGTCACTTTCGGTGATCAGGGGTGAAGAAGGCACTAAGGCCCTACTTAGGTTCTCTTCTGCAGCAGCGTATTTGACTGAGATGACATTCGCTGGTGGGGGTGGCTGCTGAGCTAAGACGGGTTGAGGTCTCTGTTGAGCCTGGTATGGGTAGTTCTGAGGAGGCCTATAGTAATAAGGCTGAGCATTGTATTGGCCTTGATACCTACCTGGCTGCTGGTATGTTTGCGGGTAGTTTTGTCTCACTGTTTGTTTGTTGTATGGGCAGTCCTGAGCCGTATGATTCGTGTATCGTCTCTCAATTGTACAATATTGGCCACTAGGGTTGACATGAGGTTGAGGTGCATTGGGACACACGTTTGCCAAATGATTTCCACCACAAGTGTAACAACGTACGTTAGTTGGTAGCTTGGGCACCTGTTTGCTAGAAACTCCTAGTTTTTGGGCCACTTTTTCTGCTAGATCCTCTATTGAATTCGACAGTTTTGTGGATGCTAGAGAAGAACAATCTGAGTCTTTATATACCTTTGAGAGTTCTAATTCCTCTCCTAGGTTATCCTCAATGTCTATACATATTCTTACACACACCTCTAGTGTTCTGGGTTCTTTTAGGTACACATAGGAGCGTAGTTTAGCGCTCAACAAGCCATCTAGGAACAATGATACTTGTTTGGCCTGTGAGGGTAGCTCTTGCATTGGACATCGTTCAACATATTGTCTGAACCTACGTCCTGCCAGTCTAACTGTTTCCTGAGGGGTTTGTTTAAAGCTATGAATCAACGAAGACGTGTCGTGTCTAATCCCACTTTTAGAGAATTCTGTGATGAATGACTCTAAAAAGTGATGGATGTCTCTAAATTGCCTTTGTTGCAGTGGTTGGAACCAAGTTAAAGCGGAATTCTTTAACGTTAGTCCAAATGCATTGTATTGCGTGAACATGTCCTCGACTTGTTCTGCTCTTAGTACTTGCTTGAATTCTGCGACATGGTCATAGGGATCTCCTGTCCCATCAAAATAATTTTTCATTGATTTTACCAACTGTGTGGGTCTCAATACTCTTGCGTGTTCACGTGGTCTAGGTAGAGGAAAATCATCTCTACCACCTGGTATTCCATGTTCTCTTTGTCTATCCGTCCTATTAGTGTTCGTGGTTGTTCTATCTCTCCCTATGGGGTGATTGAAGCTTACTTCTGGTCTCTCTTTATTTCGTTCTCCTTGATGTCCATGGGCTGAGGATGTTCCTGCCCCTTGTTGACTTGTATTCATGTTTGTTCTAGATGGAGGGAATACCAATTCACCTCTCCATGTGTATGTGTTTTTAGCGCGCTCAGGCACCACGAAGACTCTTTCTGAAGTCTCATCCAGGTATACAACCTTTCCAGGTGTATCTGGGTCCTTGAATTCATAGATTGTAATGATGCCTATCTCACCAGGGTGTTCCTTTCTGTACCTCCAAAAGGCTTCATCTGTCTCTTTATTTACAAACAACTCGGTGCTCTTGTTATCTTGAGGGATCCACTCTGGGATGAGTACTCTTGTTAATACAGATTTCCCTCTCGGTGTCCTAGGTTCTTCTAACGGTTCTTTTCCTTGAAATTTCGTTTCCATCTCTAATTGGATTGTGCCAAACTCATTAGTATCGTTTGGCTGCGTACTTAGGATGTACATGGTTCCTTCTTTGTCTATGTAAGCGTCTCTCTCAAATTTCACCACTGGTCTTTCCAATCCAATGGGTTGATCAGGGTTGTGCAGTTGCACCACCTGCCTTCGCAAACCATCCTCATAGATGCGAGCACCTAATCGGTTGGTTCGGAGAAACTCTAATTGCATTCTATAGGGTCCTTCAGGTTTTTCTAGGTATGCTACATTGGACCCTCCTTCTGGTCTGTCTGTGCTAAATGCCATTTCTGATTCGCTAGTCTCTGAGCTCTCGTAGGGGTAATTACTATTCAATTGCTGAGCCCAAGATCGAGCGGTAGTCCTTACACTAGCCTCTGATGATCTAAGGCTTCTTCTGTCCGACTTACCTATATGTTTGCCCGATCTAAGGTTCATTAATTTCCTTCCTTGCTCACTCAATTACACACTTAGATCGTCAATGGTCCTTTGTTATTATTCTCTTAATTCTTTTTAATTTTCTTTGGATTCTTGTCTTAATGAATGCGTCAGGAATTCGACTTTCGTTATGATTTTGAGTTCTCGTTCCGTCAGACTTATGTTCTTTTCTTTAGGTTTTCGCGTCACACACACCTTTACTTTAAGTCTTAAACTTGAAAAGAATTAGGTATCTTGAACTTGAGGCGTTCCTATCGACTTAAATCCACAATGCTAACGTTTAGCCTAAGCTAAGAATTGACTGAGGGGGTTGAGTAATCTTCCAACCTCAAGTCGACCTTTCTGGTTGCTCTGATGCCCTGTTGCCCAAGAAGCCGTGCTTCCCAAGCTCTGCTGTCTTCGCTGCCTCGCTTGCTTGCCTTTGATTGCCTTTGCTAGACCTGGAAAAATTCCAATATTAGACCAATTCACAAGATGATCAAACACTTGAGTATATACACCTTTTAATCCCTTTCCTTTTTGCCCAAAATTTCAATACTTGCCCCCTGGCTTCCTAGTCCCAAACTAGGTGAACCTCAAAATAGCTTATCCAAAAATAGACGTATTCTTTATGAAAAAAACAGTTGAGGTCACGTAGTACTCGTCACGAGCTTTCTAACGAGCTATTAAGCTCAAAAAACGGACTTCGGATGGATAATCGCGATGGCGTAAGGTTGAACCGTCGCGATGGCCCGATCAAGTGGACAATCGCGATGGCGCGAGTCAACGGTCAACGGGGAACAATCGCGATGGTCCGAAGTGAACCGTCGCGATGGTCCGCGATGCGATGGCTTGAGCCAATCGCGATGGTCCACCAAACAATGAATTTTTGGGATGCGAGTATGGATTCCTAGTGGCGCAGGTGTGCTCTTCACGCTGGTGTGGTCGCCTTCTCCAAATTCCGAACTTGGCGGACCATCGCGATGGTCTGACACAGTCGGAAATTTCTGACAGAAACTGAAATTTTTACCTTTTCCAAGCTTTCCTGATGCACTGGAGCTCTCTACCTGCAAGAAAACTCAAGAAAACACAAGCACACACAAGCACAAAAGTTCTCTCTCGCTCTCTCGCATGCACAAATGAGGGGAAATGAGGTGAATGGGTGGATATGGTGAATTTTCTGATTTTTTTGGAAATGGAGATGATGATGCGATGATGAAGATGGAGTATGGGGAAGGTGAAAAACACTAAAAACTAAGTAAAAACAACAACAAAAACTGAAATTTTTACCTTCCAACGCCACTTCTTGCTATACTCTTACCATCACACATTCGTCCTAAACTCGATCCCCGGCAACGGCGCCAAATTTGGTGTTGCTCTAGCACAATGGTGAGAACCACGTTAAAAAGCTTCACCTCCTTAATGTCAATCCGAGGGAGAGGTAGGAGTGATATGAAGATCATGAACGTGAGATGAAGTGAGAGTGAAGGTGAGAAGCACAAAGATGCACACACACATACACACACACAATGAAGAGACAAGCAAGACACAATGGAAGGTGGGAAATTAACTCTATTACTCAAGAATGCTCTTACAAGCTCAAACTAGCTCTATGCTCACACTAACCAAAATGAACCAACCTCAAAAATGAGCTCTCTAGCTCTTTTTATAGTTTCTAGACTAGTTTTGACCGGTTTCACATCTAGTGACCGGCCTAGTTAAAAAATAGGTCCTAGAGGCTATTTGGAAGGGTAAACGATGTCTAAAAATAACGAAATTTGGTACGAGCATTCTACCTAAGCTCCTCAAGCTCGAGGACTCCTCGGCTTGCACAAAATGGAGCTATGGATTACAAAATGGGGTTTTCTATGATACATATGTTACAATTAGTGATAATAATCACTGTTGAATGTTTGGAGAATTAATAAGAAATATATTTGTTTAAAAAATTGATCCTCCTGGCTCCCTGCTTTGTCTTCACATGCTTCTTCACATGCTTCCGTGGCGTCTGTGCCTCTGGCTACTTCCAACAGAACCCCTCCTTATATAAGAGAGGAGGAGGGATCCGTTGAGTATAAGTGGCCAAAGGTTTCATTAACTAAGATATTCTAAAAATGATAGGTAGTTGGGAAAAAAAATAAGGGAATCTTCTTAGAGAGAGAGAGCTCTTACACGTATCCAAAAGAGAGCTCTTATTTCTAAAATAAGGCAAGGACTAAAAAAAAAGGACTTTTACAAAAAAGAAGGATAAGGTTGAGTTTTTATGGGTTTTCTAACAAAAATAAGTAAGAGGTAGTTCCTATGAAAGAACTTGTATACAAGAGGGAAAAATGGGAATTTTGGGAGACTCCACATAAGGCCTTGAGCCTTCAAGTATCCTTAACTCCGAGGGAGGCCTCCAAGTATTCCATAGCCTTATAGCTTCATAGGTCCTTCATAATTTCATGGTTCCAACACCATCATTATGGGATACATTTTGCATAGCTATTAGCAATAGTGCACCTGGTGGTAAACTCGTGTATGATGACATATGTGGAGCACTCTTGAGTCTGGATATTTGTAGGAAATCTATGGTTGGCACTCAGAGTGGAGATGCATATAATGTTTGTGATTCTTACCAAGGAAAGAATCAGAAAGATGGTAGGAGCAAGAACAAGGAAAAGAATGGTCAACAGAATAAGACTAGAAGCAAATCAAGGAAGAGGGATATCGAATGCCATTATTGTCATAAGAAAGGACATATGAAGAAAGATTGTTATGCATTAAATAATGCTAAAGGTAAAGGACAAAATGTTGATGGGCATGTTAAATAGTTACCTACACCATCTACTTGGACTGTGAAGATTGAAGAAATTAATGTTATTTTTGATGATGTTGATGTGTTGACACTTGATAGTACTGTGCCAACAGAGGCTCTTATGGCTGATTCTCTTTCCCACACATGGCTGCTAGATTCTCGTGCTTATTTCCATGTGACACCACACAGAGAATGGTTCTCTAATTATGCAGAAAAGTCTCTTGGTACCGTGAGACTTGGTGACTCTTACCAGTGTGACGTTGTGGGGATTGGAGCTCTAGTTGTGCAGTTCATTGATGGTTCAAAATTTACTATGCATAATGTATGCCATGTACCTCAGTTATCACGAGCTTTCTAACGAGCTATTAAGCTCAAAAAACGGACTTCGGATGAAAAAGTTATGAGCGTTCAGGCCCTGGGGGGTAAAAACTGACGGTCAAGTTTTCCTTCAAATATGAGCTAAGGGATCTCCTATGAGTCTAATGGTCCAAAAATTTTTCAAAAATACCCTCAAAATTGGTCAAAAATTGAAGTCCAAAATTCGCGATGGGGGTGGACAATCGCGATGGTCCGGGACAATCGCGATGGTCCAAGCGAACCGTCGCGATGGCGTGGAATTTGGACAATCGCGATGGCCCAAAAAAACGAACCGTCGCGATGGCGCGGGTCAACGGTCAAAGTTGGATAATCGCGATGGCGTAAGGTTGAACCGTCGCGATGGCCCGATCAAGTGGACAATCGCGATGGCGCGGTCAACGGTCAACGGTGGATAATCGCGATGGCGTAAGGTTGAACCGTCGCGATGGCCCGATCAAGTGGACAATCGCGATGGCGCGAGTCAACGGTCAACGGGGAACAATCGCGATGGTCCGAAGTGAACCGTCGCGATGGTCCGCGATGCGATGGCTTGAGCCAATCGCGATGGTCCACCAAACAATGAATTTTTGGGATGCGAGTATGGATTCCTAGTGGCGCAGGTGTGCTCTTCACGCTGGTGTGGTCGCCTTCTCCAAATTCCGAACTTGGCGGACCATCGCGATGGTCTGACACAGTCGGAAATTTCTGACAGAAACTGAAATTTTTACCTTTTCCAAGCTTTCCTGATGCACTGGAGCTCTCTACCTGCAAGAAAACTCAAGAAAACACAAGCACACACAAGCACAAAAGTTCTCTCTCGCTCTCTCGCATGCACAAATGAGGGGAAATGAGGTGAATGGGTGGATATGGTGAATTTTCTGATTTTTTTGGAAATGGAGATGATGATGCGATGATGAAGATGGAGTATGGGGAAGGTGAAAAACACTAAAAACTAAGTAAAAACAACAACAAAAACTGAAATTTTTACCTTCCAACGCCACTTCTTGCTATACTCTTACCATCACACATTCGTCCTAGACTCGATCCCCGGCAACGGCGCCAAATTTGGTGTTGCTCTAGCACAATGGTGAGAACCACGTTAAAAAGCTTCACCTCCTTAATGTCAATCCGAGGGAGAGGTAGGAGTGATATGAAGATCGTGAACGTGAGATGAAGTGAGAGTGAAGGTGAGAAGCACAAAGATGCACACACACATACACACACACAATGAAGAGACAAGCAAGACACAATGGAAGGTGGGAAATTAACTCTATTACTCAAGAATGCTCTTACAAGCTCAAACTAGCTCTATGCTCACACTAACCAAAATGAACCAACCTCAAAAATGAGCTCTCTAGCTCTTTTTATAGTTTCTAGACTAGTTTTGACCGGTTTCACATCTAATGACCGGCCTAGTTAAAAAATAGGTCCTAGAGGCTATTTGGAAGGGTAAACGATGTCTAAAAATAACGAAATTTGGTACGAGCATTCTACCTAAGCTCCTCAAGCTCGAGGACTCCTCGGCTTGCACAAAATGGAGCTATGGATTACAAAATGGGGTTTTCTATGATACATATGTTACAATTAGTGATAATAATCACTGTTGAATGTTTGGAGAATTAATAAGAAATATATTTGTTTAAAAAATTGATCCTCCTGGCTCCCTGCTTTGTCTTCACATGCTTCTTCACATGCTTCCGTGGCGTCTGTGCCTCTGGCTACTTCCAACAGAGCCCCTCCTTATATAAGAGAGGAGGAGGGATCCGTTGAGTACAAGTGGCCAAAGGTTTCATTAACTAAGATATTCTAAAAATGATAGGTAGTTGGGAAAAAAAATAAGGGAATCTTCTTAGAGAGAGAGAGCTCTTACACGTATCCAAAAGAGAGCTCTTATTTCTAAAATAAGGCAAGGACTAAAAAAAAAGGACTTTTACAAAAAAGAAGGATAAGGTTGAGTTTTTATGGGTTTTCTAACAAAAATAAGTAAGAGGTAGTTCCTATGAAAGAACTTGTATACAAGAGGGAAAAATGGGAATTTTGGGAGACTCCACATAAGGCCTTGAGCCTTCAAGTATCCTTAACTCCGAGGGAGGCCTCCAAGTATTCCATAGCCTTATAGCTTCATAGGTCCTTCATAATTTCATGGTTCCAACACCATCATTATGGGATACATTTTGCATAGCTATTAGCAATAGTGCACCTGGTGGTAAACTCGTGTATGATGACATATGTGGAGCACTCTTGAGTCTGGATATTTGTAGGAAATCTATGGTTGGCACTCAGAGTGGAGATGCATATAATGTTTGTGATTCTTACCAAGGAAAGAATCAGAAAGATGGTAGGAGCAAGAACAAGGAAAAGAATGGTCAACAGAATAAGACTAGAAGCAAATCAAGGAAGAGGGATATCGAATGCCATTATTGTCATAAGAAAGGACATATGAAGAAAGATTGTTATGCATTAAATAATGCTAAAGGTAAAGGACAAAATGTTGATGGGCATGTTAAATAGTTACCTACACCATCTACTTGGACTGTGAAGATTGAAGAAATTAATGTTATTTTTGATGATGTTGATGTGTTGACACTTGATAGTACTGTGCCAACTGAGGCTCTTATGGCTGATTCTCTTTCCCACACATGGCTGCTAGATTCTCGTGCTTATTTCCATGTGACACCACACAGAGAATGGTTCTCTAATTATGCAGAAAAGTCTCTTGGTACCGTGAGACTTGGTGACTCTTACCAGTGTGACGTTGTGGGGATTGGAGCTGTAGTTGTGCAGTTCATTGATGGTTCAAAATTTACTATGCATAATGTATGCCATGTACCTCAGTTATCACGAGCTTTCTAACGAGCTATTAAGCTCAAAAAACGGACTTCGGATGAAAAAGTTATGAGCGTTCAGGCCCTGGGGGGTAAAAACTGACGGTCAAGTTTTCCTTCAAATATGAGCTAAGGGATCTCCTATGAGTCTAATGGTCCAAAAATTTTTCAAAAATACCCTCAAAATTGGTCAAAAATTGAAGTCCAAAATTCGCGATGGGGGTGGACAATCGCGATGGTCCGGGACAATCGCGATGGTCCAAGCGAACCGTCGCGATGGCGTGGAATTTGGACAATCGCGATGGCCCGAAAAAACGAACCGTCGCGATGGCGCGGGTCAACGGTCAAAGTTGGATAATCGCGATGGCGTAAGGTTGAACCGTCGCGATGGCCCGATCAAGTGGACAATCGCGATGGCGCGGTCAACGGTCAACGGTGGATAATCGCGATGGCGTAAGGTTGAACCGTCGCGATGGCCCGATCAAGTGGACAATCGCGATGGCGCGAGTCAACGGTCAACGGGGAACAATCGCGATGGTCCGAAGTGAACCGTCGCGATGGTCCGCGATGCGATGGCTTGAGCCAATCGCGATGGTCCACCAAACAATGAATTTTTGGGATGCGAGTATGGATTCCTAGTGGCGCAGGTGTGCTCTTCACGCTGGTGTGGTCGCCTTCTCCAAATTCCGAACTTGGCGGACCATCGCGATGGTCTGACACAGTCGGAAATTTCTGACAGAAACTGAAATTTTTACCTTTTCCAAGCTTTCCTGATGCACTGGAGCTCTCTACCTGCAAGAAAACTCAAGAAAACACAAGCACACACAAGCACAAAAGTTCTCTCTCGCTCTCTCGCATGCACAAATGAGGGGAAATGAGGTGAATGGGTGGATATGGTGAATTTTCTGATTTTTTTGGAAATGGAGATGATGATGCGATGATGAAGATGGAGTATGGGGAAGGTGAAAAACACTAAAAACTAAGTAAAAACAACAACAAAAACTGAAATTTTTACCTTCCAACGCCACTTCTTGCTATACTCTTACCATCACACATTCGTCCTAGACTCGATCCCCGGCAACGGCGCCAAATTTGGTGTTGCTCTAGCACAATGGTGAGAACCACGTTAAAAAGCTTCACCTCCTTAATGTCAATCCGAGGGAGAGGTAGGAGTGATATGAAGATCGTGAACGTGAGATGAAGTGAGAGTGAAGGTGAGAAGCACAAAGATGCACACACACATACACACACACAATGAAGAGACAAGCAAGACACAATGGAAGGTGGGAAATTAACTCTATTACTCAAGAATGCTCTTACAAGCTCAAACTAGCTCTATGCTCACACTAACCAAAATGAACCAACCTCAAAAATGAGCTCTCTAGCTCTTTTTATAGTTTCTAGACTAGTTTTGACCGGTTTCACATCTAGTGACCGGCCTAGTTAAAAAATAGGTCCTAGAGGCTATTTGGAAGGGTAAACGATGTCTAAAAATAACGAAATTTGGTACGAGCATTCTACCTAAGCTCCTCAAGCTCGAGGACTCCTCGGCTTGCACAAAATGGAGCTATGGATTACAAAATGGGGTTTTCTATGATACATATGTTACAATTAGTGATAATAATCACTGTTGAATGTTTGGAGAATTAATAAGAAATATATTTGTTTAAAAGATTGATCCTCCTGGCTCCCTGCTTTGTCTTCACATGCTTCTTCACATGCTTCCGTGGCGTCTGTGCCTCTGGCTACTTCCAACAGAGCCCCTCCTTATATAAGAGAGGAGGAGGGATCCGTTGAGTACAAGTGGCCAAAGGTTTCATTAACTAAGATATTCTAAAAATGATAGGTAGTTGGGAAAAAAAATAAGGGAATCTTCTTAGAGAGAGAGAGCTCTTACACGTATCCAAAAGAGAGCTCTTATTTCTAAAATAAGGCAAGGACTAAAAAAAAAGGACTTTTACAAAAAAGAAGGATAAGGTTGAGTTTTTATGGGTTTTCTAACAAAAATAAGTAAGAGGTAGTTCCTATGAAAGAACTTGTATACAAGAGGGAAAAATGGGAATTTTGGGAGACTCCACATAAGGCCTTGAGCCTTCAAGTATCCTTAACTCCGAGGGAGGCCTCCAAGTATTCCATAGCCTTATAGCTTCATAGGTCCTTCATAATTTCATGGTTCCAACACCATCATTATGGGATACATTTTGCATAGCTATTAGCAATAGTGCACCTGGTGGTAAACTCGTGTATGATGACATATGTGGAGCACTCTTGAGTCTGGATATTTGTAGGAAATCTATGGTTGGCACTCAGAGTGGAGATGCATATAATGTTTGTGATTCTTACCAAGGAAAGAATCAGAAAGATGGTAGGAGCAAGAACAAGGAAAAGAATGGTCAACAGAATAAGACTAGAAGCAAATCAAGGAAGAGGGATATCGAATGCCATTATTGTCATAAGAAAGGACATATGAAGAAAGATTGTTATGCATTAAATAATGCTAAAGGTAAAGGACAAAATGTTGATGGGCATGTTAAATAGTTACCTACACCATCTACTTGGACTGTGAAGATTGAAGAAATTAATGTTATTTTTGATGATGTTGATGTGTTGACACTTGATAGTACTGTGCCAACTGAGGCTCTTATGGCTGATTCTCTTTCCCACACATGGCTGCTAGATTCTCGTGCTTATTTCCATGTGACACCACACAGAGAATGGTTCTCTAATTATGCAGAAAAGTCTCTTGGTACCGTGAGACTTGGTGACTCTTACCAGTGTGACGTTGTGGGGATTGGAGCTGTAGTTGTGCAGTTCATTGATGGTTCAAAATTTACTATGCATAATGTATGCCATGTACCTCAGTTATCACGAGCTTTCTAACGAGCTATTAAGCTCAAAAAACGGACTTCGGATGAAAAAGTTATGAGCGTTCAGGCCCTGGGGGGTAAAAACTGACGGTCAAGTTTTCCTTCAAATATGAGCTAAGGGATCTCCTATGAGTCTAATGGTCCAAAAATTTTTCAAAAATACCCTCAAAATTGGTCAAAAATTGAAGTCCAAAATTCGCGATGGGGGTGGACAATCGCGATGGTCCGGGACAATCGCGATGGTCCAAGCGAACCGTCGCGATGGCGTGGAATTTGGACAATCGCGATGGCCCGAAAAAACGAACCGTCGCGATGGCGCGGGTCAACGGTCAAAGTTGGATAATCGCGATGGCGTAAGGTTGAACCGTCGCGATGGCCCGATCAAGTGGACAATCGCGATGGCGCGGTCAACGGTCAACGGTGGATAATCGCGATGGCGTAAGGTTGAACCGTCGCGATGGCCCGATCAAGTGGACAATCGCGATGGCGCGAGTCAACGGTCAACGGGGAACAATCGCGATGGTCCGAAGTGAACCGTCGCGATGGTCCGCGATGCGATGGCTTGAGCCAATCGCGATGGTCCACCAAACAATGAATTTTTGGGATGCGAGTATGGATTCCTAGTGGCGCAGGTGTGCTCTTCACGCTGGTGTGGTCGCCTTCTCCAAATTCCGAACTTGGCGGACCATCGCGATGGTCTGACACAGTCGGAAATTTCTGACAGAAACTGAAATTTTTACCTTTTCCAAGCTTTCCTGATGCACTGGAGCTCTCTACCTGCAAGAAAACTCAAGAAAACACAAGCACACACAAGCACAAAAGTTCTCTCTCGCTCTCTCGCATGCACAAATGAGGGGAAATGAGGTGAATGGGTGGATATGGTGAATTTTCTGATTTTTTTGGAAATGGAGATGATGATGCGATGATGAAGATGGAGTATGGGGAAGGTGAAAAACACTAAAAACTAAGTAAAAACAACAACAAAAACTGAAATTTTTACCTTCCAACGCCACTTCTTGCTATACTCTTACCATCACACATTCGTCCTAGACTCGATCCCCGGCAACGGCGCCAAATTTGGTGTTGCTCTAGCACAATGGTGAGAACCACGTTAAAAAGCTTCACCTCCTTAATGTCAATCCGAGGGAGAGGTAGGAGTGATATGAAGATCGTGAACGTGAGATGAAGTGAGAGTGAAGGTGAGAAGCACAAAGATGCACACACACATACACACACACAATGAAGAGACAAGCAAGACACAATGGAAGGTGGGAAATTAACTCTATTACTCAAGAATGCTCTTACAAGCTCAAACTAGCTCTATGCTCACACTAACCAAAATGAACCAACCTCAAAAATGAGCTCTCTAGCTCTTTTTATAGTTTCTAGACTAGTTTTGACCGGTTTCACATCTAGTGACCGGCCTAGTTAAAAAATAGGTCCTAGAGGCTATTTGGAAGGGTAAACGATGTCTAAAAATAACGAAATTTGGTACGAGCATTCTACCTAAGCTCCTCAAGCTCGAGGACTCCTCGGCTTGCACAAAATGGAGCTATGGATTACAAAATGGGGTTTTCTATGATACATATGTTACAATTAGTGATAATAATCACTGTTGAATGTTTGGAGAATTAATAAGAAATATATTTGTTTAAAAGATTGATCCTCCTGGCTCCCTGCTTTGTCTTCACATGCTTCTTCACATGCTTCCGTGGCGTCTGTGCCTCTGGCTACTTCCAACAGAGCCCCTCCTTATATAAGAGAGGAGGAGGGATCCGTTGAGTACAAGTGGCCAAAGGTTTCATTAACTAAGATATTCTAAAAATGATAGGTAGTTGGGAAAAAAAATAAGGGAATCTTCTTAGAGAGAGAGAGCTCTTACACGTATCCAAAAGAGAGCTCTTATTTCTAAAATAAGGCAAGGACTAAAAAAAAAGGACTTTTACAAAAAAGAAGGATAAGGTTGAGTTTTTATGGGTTTTCTAACAAAAATAAGTAAGAGGTAGTTCCTATGAAAGAACTTGTATACAAGAGGGAAAAATGGGAATTTTGGGAGACTCCACATAAGGCCTTGAGCCTTCAAGTATCCTTAACTCCGAGGGAGGCCTCCAAGTATTCCATAGCCTTATAGCTTCATAGGTCCTTCATAATTTCATGGTTCCAACACCATCATTATGGGATACATTTTGCATAGCTATTAGCAATAGTGCACCTGGTGGTAAACTCGTGTATGATGACATATGTGGAGCACTCTTGAGTCTGGATATTTGTAGGAAATCTATGGTTGGCACTCAGAGTGGAGATGCATATAATGTTTGTGATTCTTACCAAGGAAAGAATCAGAAAGATGGTAGGAGCAAGAACAAGGAAAAGAATGGTCAACAGAATAAGACTAGAAGCAAATCAAGGAAGAGGGATATCGAATGCCATTATTGTCATAAGAAAGGACATATGAAGAAAGATTGTTATGCATTAAATAATGCTAAAGGTAAAGGACAAAATGTTGATGGGCATGTTAAATAGTTACCTACACCATCTACTTGGACTGTGAAGATTGAAGAAATTAATGTTATTTTTGATGATGTTGATGTGTTGACACTTGATAGTACTGTGCCAACTGAGGCTCTTATGGCTGATTCTCTTTCCCACACATGGCTGCTAGATTCTCGTGCTTATTTCCATGTGACACCACACAGAGAATGGTTCTCTAATTATGCAGAAAAGTCTCTTGGTACCGTGAGACTTGGTGACTCTTACCAGTGTGACGTTGTGGGGATTGGAGCTGTAGTTGTGCAGTTCATTGATGGTTCAAAATTTACTATGCATAATGTATGCCATGTACCTCAGTTATCACGAGCTTTCTAACGAGCTATTAAGCTCAAAAAACGGACTTCGGATGAAAAAGTTATGAGCGTTCAGGCCCTGGGGGGTAAAAACTGACGGTCAAGTTTTCCTTCAAATATGAGCTAAGGGATCTCCTATGAGTCTAATGGTCCAAAAATTTTTCAAAAATACCCTCAAAATTGGTCAAAAATTGAAGTCCAAAATTCGCGATGGGGGTGGACAATCGCGATGGTCCGGGACAATCGCGATGGTCCAAGCGAACCGTCGCGATGGCGTGGAATTTGGACAATCGCGATGGCCCGAAAAAACGAACCGTCGCGATGGCGCGGGTCAACGGTCAAAGTTGGATAATCGCGATGGCGTAAGGTTGAACCGTCGCGATGGCCCGATCAAGTGGACAATCGCGATGGCGCGGTCAACGGTCAACGGTGGATAATCGCGATGGCGTAAGGTTGAACCGTCGCGATGGCCCGATCAAGTGGACAATCGCGATGGCGCGAGTCAACGGTCAACGGGGAACAATCGCGATGGTCCGAAGTGAACCGTCGCGATGGTCCGCGATGCGATGGCTTGAGCCAATCGCGATGGTCCACCAAACAATGAATTTTTGGGATGCGAGTATGGATTCCTAGTGGCGCAGGTGTGCTCTTCACGCTGGTGTGGTCGCCTTCTCCAAATTCCGAACTTGGCGGACCATCGCGATGGTCTGACACAGTCGGAAATTTCTGACAGAAACTGAAATTTTTACCTTTTCCAAGCTTTCCTGATGCACTGGAGCTCTCTACCTGCAAGAAAACTCAAGAAAACACAAGCACACACAAGCACAAAAGTTCTCTCTCGCTCTCTCGCATGCACAAATGAGGGGAAATGAGGTGAATGGGTGGATATGGTGAATTTTCTGATTTTTTTGGAAATGGAGATGATGATGCGATGATGAAGATGGAGTATGGGGAAGGTGAAAAACACTAAAAACTAAGTAAAAACAACAACAAAAACTGAAATTTTTACCTTCCAACGCCACTTCTTGCTATACTCTTACCATCACACATTCGTCCTAGACTCGATCCCCGGCAACGGCGCCAAATTTGGTGTTGCTCTAGCACAATGGTGAGAACCACGTTAAAAAGCTTCACCTCCTTAATGTCAATCCGAGGGAGAGGTAGGAGTGATATGAAGATCGTGAACGTGAGATGAAGTGAGAGTGAAGGTGAGAAGCACAAAGATGCACACACACATACACACACACAATGAAGAGACAAGCAAGACACAATGGAAGGTGGGAAATTAACTCTATTACTCAAGAATGCTCTTACAAGCTCAAACTAGCTCTATGCTCACACTAACCAAAATGAACCAACCTCAAAAATGAGCTCTCTAGCTCTTTTTATAGTTTCTAGACTAGTTTTGACCGGTTTCACATCTAGTGACCGGCCTAGTTAAAAAATAGGTCCTAGAGGCTATTTGGAAGGGTAAACGATGTCTAAAAATAACGAAATTTGGTACGAGCATTCTACCTAAGCTCCTCAAGCTCGAGGACTCCTCGGCTTGCACAAAATGGAGCTATGGATTACAAAATGGGGTTTTCTATGATACATATGTTACAATTAGTGATAATAATCACTGTTGAATGTTTGGAGAATTAATAAGAAATATATTTGTTTAAAAGATTGATCCTCCTGGCTCCCTGCTTTGTCTTCACATGCTTCTTCACATGCTTCCGTGGCGTCTGTGCCTCTGGCTACTTCCAACAGAGCCCCTCCTTATATAAGAGAGGAGGAGGGATCCGTTGAGTACAAGTGGCCAAAGGTTTCATTAACTAAGATATTCTAAAAATGATAGGTAGTTGGGAAAAAAAATAAGGGAATCTTCTTAGAGAGAGAGAGCTCTTACACGTATCCAAAAGAGAGCTCTTATTTCTAAAATAAGGCAAGGACTAAAAAAAAAGGACTTTTACAAAAAAGAAGGATAAGGTTGAGTTTTTATGGGTTTTCTAACAAAAATAAGTAAGAGGTAGTTCCTATGAAAGAACTTGTATACAAGAGGGAAAAATGGGAATTTTGGGAGACTCCACATAAGGCCTTGAGCCTTCAAGTATCCTTAACTCCGAGGGAGGCCTCCAAGTATTCCATAGCCTTATAGCTTCATAGGTCCTTCATAATTTCATGGTTCCAACACCATCATTATGGGATACATTTTGCATAGCTATTAGCAATAGTGCACCTGGTGGTAAACTCGTGTATGATGACATATGTGGAGCACTCTTGAGTCTGGATATTTGTAGGAAATCTATGGTTGGCACTCAGAGTGGAGATGCATATAATGTTTGTGATTCTTACCAAGGAAAGAATCAGAAAGATGGTAGGAGCAAGAACAAGGAAAAGAATGGTCAACAGAATAAGACTAGAAGCAAATCAAGGAAGAGGGATATCGAATGCCATTATTGTCATAAGAAAGGACATATGAAGAAAGATTGTTATGCATTAAATAATGCTAAAGGTAAAGGACAAAATGTTGATGGGCATGTTAAATAGTTACCTACACCATCTACTTGGACTGTGAAGATTGAAGAAATTAATGTTATTTTTGATGATGTTGATGTGTTGACACTTGATAGTACTGTGCCAACTGAGGCTCTTATGGCTGATTCTCTTTCCCACACATGGCTGCTAGATTCTCGTGCTTATTTCCATGTGACACCACACAGAGAATGGTTCTCTAATTATGCAGAAAAGTCTCTTGGTACCGTGAGACTTGGTGACTCTTACCAGTGTGACGTTGTGGGGATTGGAGCTGTAGTTGTGCAGTTCATTGATGGTTCAAAATTTACTATGCATAATGTATGCCATGTACCTCAGTTATCACGAGCTTTCTAACGAGCTATTAAGCTCAAAAAACGGACTTCGGATGAAAAAGTTATGAGCGTTCAGGCCCTGGGGGGTAAAAACTGACGGTCAAGTTTTCCTTCAAATATGAGCTAAGGGATCTCCTATGAGTCTAATGGTCCAAAAATTTTTCAAAAATACCCTCAAAATTGGTCAAAAATTGAAGTCCAAAATTCGCGATGGGGGTGGACAATCGCGATGGTCCGGGACAATCGCGATGGTCCAAGCGAACCGTCGCGATGGCGTGGAATTTGGACAATCGCGATGGCCCGAAAAAACGAACCGTCGCGATGGCGCGGGTCAACGGTCAAAGTTGGATAATCGCGATGGCGTAAGGTTGAACCGTCGCGATGGCCCGATCAAGTGGACAATCGCGATGGCGCGGTCAACGGTCAACGGTGGATAATCGCGATGGCGTAAGGTTGAACCGTCGCGATGGCCCGATCAAGTGGACAATCGCGATGGCGCGAGTCAACGGTCAACGGGGAACAATCGCGATGGTCCGAAGTGAACCGTCGCGATGGTCCGCGATGCGATGGCTTGAGCCAATCGCGATGGTCCACCAAACAATGAATTTTTGGGATGCGAGTATGGATTCCTAGTGGCGAAGGTGTGCTCTTCACGCTGGTGTGGTCGCCTTCTCCAAATTCCGAACTTGGCGGACCATCGCGATGGTCTGACACAGTCGGAAATTTCTGACAGAAACTGAAATTTTTACCTTTTCCAAGCTTTCCTGATGCACTGGAGCTCTCTACCTGCAAGAAAACTCAAGAAAACACAAGCACACACAAGCACAAAAGTTCTCTCTCGCTCTCTCGCATGCACAAATGAGGGGAAATGAGGTGAATGGGTGGATATGGTGAATTTTCTGATTTTTTTGGAAATGGAGATGATGATGCGATGATGAAGATGGAGTATGGGGAAGGTGAAAAACACTAAAAACTAAGTAAAAACAACAACAAAAACTGAAATTTTACCTTCCAACGCCCTTCTTGCTATACTCTTACCATCACACATTCGTCCTAGACTCGATCCCCAGGCAACGGCGCCAAATTTGGTGTTGCTCTAGCACAATGGTGAGAACCACGTTAAAAAGCTTCACCTCCTTAATGTCAATCCGAGGGAGAGGTAGGAGTGATATGAAGATCGTGAACGTGAGATGAAGTGAGAGTGAAGGTGAGAAGCACAAAGATGCACACACACATACACACACACAATGAAGAGACAAGCAAGACACAATGGAAGGTGGGAAATTAACTCTATTACTCAAGAATGCTCTTACAAGCTCAAACTAGCTCTATGCTCACACTAACCAAAATGAACCAACCTCAAAAATGAGCTCTCTAGCTCTTTTTATAGTTTCTAGACTAGTTTTGACCGGTTTCACATCTAGTGACCGGCCTAGTTAAAAAATAGGTCCTAGAGGCTATTTGGAAGGGTAAACGATGTCTAAAAATAACGAAATTTGGTACGAGCATTCTACCTAAGCTCCTCAAGCTCGAGGACTCCTCGGCTTGCACAAAATGGAGCTATGGATTACAAAATGGGGTTTTCTATGATACATATGTTACAATTAGTGATAATAATCACTGTTGAATGTTTGGAGAATTAATAAGAAATATATTTGTTTAAAAGATTGATCCTCCTGGCTCCCTGCTTTGTCTTCACATGCTTCTTCACATGCTTCCGTGGCGTCTGTGCCTCTGGCTACTTCCAACAGAGCCCCTCCTTATATAAGAGAGGAGGAGGGATCCGTTGAGTACAAGTGGCCAAAGGTTTCATTAACTAAGATATTCTAAAAATGATAGGTAGTTGGGAAAAAAAATAAGGGAATCTTCTTAGAGAGAGAGAGCTCTTACACGTATCCAAAAGAGAGCTCTTATTTCTAAAATAAGGCAAGGACTAAAAAAAAAGGACTTTTACAAAAAAGAAGGATAAGGTTGAGTTTTTATGGGTTTTCTAACAAAAATAAGTAAGAGGTAGTTCCTATGAAAGAACTTGTATACAAGAGGGAAAAATGGGAATTTTGGGAGACTCCACATAAGGCCTTGAGCCTTCAAGTATCCTTAACTCCGAGGGAGGCCTCCAAGTATTCCATAGCCTTATAGCTTCATAGGTCCTTCATAATTTCATGGTTCCAACACCATCATTATGGGATACATTTTGCATAGCTATTAGCAATAGTGCACCTGGTGGTAAACTCGTGTATGATGACATATGTGGAGCACTCTTGAGTCTGGATATTTGTAGGAAATCTATGGTTGGCACTCAGAGTGGAGATGCATATAATGTTATGTGATTCTTACCAAGGAAAGAATCAGAAAGATGGTAGGAGCAAGAACAAGGAAAAGAATGGTCAACAGAATAAGACTAGAAGCAAATCAAGGAAGAGGGATATCGAATGCCATTATTGTCATAAGAAAGGACATATGAAGAAAGATTGTTATGCATTAAATAATGCTAAAGGTAAAGGACAAAATGTTGATGGGCATGTTAAATAGTTACCTACACCATCTACTTGGACTGTGAAGATTGAAGAAATTAATGTTATTTTTGATGATGTTGATGTGTTGACACTTGATAGTACTGTGCCAACTGAGGCTCTTATGGCTGATTCTCTTTCCCACACATGGCTGCTAGATTCTCGTGCTTATTTCCATGTGACACCACACAGAGAATGGTTCTCTAATTATGCAGAAAAGTCTCTTGGTACCGTGAGACTTGGTGACTCTTACCAGTGTGACGTTGTGGGGATTGGAGCTGTAGTTGTGCAGTTCATTGATGGTTCAAAATTTACTATGCATAATGTATGCCATGTACCTCAGTTATCACGAGCTTTCTAACGAGCTATTAAGCTCAAAAAACGGACTTCGGATGAAAAAGTTATGAGCGTTCAGGCCCTGGGGGGTAAAAACTGACGGTCAAGTTTTCCTTCAAATATGAGCTAAGGGATCTCCTATGAGTCTAATGGTCCAAAAATTTTTCAAAAATACCCTCAAAATTGGTCAAAAATTGAAGTCCAAAATTCGCGATGGGGGTGGACAATCGCGATGGTCCGGGACAATCGCGATGGTCCAAGCGAACCGTCGCGATGGCGTGGAATTTGGACAATCGCGATGGCCCGAAAAAACGAACCGTCGCGATGGCGCGGGTCAACGGTCAAAGTTGGATAATCGCGATGGCGTAAGGTTGAACCGTCGCGATGGCCCGATCAAGTGGACAATCGCGATGGCGCGGTCAACGGTCAACGGTGGATAATCGCGATGGCGTAAGGTTGAACCGTCGCGATGGCCCGATCAAGTGGACAATCGCGATGGCGCGAGTCAACGGTCAACGGGGAACAATCGCGATGGTCCGAAGTGAACCGTCGCGATGGTCCGCGATGCGATGGCTTGAGCCAATCGCGATGGTCCACCAAACAATGAATTTTTGGGATGCGAGTATGGATTCCTAGTGGCGCAGGTGTGCTCTTCACGCTGGTGTGGTCGCCTTCTCCAAATTCCGAACTTGGCGGACCATCGCGATGGTCTGACACAGTCGGAAATTTCTGACAGAAACTGAAATTTTTACCTTTTCCAAGCTTTCCTGATGCACTGGAGCTCTCTACCTGCAAGAAAACTCAAGAAAACACAAGCACACACAAGCACAAAAGTTCTCTCTCGCTCTCTCGCATGCACAAATGAGGGGAAATGAGGTGAATGGGTGGATATGGTGAATTTTCTGATTTTTTTGGAAATGGAGATGATGATGCGATGATGAAGATGGAGTATGGGGAAGGTGAAAAACACTAAAAACTAAGTAAAAACAACAACAAAAACTGAAATTTTTACCTTCCTCACACATTCGTCCTAGACTCGATCCCCAGCAACGGCGCCAAATTTGGTGTTGCTCTAGCACAATGGTGAGAACCACGTTAAAAAGCTTCACCTCCTTAATGTCAATCCGAGGGAGAGGTAGGAATGATATGAAGATCGTGAACGTGAGATGAAGTGAGAGTGAAGGTGAGAAGCACAAAGATGCACACACACATACACACACACAATGAAGAGACAAGCAAGACACAATGGAAGGTGGGAAATTAACTCTATTACTCAAGAATGCTCTTACAAGCTCAAACTAGCTCTATGCTCACACTAACCAAAATGAACCAACCTCAAAAATGAGCTCTCTAGCTCTTTTTATAGTTTCTAGACTAGTTTTGACCGGTTTCACATCTAGTGACCGGCCTAGTTAAAAAATAGGTCCTAGAGGCTATTTGGAAGGGTAAACGATGTCTAAAAATAACGAAATTTGGTACGAGCATTCTACCTAAGCTCCTCAAGCTCGAGGACTCCTCGGCTTGCACAAAATGGAGCTATGGATTACAAAATGGGGTTTTCTATGATACATATGTTACAATTAGTGATAATAATCACTGTTGAATGTTTGGAGAATTAATAAGAAATATATTTGTTTAAAAGATTGATCCTCCTGGCTCCCTGCTTTGTCTTCACATGCTTCTTCACATGCTTCCGTGGCGTCTGTGCCTCTGGCTACTTCCAACAGAGCCCCTCCTTATATAAGAGAGGAGGAGGGATCCGTTGAGTACAAGTGGCCAAAGGTTTCATTAACTAAGATATTCTAAAAATGATAGGTAGTTGGGAAAAAAAATAAGGGAATCTTCTTAGAGAGAGAGAGCTCTTACACGTATCCAAAAGAGAGCTCTTATTTCTAAAATAAGGCAAGGACTAAAAAAAAAGGACTTTTACAAAAAAGAAGGATAAGGTTGAGTTTTTATGGGTTTTCTAACAAAAATAAGTAAGAGGTAGTTCCTATGAAAGAACTTGTATACAAGAGGGAAAAATGGGAATTTTGGGAGACTCCACATAAGGCCTTGAGCCTTCAAGTATCCTTAACTCCGAGGGAGGCCTCCAAGTATTCCATAGCCTTATAGCTTCATAGGTCCTTCATAATTTCATGGTTCCAACACCATCATTATGGGATACATTTTGCATAGCTATTAGCAATAGTGCACCTGGTGGTAAACTCGTGTATGATGACATATGTGGAGCACTCTTGAGTCTGGATATTTGTAGGAAATCTATGGTTGGCACTCAGAGTGGAGATGCATATAATGTTTGTGATTCTTACCAAGGAAAGAATCAGAAAGATGGTAGGAGCAAGAACAAGGAAAAGAATGGTCAACAGAATAAGACTAGAAGCAAATCAAGGAAGAGGGATATCGAATGCCATTATTGTCATAAGAAAGGACATATGAAGAAAGATTGTTATGCATTAAATAATGCTAAAGGTAAAGGACAAAATGTTGATGGGCATGTTAAATAGTTACCTACACCATCTACTTGGACTGTGAAGATTGAAGAAATTAATGTTATTTTTGATGATGTTGATGTGTTGACACTTGATAGTACTGTGCCAACTGAGGCTCTTATGGCTGATTCTCTTTCCCACACATGGCTGCTAGATTCTCGTGCTTATTTCCATGTGACACCACACAGAGAATGGTTCTCTAATTATGCAGAAAAGTCTCTTGGTACCGTGAGACTTGGTGACTCTTACCAGTGTGACGTTGTGGGGATTGGAGCTGTAGTTGTGCAGTTCATTGATGGTTCAAAATTTACTATGCATAATGTATGCCATGTACCTCAGTTATCACGAGCTTTCTAACGAGCTATTAAGCTCAAAAAACGGACTTCGGATGAAAAAGTTATGAGCGTTCAGGCCCTGGGGGGTAAAAACTGACGGTCAAGTTTTCCTTCAAATATGAGCTAAGGGATCTCCTATGAGTCTAATGGTCCAAAAATTTTTCAAAAATACCCTCAAAATTGGTCAAAAATTGAAGTCCAAAATTCGCGATGGGGGTGGACAATCGCGATGGTCCGGGACAATCGCGATGGTCCAAGCGAACCGTCGCGATGGCGTGGAATTTGGACAATCGCGATGGCCCGAAAAAACGAACCGTCGCGATGGCGCGGGTCAACGGTCAAAGTTGGATAATCGCGATGGCGTAAGGTTGAACCGTCGCGATGGCCCGATCAAGTGGACAATCGCGATGGCGCGGTCAACGGTCAACGGTGGATAATCGCGATGGCGTAAGGTTGAACCGTCGCGATGGCCCGATCAAGTGGACAATCGCGATGGCGCGAGTCAACGGTCAACGGGGAACAATCGCGATGGTCCGAAGTGAACCGTCGCGATGGTCCGCGATGCGATGGCTTGAGCCAATCGCGATGGTCCACCAAACAATGAATTTTTGGGATGCGAGTATGGATTCCTAGTGGCGCAGGTGTGCTCTTCACGCTGGTGTGGTCGCCTTCTCCAAATTCCGAACTTGGCGGACCATCGCGATGGTCTGACACAGTCGGAAATTTCTGACAGAAACTGAAATTTTTACCTTTTCCAAGCTTTCCTGATGCACTGGAGCTCTCTACCTGCAAGAAAACTCAAGAAAACACAAGCACACACAAGCACAAAAGTTCTCTCTCGCTCTCTCGCATGCACAAATGAGGGGAAATGAGGTGAATGGGTGGATATGGTGAATTTTCTGATTTTTTTGGAAATGGAGATGATGATGCGATGATGAAGATGGAGTATGGGGAAGGTGAAAAACACTAAAAACTAAGTAAAAACAACAACAAAAACTGAAATTTTTACCTTCCAACGCCACTTCTTGCTATACTCTTACCATCACACATTCGTCCTAGACTCGATCCCCGGCAACGGCGCCAAATTTGGTGTTGCTCTAGCACAATGGTGAGAACCACGTTAAAAAGCTTCACCTCCTTAATGTCAATCCGAGGGAGAGGTAGGAGTGATATGAAGATCGTGAACGTGAGATGAAGTGAGAGTGAAGGTGAGAAGCACAAAGATGCACACACACATACACACACACAATGAAGAGACAAGCAAGACACAATGGAAGGTGGGAAATTAACTCTATTACTCAAGAATGCTCTTACAAGCTCAAACTAGCTCTATGCTCACACTAACCAAAATGAACCAACCTCAAAAATGAGCTCTCTAGCTCTTTTTATAGTTTCTAGACTAGTTTTGACCGGTTTCACATCTAGTGACCGGCCTAGTTAAAAAATAGGTCCTAGAGGCTATTTGGAAGGGTAAACTGATGTCTAAAAATAACGAAATTTGGTACGAGCATTCTACCTAAGCTCCTCAAGCTCGAGGACTCCTCGGCTTGCACAAAATGGAGCTATGGATTACAAAATGGGGTTTTCTATGATACATATGTTACAATTAGTGATAATAATCACTGTTGAATGTTTGGAGAATTAATAAGAAATATATTTGTTTAAAAAATTGATCCTCCTGGCTCCCTGCTTTGTCTTCACATGCTTCTTCACATGCTTCCGTGGCGTCTGTGCCTCTGGCTACTTCCAACAGAGCCCCTCCTTATATAAGAGAGGAGGAGGGATCCGTTGAGTACAAGTGGCCAAAGGTTTCATTAACTAAGATATTCTAAAAATGATAGGTAGTTGGGAAAAAAAATAAGGGAATCTTCTTAGAGAGAGAGAGCTCTTACACGTATCCAAAAGAGAGCTCTTATTTCTAAAATAAGGCAAGGACTAAAAAAAAAGGACTTTTACAAAAAAGAAGGATAAGGTTGAGTTTTTATGGGTTTTCTAACAAAAATAAGTAAGAGGTAGTTCCTATGAAAGAACTTGTATACAAGAGGGAAAAATGGGAATTTTGGGAGACTCCACATAAGGCCTTGAGCCTTCAAGTATCCTTAACTCCGAGGGAGGCCTCCAAGTATTCCATAGCCTTATAGCTTCATAGGTCCTTCATAATTTCATGGTTCCAACACCATCATTATGGGATACATTTTGCATAGCTATTAGCAATAGTGCACCTGGTGGTAAACTCGTGTATGATGACATATGTGGAGCACTCTTGAGTCTGGATATTTGTAGGAAATCTATGGTTGGCACTCAGAGTGGAGATGCATATAATGTTTGTGATTCTTACCAAGGAAAGAATCAGAAAGATGGTAGGAGCAAGAACAAGGAAAAGAATGGTCAACAGAATAAGACTAGAAGCAAATCAAGGAAGAGGGATATCGAATGCCATTATTGTCATAAGAAAGGACATATGAAGAAAGATTGTTATGCATTAAATAATGCTAAAGGTAAAGGACAAAATGTTGATGGGCATGTTAAATAGTTACCTACACCATCTACTTGGACTGTGAAGATTGAAGAAATTAATGTTATTTTTGATGATGTTGATGTGTTGACACTTGATAGTACTGTGCCAACTGAGGCTCTTATGGCTGATTCTCTTTCCCACACATGGCTGCTAGATTCTCGTGCTTATTTCCATGTGACACCACACAGAGAATGGTTCTCTAATTATGCAGAAAAGTCTCTTGGTACCGTGAGACTTGGTGACTCTTACCAGTGTGACGTTGTGGGGATTGGAGCTGTAGTTGTGCAGTTCATTGATGGTTCAAAATTTACTATGCATAATGTATGCCATGTACCTCAGTTATCACGAGCTTTCTAACGAGCTATTAAGCTCAAAAAACGGACTTCGGATGAAAAAGTTATGAGCGTTCAGGCCCTGGGGGGTAAAAACTGACGGTCAAGTTTTCCTTCAAATATGAGCTAAGGGATCTCCTATGAGTCTAATGGTCCAAAAATTTTTCAAAAATACCCTCAAAATTGGTCAAAAATTGAAGTCCAAAATTCGCGATGGGGGTGGACAATCGCGATGGTCCGGGACAATCGCGATGGTCCAAGCGAACCGTCGCGATGGCGTGGAATTTGGACAATCGCGATGGCCCGAAAAAACGAACCGTCGCGATGGCGCGGGTCAACGGTCAAAGTTGGATAATCGCGATGGCGTAAGGTTGAACCGTCGCGATGGCCCGATCAAGTGGACAATCGCGATGGCGCGGTCAACGGTCAACGGTGGATAATCGCGATGGCGTAAGGTTGAACCGTCGCGATGGCCCGATCAAGTGGACAATCGCGATGGCGCGAGTCAACGGTCAACGGGGAACAATCGCGATGGTCCGAAGTGAACCGTCGCGATGGTCCGCGATGCGATGGCTTGAGCCAATCGCGATGGTCCACCAAACAATGAATTTTTGGGATGCGAGTATGGATTCCTAGTGGCGCAGGTGTGCTCTTCACGCTGGTGTGGTCGCCTTCTCCAAATTCCGAACTTGGCGGACCATCGCGATGGTCTGACACAGTCGGAAATTTCTGACAGAAACTGAAATTTTTACCTTTTCCAAGCTTTCCTGATGCACTGGAGCTCTCTACCTGCAAGAAAACTCAAGAAAACACAAGCACACACAAGCACAAAAGTTCTCTCTCGCTCTCTCGCATGCACAAATGAGGGGAAATGAGGTGAATGGGTGGATATGGTGAATTTTCTGATTTTTTTGGAAATGGAGATGATGATGCGATGATGAAGATGGAGTATGGGGAAGGTGAAAAACACTAAAAACTAAGTAAAAACAACAACAAAAACTGAAATTTTTACCTTCCAACGCCACTTCTTGCTATACTCTTACCATCACACATTCGTCCTAGACTCGATCCCCGGCAACGGCGCCAAATTTGGTGTTGCTCTAGCACAATGGTGAGAACCACGTTAAAAAGCTTCACCTCCTTAATGTCAATCCGAGGGAGAGGTAGGAGTGATATGAAGATCGTGAACGTGAGATGAAGTGAGAGTGAAGGTGAGAAGCACAAAGATGCACACACACATACACACACACAATGAAGAGACAAGCAAGACACAATGGAAGGTGGGAAATTAACTCTATTACTCAAGAATGCTCTTACAAGCTCAAACTAGCTCTATGCTCACACTAACCAAAATGAACCAACCTCAAAAATGAGCTCTCTAGCTCTTTTTATAGTTTCTAGACTAGTTTTGACCGGTTTCACATCTAGTGACCGGCCTAGTTAAAAAATAGGTCCTAGAGGCTATTTGGAAGGGTAAACGATGTCTAAAAATAACGAAATTTGGTACGAGCATTCTACCTAAGCTCCTCAAGCTCGAGGACTCCTCGGCTTGCACAAAATGGAGCTATGGATTACAAAATGGGGTTTTCTATGATACATATGTTACAATTAGTGATAATAATCACTGTTGAATGTTTGGAGAATTAATAAGAAATATATTTGTTTAAAAATTGATCCTCCTGGCTCCCTGCTTTGTCTTCACATGCTTCTTCACATGCTTCCGTGGCGTCTGTGCCTCTGGCTACTTCCAACAGAGCCCCTCCTTATATAAGAGAGGAGGAGGGATCCGTTGAGTACAAGTGGCCAAAGGTTTCATTAACTAAGATATTCTAAAAATGATAGGTAGTTGGGAAAAAAAATAAGGGAATCTTCTTAGAGAGAGAGAGCTCTTACACGTATCCAAAAGAGAGCTCTTATTTCTAAAATAAGGCAAGGACTAAAAAAAAAGGACTTTTACAAAAAAGAAGGATAAGGTTGAGTTTTTATGGGTTTTCTAACAAAAATAAGTAAGAGGTAGTTCCTATGAAAGAACTTGTATACAAGAGGGAAAAATGGGAATTTTGGGAGACTCCACATAAGGCCTTGAGCCTTCAAGTATCCTTAACTCCGAGGGAGGCCTCCAAGTATTCCATAGCCTTATAGCTTCATAGGTCCTTCATAATTTCATGGTTCCAACACCATCATTATGGGATACATTTTGCATAGCTATTAGCAATAGTGCACCTGGTGGTAAACTCGTGTATGATGACATATGTGGAGCACTCTTGAGTCTGGATATTTGTAGGAAATCTATGGTTGGCACTCAGAGTGGAGATGCATATAATGTTTGTGATTCTTACCAAGGAAAGAATCAGAAAGATGGTAGGAGCAAGAACAAGGAAAAGAATGGTCAACAGAATAAGACTAGAAGCAAATCAAGGAAGAGGGATATCGAATGCCATTATTGTCATAAGAAAGGACATATGAAGAAAGATTGTTATGCATTAAATAATGCTAAAGGTAAAGGACAAAATGTTGATGGGCATGTTAAATAGTTACCTACACCATCTACTTGGACTGTGAAGATTGAAGAAATTAATGTTATTTTTGATGATGTTGATGTGTTGACACTTGATAGTACTGTGCCAACTGAGGCTCTTATGGCTGATTCTCTTTCCCACACATGGCTGCTAGATTCTCGTGCTTATTTCCATGTGACACCACACAGAGAATGGTTCTCTAATTATGCAGAAAAGTCTCTTGGTACCGTGAGACTTGGTGACTCTTACCAGTGTGACGTTGTGGGGATTGGAGCTGTAGTTGTGCAGTTCATTGATGGTTCAAAATTTACTATGCATAATGTATGCCATGTACCTCAGTTATCACGAGCTTTCTAACGAGCTATTAAGCTCAAAAAACGGACTTCGGATGAAAAAGTTATGAGCGTTCAGGCCCTGGGGGGTAAAAACTGACGGTCAAGTTTTCCTTCAAATATGAGCTAAGGGATCTCCTATGAGTCTAATGGTCCAAAAATTTTTCAAAAATACCCTCAAAATTGGTCAAAAATTGAAGTCCAAAATTCGCGATGGGGGTGGACAATCGCGATGGTCCGGGACAATCGCGATGGTCCAAGCGAACCGTCGCGATGGCGTGGAATTTGGACAATCGCGATGGCCCGAAAAAACGAACCGTCGCGATGGCGCGGGTCAACGGTCAAAGTTGGATAATCGCGATGGCGTAAGGTTGAACCGTCGCGATGGCCCGATCAAGTGGACAATCGCGATGGCGCGGTCAACGGTCAACGGTGGATAATCGCGATGGCGTAAGGTTGAACCGTCGCGATGGCCCGATCAAGTGGACAATCGCGATGGCGCGAGTCAACGGTCAACGGGGAACAATCGCGATGGTCCGAAGTGAACCGTCGCGATGGTCCGCGATGCGATGGCTTGAGCCAATCGCGATGGTCCACCAAACAATGAATTTTTGGGATGCGAGTATGGATTCCTAGTGGCGCAGGTGTGCTCTTCACGCTGGTGTGGTCGCCTTCTCCAAATTCCGAACTTGGCGGACCATCGCGATGGTCTGACACAGTCGGAAATTTCTGACAGAAACTGAAATTTTTACCTTTTCCAAGCTTTCCTGATGCACTGGAGCTCTCTACCTGCAAGAAAACTCAAGAAAACACAAGCACACACAAGCACAAAAGTTCTCTCTCGCTCTCTCGCATGCACAAATGAGGGGAAATGAGGTGAATGGGTGGATATGGTGAATTTTCTGATTTTTTTGGAAATGGAGATGATGATGCGATGATGAAGATGGAGTATGGGGAAGGTGAAAAACACTAAAAACTAAGTAAAAACAACAACAAAAACTGAAATTTTTACCTTCCAACGCCACTTCTTGCTATACTCTTACCATCACACATTCGTCCTAGACTCGATCCCCGGCAACGGCGCCAAATTTGGTGTTGCTCTAGCACAATGGTGAGAACCACGTTAAAAAGCTTCACCTCCTTAATGTCAATCCGAGGGAGAGGTAGGAGTGATATGAAGATCGTGAACGTGAGATGAAGTGAGAGTGAAGGTGAGAAGCACAAAGATGCACACACACATACACACACACAATGAAGAGACAAGCAAGACACAATGGAAGGTGGGAAATTAACTCTATTACTCAAGAATGCTCTTACAAGCTCAAACTAGCTCTATGCTCACACTAACCAAAATGAACCAACCTCAAAAATGAGCTCTCTAGCTCTTTTTATAGTTTCTAGACTAGTTTTGACCGGTTTCACATCTAGTGACCGGCCTAGTTAAAAAATAGGTCCTAGAGGCTATTTGGAAGGGTAAACGATGTCTAAAAATAACGAAATTTGGTACGAGCATTCTACCTAAGCTCCTCAAGCTCGAGGACTCCTCGGCTTGCACAAAATGGAGCTATGGATTACAAAATGGGGTTTTCTATGATACATATGTTACAATTAGTGATAATAATCACTGTTGAATGTTTGGAGAATTAATAAGAAATATATTTGTTTAAAAATTGATCCTCCTGGCTCCCTGCTTTGTCTTCACATGCTTCTTCACATGCTTCCGTGGCGTCTGTGCCTCTGGCTACTTCCAACAGAGCCCCTCCTTATATAAGAGAGGAGGAGGGATCCGTTGAGTACAAGTGGCCAAAGGTTTCATTAACTAAGATATTCTAAAAATGATAGGTAGTTGGGAAAAAAAATAAGGGAATCTTCTTAGAGAGAGAGAGCTCTTACACGTATCCAAAAGAGAGCTCTTATTTCTAAAATAAGGCAAGGACTAAAAAAAAAGGACTTTTACAAAAAAGAAGGATAAGGTTGAGTTTTTATGGGTTTTCTAACAAAAATAAGTAAGAGGTAGTTCCTATGAAAGAACTTGTATACAAGAGGGAAAAATGGGAATTTTGGGAGACTCCACATAAGGCCTTGAGCCTTCAAGTATCCTTAACTCCGAGGGAGGCCTCCAAGTATTCCATAGCCTTATAGCTTCATAGGTCCTTCATAATTTCATGGTTCCAACACCATCATTATGGGATACATTTTGCATAGCTATTAGCAATAGTGCACCTGGTGGTAAACTCGTGTATGATGACATATGTGGAGCACTCTTGAGTCTGGATATTTGTAGGAAATCTATGGTTGGCACTCAGAGTGGAGATGCATATAATGTTTGTGATTCTTACCAAGGAAAGAATCAGAAAGATGGTAGGAGCAAGAACAAGGAAAAGAATGGTCAACAGAATAAGACTAGAAGCAAATCAAGGAAGAGGGATATCGAATGCCATTATTGTCATAAGAAAGGACATATGAAGAAAGATTGTT
The DNA here is from genome assembly GCA_020310875.1 of Ceratopteris richardii. Classification (NCBI taxonomy): domain Eukaryota; kingdom Viridiplantae; phylum Streptophyta; class Polypodiopsida; order Polypodiales; family Pteridaceae; genus Ceratopteris; species Ceratopteris richardii. Next base: position 151,962,491 of record CM035428.1, read on the forward strand.
ATGCATTAAATAATGCTAAAGGTAAAGGACAAAATGTTGATGGGCATGTTAAATAGTTACCTACACCATCTACTTGGACTGTGAAGATTGAAGAAATTAATGTTATTTTTGATGATGTTGATGTGTTGACACTTGATAGTACTGTGCCAACTGAGGCTCTTATGGCTGATTCTCTTTCCCACACATGGCTGCTAGATTCTCGTGCTTATTTCCATGTGACACCACACAGAGAATGGTTCTCTAATTATGCAGAAAAGTCTCTTGGTACCGTGAGACTTGGTGACTCTTACCAGTGTGACGTTGTGGGGATTGGAGCTGTAGTTGTGCAGTTCATTGATGGTTCAAAATTTACTATGCATAATGTATGCCATGTACCTCAGTTATCACGAGCTTTCTAACGAGCTATTAAGCTCAAAAAACGGACTTCGGATGAAAAAGTTATGAGCGTTCAGGCCCTGGGGGGTAAAAACTGACGGTCAAGTTTTCCTTCAAATATGAGCTAAGGGATCTCCTATGAGTCTAATGGTCCAAAAATTTTTCAAAAATACCCTCAAAATTGGTCAAAAATTGAAGTCCAAAATTCGCGATGGGGGTGGACAATCGCGATGGTCCGGGACAATCGCGATGGTCCAAGCGAACCGTCGCGATGGCGTGGAATTTGGACAATCGCGATGGCCCGAAAAAAACGAACCGTCGCGATGGCGCGGGTCAACGGTCAAAGTTGGATAATCGCGATGGCGTAAGGTTGAACCGTCGCGATGGCCCGATCAAGTGGACAATCGCGATGGCGCGGTCAACGGTCAACGGTGGATAATCGCGATGGCGTAAGGTTGAACCGTCGCGATGGCCCGATCAAGTGGACAATCGCGATGGCGCGAGTCAACGGTCAACGGGGAACAATCGCGATGGTCCGAAGTGAACCGTCGCGATGGTCCGCGATGCGATGGCTTGAGCCAATCGCGATGGTCCACCAAACAATGAATTTTTGGGATGCGAGTATGGATTCCTAGTGGCGCAGGTGTGCTCTTCACGCTGGTGTGGTCGCCTTCTCCAAATTCCGAACTTGGCGGACCATCGCGATGGTCTGACACAGTCGGAAATTTCTGACAGAAACTGAAATTTTTACCTTTTCCAAGCTTTCCTGATGCACTGGAGCTCTCTACCTGCAAGAAAACTCAAGAAAACACAAGCACACACAAGCACAAAAGTTCTCTCTCGCTCTCTCGCATGCACAAATGAGGGGAAATGAGGTGAATGGGTGGATATGGTGAATTTTCTGATTTTTTTGGAAATGGAGATGATGATGCGATGATGAAGATGGAGTATGGGGAAGGTGAAAAACACTAAAAACTAAGTAAAAACAACAACAAAAACTGAAATTTTTACCTTCCAACGCCACTTCTTGCTATACTCTTACCATCACACATTCGTCCTAGACTCGATCCCCGGCAACGGCGCCAAATTTGGTGTTGCTCTAGCACAATGGTGAGAACCACGTTAAAAAGCTTCACCTCCTTAATGTCAATCCGAGGGAGAGGTAGGAGTGATATGAAGATCGTGAACGTGAGATGAAGTGAGAGTGAAGGTGAGAAGCACAAAGATGCACACACACATACACACACACAATGAAGAGACAAGCAAGACACAATGGAAGGTGGGAAATTAACTCTATTACTCAAGAATGCTCTTACAAGCTCAAACTAGCTCTATGCTCACACTAACCAAAATGAACCAACCTCAAAAATGAGCTCTCTAGCTCTTTTTATAGTTTCTAGACTAGTTTTGACCGGTTTCACATCTAGTGACCGGCCTAGTTAAAAAATAGGTCCTAGAGGCTATTTGGAAGGGTAAACGATGTCTAAAAATAACGAAATTTGGTACGAGCATTCTACCTAAGCTCCTCAAGCTCGAGGACTCCTCGGCTTGCACAAAATGGAGCTATGGATTACAAAATGGGGTTTTCTATGATACATATGTTACAATTAGTGATAATAATCACTGTTGAATGTTTGGAGAATTAATAAGAAATATATTTGTTTAAAAAATTGATCCTCCTGGCTCCCTGCTTTGTCTTCACATGCTTCTTCACATGCTTCCGTGGCGTCTGTGCCTCTGGCTACTTCCAACAGAGCCCCTCCTTATATAAGAGAGGAGGAGGGATCCGTTGAGTACAAGTGGCCAAAGGTTTCATTAACTAAGATATTCTAAAAATGATAGGTAGTTGGGAAAAAAAATAAGGGAATCTTCTTAGAGAGAGAGAGCTCTTACACGTATCCAAAAGAGAGCTCTTATTTCTAAAATAAGGCAAGGACTAAAAAAAAAGGACTTTTACAAAAAAGAAGGATAAGGTTGAGTTTTTATGGGTTTTCTAACAAAAATAAGTAAGAGGTAGTTCCTATGAAAGAACTTGTATACAAGAGGGAAAAATGGGAATTTTGGGAGACTCCACATAAGGCCTTGAGCCTTCAAGTATCCTTAACTCCGAGGGAGGCCTCCAAGTATTCCATAGCCTTATAGCTTCATAGGTCCTTCATAATTTCATGGTTCCAACACCATCATTATGGGATACATTTTGCATAGCTATTAGCAATAGTGCACCTGGTGGTAAACTCGTGTATGATGACATATGTGGAGCACTCTTGAGTCTGGATATTTGTAGGAAATCTATGGTTGGCACTCAGAGTGGAGATGCATATAATGTTTGTGATTCTTACCAAGGAAAGAATCAGAAAGATGGTAGGAGCAAGAACAAGGAAAAGAATGGTCAACAGAATAAGACTAGAAGCAAATCAAGGAAGAGGGATATCGAATGCCATTATTGTCATAAGAAAGGACATATGAAGAAAGATTGTTATGCATTAAATAATGCTAAAGGTAAAGGACAAAATGTTGATGGGCATGTTAAATAGTTACCTACACCATCTACTTGGACTGTGAAGATTGAAGAAATTAATGTTATTTTTGATGATGTTGATGTGTTGACACTTGATAGTACTGTGCCAACTGAGGCTCTTATGGCTGATTCTCTTTCCCACACATGGCTGCTAGATTCTCGTGCTTATTTCCATGTGACACCACACAGAGAATGGTTCTCTAATTATGCAGAAAAGTCTCTTGGTACCGTGAGACTTGGTGACTCTTACCAGTGTGACGTTGTGGGGATTGGAGCTGTAGTTGTGCAGTTCATTGATGGTTCAAAATTTACTATGCATAATGTATGCCATGTACCTCAGTTATCACGAGCTTTCTAACGAGCTATTAAGCTCAAAAAACGGACTTCGGATGAAAAAGTTATGAGCGTTCAGGCCCTGGGGGGTAAAAACTGACGGTCAAGTTTTCCTTCAAATATGAGCTAAGGGATCTCCTATGAGTCTAATGGTCCAAAAATTTTTCAAAAATACCCTCAAAATTGGTCAAAAATTGAAGTCCAAAATTCGCGATGGGGGTGGACAATCGCGATGGTCCGGGACAATCGCGATGGTCCAAGCGAACCGTCGCGATGGCGTGGAATTTGGACAATCGCGATGGCCCGAAAAAACGAACCGTCGCGATGGCGCGGGTCAACGGTCAAAGTTGGATAATCGCGATGGCGTAAGGTTGAACCGTCGCGATGGCCCGATCAAGTGGACAATCGCGATGGCGCGGTCAACGGTCAACGGTGGATAATCGCGATGGCGTAAGGTTGAACCGTCGCGATGGCCCGATCAAGTGGACAATCGCGATGGCGCGAGTCAACGGTCAACGGGGAACAATCGCGATGGTCCGAAGTGAACCGTCGCGATGGTCCGCGATGCGATGGCTTGAGCCAATCGCGATGGTCCACCAAACAATGAATTTTTGGGATGCGAGTATGGATTCCTAGTGGCGCAGGTGTGCTCTTCACGCTGGTGTGGTCGCCTTCTCCAAATTCCGAACTTGGCGGACCATCGCGATGGTCTGACACAGTCGGAAATTTCTGACAGAAACTGAAATTTTTACCTTTTCCAAGCTTTCCTGATGCACTGGAGCTCTCTACCTGCAAGAAAACTCAAGAAAACACAAGCACACACAAGCACAAAAGTTCTCTCTCGCTCTCTCGCATGCACAAATGAGGGGAAATGAGGTGAATGGGTGGATATGGTGAATTTTCTGATTTTTTGGAAATGGAGATGATGATGCGATGATGAAGATGGAGTATGGGGAAGGTGAAAAACACTAAAAACTAAGTAAAAAACAACAACAAAAACTGAAATTTTTACCTTCCAACGCCACTTCTTGCTATACTCTTACCATCACACATTCGTCCTAGACTCGATCCCCGGCAACGGCGCCAAATTTGGTGTTGCTCTAGCACAATGGTGAGAACCACGTTAAAAAGCTTCACCTCCTTAATGTCAATCCGAGGGAGAGGTAGGAGTGATATGAAGATCGTGAACGTGAGATGAAGTGAGAGTGAAGGTGAGAAGCACAAAGATGCACACACACATACACACACACAATGAAGAGACAAGCAAGACACAATGGAAGGTGGGAAATTAACTCTATTACTCAAGAATGCTCTTACAAGCTCAAACTAGCTCTATGCTCACACTAACCAAAATGAACCAACCTCAAAAATGAGCTCTCTAGCTCTTTTTATAGTTTCTAGACTAGTTTTGACCGGTTTCACATCTAGTGACCGGCCTAGTTAAAAAATAGGTCCTAGAGGCTATTTGGAAGGGTAAACGATGTCTAAAAATAACGAAATTTGGTACGAGCATTCTACCTAAGCTCCTCAAGCTCGAGGACTCCTCGGCTTGCACAAAATGGAGCTATGGATTACAAAATGGGGTTTTCTATGATACATATGTTACAATTAGTGATAATAATCACTGTTGAATGTTTGGAGAATTAATAAGAAATATATTTGTTTAAAAAATTGATCCTCCTGGCTCCCTGCTTTGTCTTCACATGCTTCTTCACATGCTTCCGTGGCGTCTGTGCCTCTGGCTACTTCCAACAGAGCCCCTCCTTATATAAGAGAGGAGGAGGGATCCGTTGAGTACAAGTGGCCAAAGGTTTCATTAACTAAGATATTCTAAAAATGATAGGTAGTTGGGAAAAAAAATAAGGGAATCTTCTTAGAGAGAGAGAGCTCTTACACGTATCCAAAAGAGAGCTCTTATTTCTAAAATAAGGCAAGGACTAAAAAAAAAGGACTTTTACAAAAAAGAAGGATAAGGTTGAGTTTTTATGGGTTTTCTAACAAAAATAAGTAAGAGGTAGTTCCTATGAAAGAACTTGTATACAAGAGGGAAAAATGGGAATTTTGGGAGACTCCACATAAGGCCTTGAGCCTTCAAGTATCCTTAACTCCGAGGGAGGCCTCCAAGTATTCCATAGCCTTATAGCTTCATAGGTCCTTCATAATTTCATGGTTCCAACACCATCATTATGGGATACATTTTGCATAGCTATTAGCAATAGTGCACCTGGTGGTAAACTCGTGTATGATGACATATGTGGAGCACTCTTGAGTCTGGATATTTGTAGGAAATCTATGGTTGGCACTCAGAGTGGAGATGCATATAATGTTTGTGATTCTTACCAAGGAAAGAATCAGAAAGATGGTAGGAGCAAGAACAAGGAAAAGAATGGTCAACAGAATAAGACTAGAAGCAAATCAAGGAAGAGGGATATCGAATGCCATTATTGTCATAAGAAAGGACATATGAAGAAAGATTGTTATGCATTAAATAATGCTAAAGGTAAAGGACAAAATGTTGATGGGCATGTTAAATAGTTACCTACACCATCTACTTGGACTGTGAAGATTGAAGAAATTAATGTTATTTTTGATGATGTTGATGTGTTGACACTTGATAGTACTGTGCCAACTGAGGCTCTTATGGCTGATTCTCTTTCCCACACATGGCTGCTAGATTCTCGTGCTTATTTCCATGTGACACCACACAGAGAATGGTTCTCTAATTATGCAGAAAAGTCTCTTGGTACCGTGAGACTTGGTGACTCTTACCAGTGTGACGTTGTGGGGATTGGAGCTGTAGTTGTGCAGTTCATTGATGGTTCAAAATTTACTATGCATAATGTATGCCATGTACCTCAGTTATCACGAGCTTTCTAACGAGCTATTAAGCTCAAAAAACGGACTTCGGATGAAAAAGTTATGAGCGTTCAGGCCCTGGGGGGTAAAAACTGACGGTCAAGTTTTCCTTCAAATATGAGCTAAGGGATCTCCTATGAGTCTAATGGTCCAAAAATTTTTCAAAAATACCCTCAAAATTGGTCAAAAATTGAAGTCCAAAATTCGCGATGGGGGTGGACAATCGCGATGGTCCGGGACAATCGCGATGGTCCAAGCGAACCGTCGCGATGGCGTGGAATTTGGACAATCGCGATGGCCCGAAAAAACGAACCGTCGCGATGGCGCGGGTCAACGGTCAAAGTTGGATAATCGCGATGGCGTAAGGTTGAACCGTCGCGATGGCCCGATCAAGTGGACAATCGCGATGGCGCGGTCAACGGTCAACGGTGGATAATCGCGATGGCGTAAGGTTGAACCGTCGCGATGGCCCGATCAAGTGGACAATCGCGATGGCGCGAGTCAACGGTCAACGGGGAACAATCGCGATGGTCCGAAGTGAACCGTCGCGATGGTCCGCGATGCGATGGCTTGAGCCAATCGCGATGGTCCACCAAACAATGAATTTTTGGGATGCGAGTATGGATTCCTAGTGGCGCAGGTGTGCTCTTCACGCTGGTGTGGTCGCCTTCTCCAAATTCCGAACTTGGCGGACCATCGCGATGGTCTGACACAGTCGGAAATTTCTGACAGAAACTGAAATTTTTACCTTTTCCAAGCTTTCCTGATGCACTGGAGCTCTCTACCTGCAAGAAAACTCAAGAAAACACAAGCACACACAAGCACAAAAGTTCTCTCTCGCTCTCTCGCATGCACAAATGAGGGGAAATGAGGTGAATGGGTGGATATGGTGAATTTTCTGATTTTTTTGGAAATGGAGATGATGATGCGATGATGAAGATGGAGTATGGGGAAGGTGAAAAACACTAAAAACTAAGTAAAAACAACAACAAAAACTGAAATTTTTACCTTCCAACGCCACTTCTTGCTATACTCTTACCATCACACATTCGTCCTAGACTCGATCCCCGGCAACGGCGCCAAATTTGGTGTTGCTCTAGCACAATGGTGAGAACCACGTTAAAAAGCTTCACCTCCTTAATGTCAATCCGAGGGAGAGGTAGGAGTGATATGAAGATCGTGAACGTGAGATGAAGTGAGAGTGAAGGTGAGAAGCACAAAGATGCACACACACATACACACACACAATGAAGAGACAAGCAAGACACAATGGAAGGTGGGAAATTAACTCTATTACTCAAGAATGCTCTTACAAGCTCAAACTAGCTCTATGCTCACACTAACCAAAATGAACCAACCTCAAAAATGAGCTCTCTAGCTCTTTTTATAGTTTCTAGACTAGTTTTGACCGGTTTCACATCTAGTGACCGGCCTAGTTAAAAAATAGGTCCTAGAGGCTATTTGGAAGGGTAAACGATGTCTAAAAATAACGAAATTTGGTACGAGCATTCTACCTAAGCTCCTCAAGCTCGAGGACTCCTCGGCTTGCACAAAATGGAGCTATGGATTACAAAATGGGGTTTTCTATGATACATATGTTACAATTAGTGATAATAATCACTGTTGAATGTTTGGAGAATTAATAAGAAATATATTTGTTTAAAAAATTGATCCTCCTGGCTCCCTGCTTTGTCTTCACATGCTTCTTCACATGCTTCCGTGGCGTCTGTGCCTCTGGCTACTTCCAACAGAGCCCCTCCTTATATAAGAGAGGAGGAGGGATCCGTTGAGTACAAGTGGCCAAAGGTTTCATTAACTAAGATATTCTAAAAATGATAGGTAGTTGGGAAAAAAAATAAGGGAATCTTCTTAGAGAGAGAGAGCTCTTACACGTATCCAAAAGAGAGCTCTTATTTCTAAAATAAGGCAAGGACTAAAAAAAAGGACTTTTACAAAAAAGAAGGATAAGGTTGAGTTTTTATGGGTTTTCTAACAAAAATAAGTAAGAGGTAGTTCCTATGAAAGAACTTGTATACAAGAGGGAAAAATGGGAATTTTGGGAGACTCCACATAAGGCCTTGAGCCTTCAAGTATCCTTAACTCCGAGGGAGGCCTCCAAGTATTCCATAGCCTTATAGCTTCATAGGTCCTTCATAATTTCATGGTTCCAACACCATCATTATGGGATACATTTTGCATAGCTATTAGCAATAGTGCACCTGGTGGTAAACTCGTGTATGATGACATATGTGGAGCACTCTTGAGTCTGGATATTTGTAGGAAATCTATGGTTGGCACTCAGAGTGGAGATGCATATAATGTTTGTGATTCTTACCAAGGAAAGAATCAGAAAGATGGTAGGAGCAAGAACAAGGAAAAGAATGGTCAACAGAATAAGACTAGAAGCAAATCAAGGAAGAGGGATATCGAATGCCATTATTGTCATAAGAAAGGACATATGAAGAAAGATTGTTATGCATTAAATAATGCTAAAGGTAAAGGACAAAATGTTGATGGGCATGTTAAATAGTTACCTACACCATCTACTTGGACTGTGAAGATTGAAGAAATTAATGTTATTTTTGATGATGTTGATGTGTTGACACTTGATAGTACTGTGCCAACTGAGGCTCTTATGGCTGATTCTCTTTCCCACACATGGCTGCTAGATTCTCGTGCTTATTTCCATGTGACACCACACAGAGAATGGTTCTCTAATTATGCAGAAAAGTCTCTTGGTACCGTGAGACTTGGTGACTCTTACCAGTGTGACGTTGTGGGGATTGGAGCTGTAGTTGTGCAGTTCATTGATGGTTCAAAATTTACTATGCATAATGTATGCCATGTACCTCAGTTATCACGAGCTTTCTAACGAGCTATTAAGCTCAAAAAACGGACTTCGGATGAAAAAGTTATGAGCGTTCAGGCCCTGGGGGGTAAAAACTGACGGTCAAGTTTTCCTTCAAATATGAGCTAAGGGATCTCCTATGAGTCTAATGGTCCAAAAATTTTTCAAAAATACCCTCAAAATTGGTCAAAAATTGAAGTCCAAAATTCGCGATGGGGGTGGACAATCGCGATGGTCCGGGACAATCGCGATGGTCCAAGCGAACCGTCGCGATGGCGTGGAATTTGGACAATCGCGATGGCCCGAAAAAACGAACCGTCGCGATGGCGCGGGTCAACGGTCAAAGTTGGATAATCGCGATGGCGTAAGGTTGAACCGTCGCGATGGCCCGATCAAGTGGACAATCGCGATGGCGCGGTCAACGGTCAACGGTGGATAATCGCGATGGCGTAAGGTTGAACCGTCGCGATGGCCCGATCAAGTGGACAATCGCGATGGCGCGAGTCAACGGTCAACGGGGAACAATCGCGATGGTCCGAAGTGAACCGTCGCGATGGTCCGCGATGCGATGGCTTGAGCCAATCGCGATGGTCCACCAAACAATGAATTTTTGGGATGCGAGTATGGATTCCTAGTGGCGCAGGTGTGCTCTTCACGCTGGTGTGGTCGCCTTCTCCAAATTCCGAACTTGGCGGACCATCGCGATGGTCTGACACAGTCGGAAATTTCTGACAGAAACTGAAATTTTTACCTTTTCCAAGCTTTCCTGATGCACTGGAGCTCTCTACCTGCAAGAAAACTCAAGAAAACACAAGCACACACAAGCACAAAAGTTCTCTCTCGCTCTCTCGCATGCACAAATGAGGGGAAATGAGGTGAATGGGTGGATATGGTGAATTTTCTGATTTTTTTGGAAATGGAGATGATGATGCGATGATGAAGATGGAGTATGGGGAAGGTGAAAAACACTAAAAACTAAGTAAAAACAACAACAAAAACTGAAATTTTTACCTTCCAACGCCACTTCTTGCTATACTCTTACCATCACACATTCGTCCTAGACTCGATCCCCGGCAACGGCGCCAAATTTGGTGTTGCTCTAGCACAATGGTGAGAACCACGTTAAAAAGCTTCACCTCCTTAATGTCAATCCGAGGGAGAGGTAGGAGTGATATGAAGATCGTGAACGTGAGATGAAGTGAGAGTGAAGGTGAGAAGCACAAAGATGCACACACACATACACACACACAATGAAGAGACAAGCAAGACACAATGGAAGGTGGGAAATTAACTCTATTACTCAAGAATGCTCTTACAAGCTCAAACTAGCTCTATGCTCACACTAACCAAAATGAACCAACCTCAAAAATGAGCTCTCTAGCTCTTTTTATAGTTTCTAGACTAGTTTTGACCGGTTTTCACATCTAGTGACCGGCCTAGTTAAAAAATAGGTCCTAGAGGCTATTTGGAAGGGTAAACGATGTCTAAAAATAACGAAATTTGGTACGAGCATTCTACCTAAGCTCCTCAAGCTCGAGGACTCCTCGGCTTGCACAAAATGGAGCTATGGATTACAAAATGGGGTTTTCTATGATACATATGTTACAATTAGTGATAATAATCACTGTTGAATGTTTGGAGAATTAATAAGAAATATATTTGTTTAAAAAATTGATCCTCCTGGCTCCCTGCTTTGTCTTCACATGCTTCTTCACATGCTTCCGTGGCGTCTGTGCCTCTGGCTACTTCCAACAGAGCCCCTCCTTATATAAGAGAGGAGGAGGGATCCGTTGAGTACAAGTGGCCAAAGGTTTCATTAACTAAGATATTCTAAAAATGATAGGTAGTTGGGAAAAAAAATAAGGGAATCTTCTTAGAGAGAGAGAGCTCTTACACGTATCCAAAAGAGAGCTCTTATTTCTAAAATAAGGCAAGGACTAAAAAAAAAGGACTTTTACAAAAAAGAAGGATAAGGTTGAGTTTTTATGGGTTTTCTAACAAAAATAAGTAAGAGGTAGTTCCTATGAAAGAACTTGTATACAAGAGGGAAAAATGGGAATTTTGGGAGACTCCACATAAGGCCTTGAGCCTTCAAGTATCCTTAACTCCGAGGGAGGCCTCCAAGTATTCCATAGCCTTATAGCTTCATAGGTCCTTCATAATTTCATGGTTCCAACACCATCATTATGGGATACATTTTGCATAGCTATTAGCAATAGTGCACCTGGTGGTAAACTCGTGTATGATGACATATGTGGAGCACTCTTGAGTCTGGATATTTGTAGGAAATCTATGGTTGGCACTCAGAGTGGAGATGCATATAATGTTTGTGATTCTTACCAAGGAAAGAATCAGAAAGATGGTAGGAGCAAGAACAAGGAAAAGAATGGTCAACAGAATAAGACTAGAAGCAAATCAAGGAAGAGGGATATCGAATGCCATTATTGTCATAAGAAAGGACATATGAAGAAAGATTGTTATGCATTAAATAATGCTAAAGGTAAAGGACAAAATGTTGATGGGCATGTTAAATAGTTACCTACACCATCTACTTGGACTGTGAAGATTGAAGAAATTAATGTTATTTTTGATGATGTTGATGTGTTGACACTTGATAGTACTGTGCCAACTGAGGCTCTTATGGCTGATTCTCTTTCCCACACATGGCTGCTAGATTCTCGTGCTTATTTCCATGTGACACCACACAGAGAATGGTTCTCTAATTATGCAGAAAAGTCTCTTGGTACCGTGAGACTTGGTGACTCTTACCAGTGTGACGTTGTGGGGATTGAGCTGTAGTTGTGCAGTTCATTGATGGTTCAAAATTTACTATGCATAATGTATGCCATGTACCTCAGTTATCACGAGCTTTCTAACGAGCTATTAAGCTCAAAAAACGGACTTCGGATGAAAAAGTTATGAGCGTTCAGGCCCTGGGGGGTAAAAACTGACGGTCAAGTTTTCCTTCAAATATGAGCTAAGGGATCTCCTATGAGTCTAATGGTCCAAAAATTTTTCAAAAATACCCTCAAAATTGGTCAAAAATTGAAGTCCAAAATTCGCGATGGGGGTGGACAATCGCGATGGTCCGGGACAATCGCGATGGTCCAAGCGAACCGTCGCGATGGCGTGGAATTTGGACAATCGCGATGGCCCGAAAAAACGAACCGTCGCGATGGCGCGGGTCAACGGTCAAAGTTGGATAATCGCGATGGCGTAAGGTTGAACCGTCGCGATGGCCCGATCAAGTGGACAATCGCGATGGCGCGGTCAACGGTCAACGGTGGATAATCGCGATGGCGTAAGGTTGAACCGTCGCGATGGCCCGATCAAGTGGACAATCGCGATGGCGCGAGTCAACGGTCAACGGGGAACAATCGCGATGGTCCGAAGTGAACCGTCGCGATGGTCCGCGATGCGATGGCTTGAGCCAATCGCGATGGTCCACCAAACAATGAATTTTTGGGATGCGAGTATGGATTCCTAGTGGCGCAGGTGTGCTCTTCACGCTGGTGTGGTCGCCTTCTCCAAATTCCGAACTTGGCGGACCATCGCGATGGTCTGACACAGTCGGAAATTTCTGACAGAAACTGAAATTTTTACCTTTTCCAAGCTTTCCTGATGCACTGGAGCTCTCTACCTGCAAGAAAACTCAAGAAAACACAAGCACACACAAGCACAAAAGTTCTCTCTCGCTCTCTCGCATGCACAAATGAGGGGAAATGAGGTGAATGGGTGGATATGGTGAATTTTCTGATTTTTTTGGAAATGGAGATGATGATGCGATGATGAAGATGGAGTATGGGGAAGGTGAAAAACACTAAAAACTAAGTAAAAACAACAACAAAAACTGAAATTTTTACCTTCCAACGCCACTTCTTGCTATACTCTTACCATCACACATTCGTCCTAGACTCGATCCCCGGCAACGGCGCCAAATTTGGTGTTGCTCTAGCACAATGGTGAGAACCACGTTAAAAAGCTTCACCTCCTTAATGTCAATCCGAGGGAGAGGTAGGAGTGATATGAAGATCGTGAACGTGAGATGAAGTGAGAGTGAAGGTGAGAAGCACAAAGATGCACACACACATACACACACACAATGAAGAGACAAGCAAGACACAATGGAAGGTGGGAAATTAACTCTATTACTCAAGAATGCTCTTACAAGCTCAAACTAGCTCTATGCTCACACTAACCAAAATGAACCAACCTCAAAAATGAGCTCTCTAGCTCTTTTTATAGTTTCTAGACTAGTTTTGACCGGTTTCACATCTAGTGACCGGCCTAGTTAAAAAATAGGTCCTAGAGGCTATTTGGAAGGGTAAACGATGTCTAAAAATAACGAAATTTGGTACGAGCATTCTACCTAAGCTCCTCAAGCTCGAGGACTCCTCGGCTTGCACAAAATGGAGCTATGGATTACAAAATGGGGTTTTCTATGATACATATGTTACAATTAGTGATAATAATCACTGTTGAATGTTTGGAGAATTAATAAGAAATATATTTGTTTAAAAAATTGATCCTCCTGGCTCCCTGCTTTGTCTTCACATGCTTCTTCACATGCTTCCGTGGCGTCTGTGCCTCTGGCTACTTCCAACAGAGCCCCTCCTTATATAAGAGAGGAGGAGGGATCCGTTGAGTACAAGTGGCCAAAGGTTTCATTAACTAAGATATTCTAAAAATGATAGGTAGTTGGGAAAAAAAATAAGGGAATCTTCTTAGAGAGAGAGAGCTCTTACACGTATCCAAAAGAGAGCTCTTATTTCTAAAATAAGGCAAGGACTAAAAAAAAAGGACTTTTACAAAAAAGAAGGATAAGGTTGAGTTTTTATGGGTTTTCTAACAAAAATAAGTAAGAGGTAGTTCCTATGAAAGAACTTGTATACAAGAGGGAAAAATGGGAATTTTGGGAGACTCCACATAAGGCCTTGAGCCTTCAAGTATCCTTAACTCCGAGGGAGGCCTCCAAGTATTCCATAGCCTTATAGCTTCATAGGTCCTTCATAATTTCATGGTTCCAACACCATCATTATGGGATACATTTTGCATAGCTATTAGCAATAGTGCACCTGGTGGTAAACTCGTGTATGATGACATATGTGGAGCACTCTTGAGTCTGGATATTTGTAGGAAATCTATGGTTGGCACTCAGAGTGGAGATGCATATAATGTTTGTGATTCTTACCAAGGAAAGAATCAGAAAGATGGTAGGAGCAAGAACAAGGAAAAGAATGGTCAACAGAATAAGACTAGAAGCAAATCAAGGAAGAGGGATATCGAATGCCATTATTGTCATAAGAAAGGACATATGAAGAAAGATTGTTATGCATTAAATAATGCTAAAGGTAAAGGACAAAATGTTGATGGGCATGTTAAATAGTTACCTACACCATCTACTTGGACTGTGAAGATTGAAGAAATTAATGTTATTTTTGATGATGTTGATGTGTTGACACTTGATAGTACTGTGCCAACTGAGGCTCTTATGGCTGATTCTCTTTCCCACACATGGCTGCTAGATTCTCGTGCTTATTTCCATGTGACACCACACAGAGAATGGTTCTCTAATTATGCAGAAAAGTCTCTTGGTACCGTGAGACTTGGTGACTCTTACCAGTGTGACGTTGTGGGGATTGGAGCTGTAGTTGTGCAGTTCATTGATGGTTCAAAATTTACTATGCATAATGTATGCCATGTACCTCAGTTATCACGAGCTTTCTAACGAGCTATTAAGCTCAAAAAACGGACTTCGGATGAAAAAGTTATGAGCGTTCAGGCCCTGGGGGGTAAAAACTGACGGTCAAGTTTTCCTTCAAATATGAGCTAAGGGATCTCCTATGAGTCTAATGGTCCAAAATTTTTCAAAAATACCCTCAAAATTGGTCAAAAATTGAAGTCCAAAATTCGCGATGGGGGTGGACAATCGCGATGGTCCGGGACAATCGCGATGGTCCAAGCGAACCGTCGCGATGGCGTGGAATTTGGACAATCGCGATGGCCCGAAAAAACGAACCGTCGCGATGGCGCGGGTCAACGGTCAAAGTTGGATAATCGCGATGGCGTAAGGTTGAACCGTCGCGATGGCCCGATCAAGTGGACAATCGCGATGGCGCGGTCAACGGTCAACGGTGGATAATCGCGATGGCGTAAGGTTGAACCGTCGCGATGGCCCGATCAAGTGGACAATCGCGATGGCGCGAGTCAACGGTCAACGGGGAACAATCGCGATGGTCCGAAGTGAACCGTCGCGATGGTCCGCGATGCGATGGCTTGAGCCAATCGCGATGGTCCACCAAACAATGAATTTTTGGGATGCGAGTATGGATTCCTAGTGGCGCAGGTGTGCTCTTCACGCTGGTGTGGTCGCCTTCTCCAAATTCCGAACTTGGCGGACCATCGCGATGGTCTGACACAGTCGGAAATTTCTGACAGAAACTGAAATTTTTACCTTTTCCAAGCTTTCCTGATGCACTGGAGCTCTCTACCTGCAAGAAAACTCAAGAAAACACAAGCACACACAAGCACAAAAGTTCTCTCTCGCTCTCTCGCATGCACAAATGAGGGGAAATGAGGTGAATGGGTGGATATGGTGAATTTTCTGATTTTTTTGGAAATGGAGATGATGATGCGATGATGAAGATGGAGTATGGGGAAGGTGAAAAACACTAAAAACTAAGTAAAAACAACAACAAAAACTGAAATTTTTACCTTCCAACGCCACTTCTTGCTATACTCTTACCATCACACATTCGTCCTAGACTCGATCCCCGGCAACGGCGCCAAATTTGGTGTTGCTCTAGCACAATGGTGAGAACCACGTTAAAAAGCTTCACCTCCTTAATGTCAATCCGAGGGAGAGGTAGGAGTGATATGAAGATCGTGAACGTGAGATGAAGTGAGAGTGAAGGTGAGAAGCACAAAGATGCACACACACATACACACACACAATGAAGAGACAAGCAAGACACAATGGAAGGTGGGAAATTAACTCTATTACTCAAGAATGCTCTTACAAGCTCAAACTAGCTCTATGCTCACACTAACCAAAATGAACCAACCTCAAAAATGAGCTCTCTAGCTCTTTTTATAGTTTCTAGACTAGTTTTGACCGGTTTCACATCTAGTGACCGGCCTAGTTAAAAAATAGGTCCTAGAGGCTATTTGGAAGGGTAAACGATGTCTAAAAATAACGAAATTTGGTACGAGCATTCTACCTAAGCTCCTCAAGCTCGAGGACTCCTCGGCTTGCACAAAATGGAGCTATGGATTACAAAATGGGGTTTTCTATGATACATATGTTACAATTAGTGATAATAATCACTGTTGAATGTTTGGAGAATTAATAAGAAATATATTTGTTTAAAAAATTGATCCTCCTGGCTCCCTGCTTTGTCTTCACATGCTTCTTCACATGCTTCCGTGGCGTCTGTGCCTCTGGCTACTTCCAACAGAGCCCCTCCTTATATAAGAGAGGAGGAGGGATCCGTTGAGTACAAGTGGCCAAAGGTTTCATTAACTAAGATATTCTAAAAATGATAGGTAGTTGGGAAAAAAAATAAGGGAATCTTCTTAGAGAGAGAGAGCTCTTACACGTATCCAAAAGAGAGCTCTTATTTCTAAAATAAGGCAAGGACTAAAAAAAAAGGACTTTTACAAAAAAGAAGGATAAGGTTGAGTTTTTATGGGTTTTCTAACAAAAATAAGTAAGAGGTAGTTCCTATGAAAGAACTTGTATACAAGAGGGAAAAATGGGAATTTTGGGAGACTCCACATAAGGCCTTGAGCCTTCAAGTATCCTTAACTCCGAGGGAGGCCTCCAAGTATTCCATAGCCTTATAGCTTCATAGGTCCTTCATAATTTCATGGTTCCAACACCATCATTATGGGATACATTTTGCATAGCTATTAGCAATAGTGCACCTGGTGGTAAACTCGTGTATGATGACATATGTGGAGCACTCTTGAGTCTGGATATTTGTAGGAAATCTATGGTTGGCACTCAGAGTGGAGATGCATATAATGTTTGTGATTCTTACCAAGGAAAGAATCAGAAAGATGGTAGGAGCAAGAACAAGGAAAAGAATGGTCAACAGAATAAGACTAGAAGCAAATCAAGGAAGAGGGATATCGAATGCCATTATTGTCATAAGAAAGGACATATGAAGAAAGATTGTTATGCATTAAATAATGCTAAAGGTAAAGGACAAAATGTTGATGGGCATGTTAAATAGTTACCTACACCATCTACTTGGACTGTGAAGATTGAAGAAATTAATGTTATTTTTGATGATGTTGATGTGTTGACACTTGATAGTACTGTGCCAACTGAGGCTCTTATGGCTGATTCTCTTTCCCACACATGGCTGCTAGATTCTCGTGCTTATTTCCATGTGACACCACACAGAGAATGGTTCTCTAATTATGCAGAAAAGTCTCTTGGTACCGTGAGACTTGGTGACTCTTACCAGTGTGACGTTGTGGGGATTGGAGCTGTAGTTGTGCAGTTCATTGATGGTTCAAAATTTACTATGCATAATGTATGCCATGTACCTCAGTTATCACGAGCTTTCTAACGAGCTATTAAGCTCAAAAAACGGACTTCGGATGAAAAAGTTATGAGCGTTCAGGCCCTGGGGGGTAAAAACTGACGGTCAAGTTTTCCTTCAAATATGAGCTAAGGGATCTCCTATGAGTCTAATGGTCCAAAAATTTTTCAAAAATACCCTCAAAATTGGTCAAAAATTGAAGTCCAAAATTCGCGATGGGGGTGGACAATCGCGATGGTCCGGGACAATCGCGAT
Organism: Ceratopteris richardii; assembly: GCA_020310875.1. Classification (NCBI taxonomy): domain Eukaryota; kingdom Viridiplantae; phylum Streptophyta; class Polypodiopsida; order Polypodiales; family Pteridaceae; genus Ceratopteris; species Ceratopteris richardii. The sequence goes on from CM035428.1 coordinate 151,980,228, forward strand.
GGTCCAAGCGAACCGTCGCGATGGCGTGGAATTTGGACAATCGCGATGGCCCGAAAAAACGAACCGTCGCGATGGCGCGGGTCAACGGTCAAAGTTGGATAATCGCGATGGCGTAAGGTTGAACCGTCGCGATGGCCCGATCAAGTGGACAATCGCGATGGCGCGGTCAACGGTCAACGGTGGATAATCGCGATGGCGTAAGGTTGAACCGTCGCGATGGCCCGATCAAGTGGACAATCGCGATGGCGCGAGTCAACGGTCAACGGGGAACAATCGCGATGGTCCGAAGTGAACCGTCGCGATGGTCCGCGATGCGATGGCTTGAGCCAATCGCGATGGTCCACCAAACAATGAATTTTTGGGATGCGAGTATGGATTCCTAGTGGCGCAGGTGTGCTCTTCACGCTGGTGTGGTCGCCTTCTCCAAATTCCGAACTTGGCGGACCATCGCGATGGTCTGACACAGTCGGAAATTTCTGACAGAAACTGAAATTTTTACCTTTTCCAAGCTTTCCTGATGCACTGGAGCTCTCTACCTGCAAGAAAACTCAAGAAAACACAAGCACACACAAGCACAAAAGTTCTCTCTCGCTCTCTCGCATGCACAAATGAGGGGAAATGAGGTGAATGGGTGGATATGGTGAATTTTCTGATTTTTTTGGAAATGGAGATGATGATGCGATGATGAAGATGGAGTATGGGGAAGGTGAAAAACACTAAAAACTAAGTAAAAACAACAACAAAAACTGAAATTTTTACCTTCCAACGCCACTTCTTGCTATACTCTTACCATCACACATTCGTCCTAGACTCGATCCCCGGCAACGGCGCCAAATTTGGTGTTGCTCTAGCACAATGGTGAGAACCACGTTAAAAAGCTTCACCTCCTTAATGTCAATCCGAGGGAGAGGTAGGAGTGATATGAAGATCGTGAACGTGAGATGAAGTGAGAGTGAAGGTGAGAAGCACAAAGATGCACACACACATACACACACACAATGAAGAGACAAGCAAGACACAATGGAAGGTGGGAAATTAACTCTATTACTCAAGAATGCTCTTACAAGCTCAAACTAGCTCTATGCTCACACTAACCAAAATGAACCAACCTCAAAAATGAGCTCTCTAGCTCTTTTTATAGTTTCTAGACTAGTTTTGACCGGTTTCACATCTAGTGACCGGCCTAGTTAAAAAATAGGTCCTAGAGGCTATTTGGAAGGGTAAACGATGTCTAAAAATAACGAAATTTGGTACGAGCATTCTACCTAAGCTCCTCAAGCTCGAGGACTCCTCGGCTTGCACAAAATGGAGCTATGGATTACAAAATGGGGTTTTCTATGATACATATGTTACAATTAGTGATAATAATCACTGTTGAATGTTTGGAGAATTAATAAGAAATATATTTGTTTAAAAAATTGATCCTCCTGGCTCCCTGCTTTGTCTTCACATGCTTCTTCACATGCTTCCGTGGCGTCTGTGCCTCTGGCTACTTCCAACAGAGCCCCTCCTTATATAAGAGAGGAGGAGGGATCCGTTGAGTACAAGTGGCCAAAGGTTTCATTAACTAAGATATTCTAAAAATGATAGGTAGTTGGGAAAAAAAATAAGGGAATCTTCTTAGAGAGAGAGAGCTCTTACACGTATCCAAAAGAGAGCTCTTATTTCTAAAATAAGGCAAGGACTAAAAAAAAAGGACTTTTACAAAAAAGAAGGATAAGGTTGAGTTTTTATGGGTTTTCTAACAAAAATAAGTAAGAGGTAGTTCCTATGAAAGAACTTGTATACAAGAGGGAAAAATGGGAATTTTGGGAGACTCCACATAAGGCCTTGAGCCTTCAAGTATCCTTAACTCCGAGGGAGGCCTCCAAGTATTCCATAGCCTTATAGCTTCATAGGTCCTTCATAATTTCATGGTTCCAACACCATCATTATGGGATACATTTTGCATAGCTATTAGCAATAGTGCACCTGGTGGTAAACTCGTGTATGATGACATATGTGGAGCACTCTTGAGTCTGGATATTTGTAGGAAATCTATGGTTGGCACTCAGAGTGGAGATGCATATAATGTTTGTGATTCTTACCAAGGAAAGAATCAGAAAGATGGTAGGAGCAAGAACAAGGAAAAGAATGGTCAACAGAATAAGACTAGAAGCAAATCAAGGAAGAGGGATATCGAATGCCATTATTGTCATAAGAAAGGACATATGAAGAAAGATTGTTATGCATTAAATAATGCTAAAGGTAAAGGACAAAATGTTGATGGGCATGTTAAATAGTTACCTACACCATCTACTTGGACTGTGAAGATTGAAGAAATTAATGTTATTTTTGATGATGTTGATGTGTTGACACTTGATAGTACTGTGCCAACTGAGGCTCTTATGGCTGATTCTCTTTCCCACACATGGCTGCTAGATTCTCGTGCTTATTTCCATGTGACACCACACAGAGAATGGTTCTCTAATTATGCAGAAAAGTCTCTTGGTACCGTGAGACTTGGTGACTCTTACCAGTGTGACGTTGTGGGGATTGGAGCTGTAGTTGTGCAGTTCATTGATGGTTCAAAATTTACTATGCATAATGTATGCCATGTACCTCAGTTATCACGAGCTTTCTAACGAGCTATTAAGCTCAAAAAACGGACTTCGGATGAAAAAGTTATGAGCGTTCAGGCCCTGGGGGGTAAAAACTGACGGTCAAGTTTTCCTTCAAATATGAGCTAAGGGATCTCCTATGAGTCTAATGGTCCAAAAATTTTTCAAAAATACCCTCAAAATTGGTCAAAAATTGAAGTCCAAAATTCGCGATGGGGGTGGACAATCGCGATGGTCCGGGACAATCGCGATGGTCCAAGCGAACCGTCGCGATGGCGTGGAATTTGGACAATCGCGATGGCCCGAAAAAACGAACCGTCGCGATGGCGCGGGTCAACGGTCAAAGTTGGATAATCGCGATGGCGTAAGGTTGAACCGTCGCGATGGCCCGATCAAGTGGACAATCGCGATGGCGCGGTCAACGGTCAACGGTGGATAATCGCGATGGCGTAAGGTTGAACCGTCGCGATGGCCCGATCAAGTGGACAATCGCGATGGCGCGAGTCAACGGTCAACGGGGAACAATCGCGATGGTCCGAAGTGAACCGTCGCGATGGTCCGCGATGCGATGGCTTGAGCCAATCGCGATGGTCCACCAAACAATGAATTTTTGGGATGCGAGTATGGATTCCTAGTGGCGCAGGTGTGCTCTTCACGCTGGTGTGGTCGCCTTCTCCAAATTCCGAACTTGGCGGACCATCGCGATGGTCTGACACAGTCGGAAATTTCTGACAGAAACTGAAATTTTTACCTTTTCCAAGCTTTCCTGATGCACTGGAGCTCTCTACCTGCAAGAAAACTCAAGAAAACACAAGCACACACAAGCACAAAAGTTCTCTCTCGCTCTCTCGCATGCACAAATGAGGGGAAATGAGGTGAATGGGTGGATATGGTGAATTTTCTGATTTTTTTGGAAATGGAGATGATGATGCGATGATGAAGATGGAGTATGGGGAAGGTGAAAAACACTAAAAACTAAGTAAAAACAACAACAAAAACTGAAATTTTTACCTTCCAACGCCACTTCTTGCTATACTCTTACCATCACACATTCGTCCTAGACTCGATCCCCGGCAACGGCGCCAAATTTGGTGTTGCTCTAGCACAATGGTGAGAACCACGTTAAAAAGCTTCACCTCCTTAATGTCAATCCGAGGGAGAGGTAGGAGTGATATGAAGATCGTGAACGTGAGATGAAGTGAGAGTGAAGGTGAGAAGCACAAAGATGCACACACACATACACACACACAATGAAGAGACAAGCAAGACACAATGGAAGGTGGGAAATTAACTCTATTACTCAAGAATGCTCTTACAAGCTCAAACTAGCTCTATGCTCACACTAACCAAAATGAACCAACCTCAAAAATGAGCTCTCTAGCTCTTTTTATAGTTTCTAGACTAGTTTTGACCGGTTTCACATCTAGTGACCGGCCTAGTTAAAAAATAGGTCCTAGAGGCTATTTGGAAGGGTAAACGATGTCTAAAAATAACGAAATTTGGTACGAGCATTCTACCTAAGCTCCTCAAGCTCGAGGACTCCTCGGCTTGCACAAAATGGAGCTATGGATTACAAAATGGGGTTTTCTATGATACATATGTTACAATTAGTGATAATAATCACTGTTGAATGTTTGGAGAATTAATAAGAAATATATTTGTTTAAAAAATTGATCCTCCTGGCTCCCTGCTTTGTCTTCACATGCTTCTTCACATGCTTCCGTGGCGTCTGTGCCTCTGGCTACTTCCAACAGAGCCCCTCCTTATATAAGAGAGGAGGAGGGATCCGTTGAGTACAAGTGGCCAAAGGTTTCATTAACTAAGATATTCTAAAAATGATAGGTAGTTGGGAAAAAAAATAAGGGAATCTTCTTAGAGAGAGAGAGCTCTTACACGTATCCAAAAGAGAGCTCTTATTTCTAAAATAAGGCAAGGACTAAAAAAAAAGGACTTTTACAAAAAAGAAGGATAAGGTTGAGTTTTTATGGGTTTTCTAACAAAAATAAGTAAGAGGTAGTTCCTATGAAAGAACTTGTATACAAGAGGGAAAAATGGGAATTTTGGGAGACTCCACATAAGGCCTTGAGCCTTCAAGTATCCTTAACTCCGAGGGAGGCCTCCAAGTATTCCATAGCCTTATAGCTTCATAGGTCCTTCATAATTTCATGGTTCCAACACCATCATTATGGGATACATTTTGCATAGCTATTAGCAATAGTGCACCTGGTGGTAAACTCGTGTATGATGACATATGTGGAGCACTCTTGAGTCTGGATATTTGTAGGAAATCTATGGTTGGCACTCAGAGTGGAGATGCATATAATGTTTGTGATTCTTACCAAGGAAAGAATCAGAAAGATGGTAGGAGCAAGAACAAGGAAAAGAATGGTCAACAGAATAAGACTAGAAGCAAATCAAGGAAGAGGGATATCGAATGCCATTATTGTCATAAGAAAGGACATATGAAGAAAGATTGTTATGCATTAAATAATGCTAAAGGTAAAGGACAAAATGTTGATGGGCATGTTAAATAGTTACCTACACCATCTACTTGGACTGTGAAGATTGAAGAAATTAATGTTATTTTTGATGATGTTGATGTGTTGACACTTGATAGTACTGTGCCAACTGAGGCTCTTATGGCTGATTCTCTTTCCCACACATGGCTGCTAGATTCTCGTGCTTATTTCCATGTGACACCACACAGAGAATGGTTCTCTAATTATGCAGAAAAGTCTCTTGGTACCGTGAGACTTGGTGACTCTTACCAGTGTGACGTTGTGGGGATTGGAGCTGTAGTTGTGCAGTTCATTGATGGTTCAAAATTTACTATGCATAATGTATGCCATGTACCTCAGTTATCACGAGCTTTCTAACGAGCTATTAAGCTCAAAAAACGGACTTCGGATGAAAAAGTTATGAGCGTTCAGGCCCTGGGGGGTAAAAACTGACGGTCAAGTTTTCCTTCAAATATGAGCTAAGGGATCTCCTATGAGTCTAATGGTCCAAAAATTTTTCAAAAATACCCTCAAAATTGGTCAAAAATTGAAGTCCAAAATTCGCGATGGGGGTGGACAATCGCGATGGTCCGGGACAATCGCGATGGTCCAAGCGAACCGTCGCGATGGCGTGGAATTTGGACAATCGCGATGGCCCGAAAAAACGAACCGTCGCGATGGCGCGGGTCAACGGTCAAAGTTGGATAATCGCGATGGCGTAAGGTTGAACCGTCGCGATGGCCCGATCAAGTGGACAATCGCGATGGCGCGGTCAACGGTCAACGGTGGATAATCGCGATGGCGTAAGGTTGAACCGTCGCGATGGCCCGATCAAGTGGACAATCGCGATGGCGCGAGTCAACGGTCAACGGGGAACAATCGCGATGGTCCGAAGTGAACCGTCGCGATGGTCCGCGATGCGATGGCTTGAGCCAATCGCGATGGTCCACCAAACAATGAATTTTTTGGGATGCGAGTATGGATTCCTAGTGGCGCAGGTGTGCTCTTCACGCTGGTGTGGTCGCCTTCTCCAAATTCCGAACTTGGCGGACCATCGCGATGGTCTGACACAGTCGGAAATTTCTGACAGAAACTGAAATTTTTACCTTTTCCAAGCTTTCCTGATGCACTGGAGCTCTCTACCTGCAAGAAAACTCAAGAAAACACAAGCACACACAAGCACAAAAGTTCTCTCTCGCTCTCTCGCATGCACAAATGAGGGGAAATGAGGTGAATGGGTGGATATGGTGAATTTTCTGATTTTTTTGGAAATGGAGATGATGATGCGATGATGAAGATGGAGTATGGGGAAGGTGAAAAACACTAAAAACTAAGTAAAAAACAACAACAAAAACTGAAATTTTTACCTTCCAACGCCACTTCTTGCTATACTCTTACCATCACACATTCGTCCTAGACTCGATCCCCGGCAACGGCGCCAAATTTGGTGTTGCTCTAGCACAATGGTGAGAACCACGTTAAAAAGCTTCACCTCCTTAATGTCAATCCGAGGGAGAGGTAGGAGTGATATGAAGATCGTGAACGTGAGATGAAGTGAGAGTGAAGGTGAGAAGCACAAAGATGCACACACACATACACACACACAATGAAGAGACAAGCAAGACACAATGGAAGGTGGGAAATTAACTCTATTACTCAAGAATGCTCTTACAAGCTCAAACTAGCTCTATGCTCACACTAACCAAAATGAACCAACCTCAAAAATGAGCTCTCTAGCTCTTTTTATAGTTTCTAGACTAGTTTTGACCGGTTTCACATCTAGTGACCGGCCTAGTTAAAAAATAGGTCCTAGAGGCTATTTGGAAGGGTAAACGATGTCTAAAAATAACGAAATTTGGTACGAGCATTCTACCTAAGCTCCTCAAGCTCGAGGACTCCTCGGCTTGCACAAAATGGAGCTATGGATTACAAAATGGGGTTTTCTATGATACATATGTTACAATTAGTGATAATAATCACTGTTGAATGTTTGGAGAATTAATAAGAAATATATTTGTTTAAAAAATTGATCCTCCTGGCTCCCTGCTTTGTCTTCACATGCTTCTTCACATGCTTCCGTGGCGTCTGTGCCTCTGGCTACTTCCAACAGAGCCCCTCCTTATATAAGAGAGGAGGAGGGATCCGTTGAGTACAAGTGGCCAAAGGTTTCATTAACTAAGATATTCTAAAAATGATAGGTAGTTGGGAAAAAAAATAAGGGAATCTTCTTAGAGAGAGAGAGCTCTTACACGTATCCAAAAGAGAGCTCTTATTTCTAAAATAAGGCAAGGACTAAAAAAAAAGGACTTTTACAAAAAAGAAGGATAAGGTTGAGTTTTTATGGGTTTTCTAACAAAAATAAGTAAGAGGTAGTTCCTATGAAAGAACTTGTATACAAGAGGGAAAAATGGGAATTTTGGGAGACTCCACATAAGGCCTTGAGCCTTCAAGTATCCTTAACTCCGAGGGAGGCCTCCAAGTATTCCATAGCCTTATAGCTTCATAGGTCCTTCATAATTTCATGGTTCCAACACCATCATTATGGGATACATTTTGCATAGCTATTAGCAATAGTGCACCTGGTGGTAAACTCGTGTATGATGACATATGTGGAGCACTCTTGAGTCTGGATATTTGTAGGAAATCTATGGTTGGCACTCAGAGTGGAGATGCATATAATGTTTGTGATTCTTACCAAGGAAAGAATCAGAAAGATGGTAGGAGCAAGAACAAGGAAAAGAATGGTCAACAGAATAAGACTAGAAGCAAATCAAGGAAGAGGGATATCGAATGCCATTATTGTCATAAGAAAGGACATATGAAGAAAGATTGTTATGCATTAAATAATGCTAAAGGTAAAGGACAAAATGTTGATGGGCATGTTAAATAGTTACCTACACCATCTACTTGGACTGTGAAGATTGAAGAAATTAATGTTATTTTTGATGATGTTGATGTGTTGACACTTGATAGTACTGTGCCAACTGAGGCTCTTATGGCTGATTCTCTTTCCCACACATGGCTGCTAGATTCTCGTGCTTATTTCCATGTGACACCACACAGAGAATGGTTCTCTAATTATGCAGAAAAGTCTCTTGGTACCGTGAGACTTGGTGACTCTTACCAGTGTGACGTTGTGGGGATTGGAGCTGTAGTTGTGCAGTTCATTGATGGTTCAAAATTTACTATGCATAATGTATGCCATGTACCTCAGTTATCACGAGCTTTCTAACGAGCTATTAAGCTCAAAAAACGGACTTCGGATGAAAAAGTTATGAGCGTTCAGGCCCTGGGGGGTAAAAACTGACGGTCAAGTTTTCCTTCAAATATGAGCTAAGGGATCTCCTATGAGTCTAATGGTCCAAAAATTTTTCAAAAATACCCTCAAAATTGGTCAAAAATTGAAGTCCAAAATTCGCGATGGGGGTGGACAATCGCGATGGTCCGGGACAATCGCGATGGTCCAAGCGAACCGTCGCGATGGCGTGGAATTTGGACAATCGCGATGGCCCGAAAAAACGAACCGTCGCGATGGCGCGGGTCAACGGTCAAAGTTGGATAATCGCGATGGCGTAAGGTTGAACCGTCGCGATGGCCCGATCAAGTGGACAATCGCGATGGCGCGGTCAACGGTCAACGGTGGATAATCGCGATGGCGTAAGGTTGAACCGTCGCGATGGCCCGATCAAGTGGACAATCGCGATGGCGCGAGTCAACGGTCAACGGGGAACAATCGCGATGGTCCGAAGTGAACCGTCGCGATGGTCCGCGATGCGATGGCTTGAGCCAATCGCGATGGTCCACCAAACAATGAATTTTTGGGATGCGAGTATGGATTCCTAGTGGCGCAGGTGTGCTCTTCACGCTGGTGTGGTCGCCTTCTCCAAATTCCGAACTTGGCGGACCATCGCGATGGTCTGACACAGTCGGAAATTTCTGACAGAAACTGAAATTTTTACCTTTTCCAAGCTTTCCTGATGCACTGGAGCTCTGTACCTGCAAGAAAACTCAAGAAAACACAAGCACACACAAGCACAAAAGTTCTCTCTCGCTCTCTCGCATGCACAAATGAGGGGAAATGAGGTGAATGGGTGGATATGGTGAATTTTCTGATTTTTTTTGGAAATGGAGATGATGATGCGATGATGAAGATGGAGTATGGGGAAGGTGAAAAACACTAAAAACTAAGTAAAAACAACAACAAAAACTGAAATTTTTACCTTCCAACGCCACTTCTTGCTATACTCTTACCATCACACATTCGTCCTAGACTCGATCCCCGGCAACGGCGCCAAATTTGGTGTTGCTCTAGCACAATGGTGAGAACCACGTTAAAAAGCTTCACCTCCTTAATGTCAATCCGAGGGAGAGGTAGGAGTGATATGAAGATCGTGAACGTGAGATGAAGTGAGAGTGAAGGTGAGAAGCACAAAGATGCACACACACATACACACACACAATGAAGAGACAAGCAAGACACAATGGAAGGTGGGAAATTAACTCTATTACTCAAGAATGCTCTTACAAGCTCAAACTAGCTCTATGCTCACACTAACCAAAATGAACCAACCTCAAAAATGAGCTCTCTAGCTCTTTTTATAGTTTCTAGACTAGTTTTGACCGGTTTCACATCTAGTGACCGGCCTAGTTAAAAAATAGGTCCTAGAGGCTATTTGGAAGGGTAAACGATGTCTAAAAATAACGAAATTTGGTACGAGCATTCTACCTAAGCTCCTCAAGCTCGAGGACTCCTCGGCTTGCACAAAATGGAGCTATGGATTACAAAATGGGGTTTTCTATGATACATATGTTACAATTAGTGATAATAATCACTGTTGAATGTTTGGAGAATTAATAAGAAATATATTTGTTTAAAAAATTGATCCTCCTGGCTCCCTGCTTTGTCTTCACATGCTTCTTCACATGCTTCCGTGGCGTCTGTGCCTCTGGCTACTTCCAACAGAGCCCCTCCTTATATAAGAGAGGAGGAGGGATCCGTTGAGTACAAGTGGCCAAAGGTTTCATTAACTAAGATATTCTAAAAATGATAGGTAGTTGGGAAAAAAAATAAGGGAATCTTCTTAGAGAGAGAGAGCTCTTACACGTATCCAAAAGAGAGCTCTTATTTCTAAAATAAGGCAAGGACTAAAAAAAAAGGACTTTTACAAAAAAGAAGGATAAGGTTGAGTTTTTATGGGTTTTCTAACAAAAATAAGTAAGAGGTAGTTCCTATGAAAGAACTTGTATACAAGAGGGAAAAATGGGAATTTTGGGAGACTCCACATAAGGCCTTGAGCCTTCAAGTATCCTTAACTCCGAGGGAGGCCTCCAAGTATTCCATAGCCTTATAGCTTCATAGGTCCTTCATAATTTCATGGTTCCAACACCATCATTATGGGATACATTTTGCATAGCTATTAGCAATAGTGCACCTGGTGGTAAACTCGTGTATGATGACATATGTGGAGCACTCTTGAGTCTGGATATTTGTAGGAAATCTATGGTTGGCACTCAGAGTGGAGATGCATATAATGTTTGTGATTCTTACCAAGGAAAGAATCAGAAAGATGGTAGGAGCAAGAACAAGGAAAAGAATGGTCAACAGAATAAGACTAGAAGCAAATCAAGGAAGAGGGATATCGAATGCCATTATTGTCATAAGAAAGGACATATGAAGAAAGATTGTTATGCATTAAATAATGCTAAAGGTAAAGGACAAAATGTTGATGGGCATGTTAAATAGTTACCTACACCATCTACTTGGACTGTGAAGATTGAAGAAATTAATGTTATTTTTGATGATGTTGATGTGTTGACACTTGATAGTACTGTGCCAACTGAGGCTCTTATGGCTGATTCTCTTTCCCACACATGGCTGCTAGATTCTCGTGCTTATTTCCATGTGACACCACACAGAGAATGGTTCTCTAATTATGCAGAAAAGTCTCTTGGTACCGTGAGACTTGGTGACTCTTACCAGTGTGACGTTGTGGGGATTGGAGCTGTAGTTGTGCAGTTCATTGATGGTTCAAAATTTACTATGCATAATGTATGCCATGTACCTCAGTTATCACGAGCTTTCTAACGAGCTATTAAGCTCAAAAAAACGGACTTCGGATGAAAAAGTTATGAGCGTTCAGGCCCTGGGGGGTAAAAACTGACGGTCAAGTTTTCCTTCAAATATGAGCTAAGGGATCTCCTATGAGTCTAATGGTCCAAAAATTTTTCAAAAATACCCTCAAAATTGGTCAAAAATTGAAGTCCAAAATTCGCGATGGGGGTGGACAATCGCGATGGTCCGGGACAATCGCGATGGTCCAAGCGAACCGTCGCGATGGCGTGGAATTTGGACAATCGCGATGGCCCGAAAAAACGAAACCGTCGCGATGGCGCGGGTCAACGGTCAAAGTTGGATAATCGCGATGGCGTAAGGTTGAACCGTCGCGATGGCCCGATCAAGTGGACAATCGCGATGGCGCGGTCAACGGTCAACGGTGGATAATCGCGATGGCGTAAGGTTGAACCGTCGCGATGGCCCGATCAAGTGGACAATCGCGATGGCGCGAGTCAACGGTCAACGGGGAACAATCGCGATGGTCCGAAGTGAACCGTCGCGATGGTCCGCGATGCGATGGCTTGAGCCAATCGCGATGGTCCACCAAACAATGAATTTTTGGGATGCGAGTATGGATTCCTAGTGGCGCAGGTGTGCTCTTCACGCTGGTGTGGTCGCCTTCTCCAAATTCCGAACTTGGCGGACCATCGCGATGGTCTGACACAGTCGGAAATTTCTGACAGAAACTGAAATTTTTACCTTTTCCAAGCTTTCCTGATGCACTGGAGCTCTGTACCTGCAAGAAAACTCAAGAAAACACAAGCACACACAAGCACAAAAGTTCTCTCTCGCTCTCTCGCATGCACAAATGAGGGGAAATGAGGTGAATGGGTGGATATGGTGAATTTTCTGATTTTTTTGGAAATGGAGATGATGATGCGATGATGAAGATGGAGTATGGGGAAGGTGAAAAACACTAAAAACTAAGTAAAAACAACAACAAAAACTGAAATTTTTACCTTCCAACGCCACTTCTTGCTATACTCTTACCATCACACATTCGTCCTAGACTCGATCCCCGGCAACGGCGCCAAATTTGGTGTTGCTCTAGCACAATGGTGAGAACCACGTTAAAAAGCTTCACCTCCTTAATGTCAATCCGAGGGAGAGGTAGGAGTGATATGAAGATCGTGAACGTGAGATGAAGTGAGAGTGAAGGTGAGAAGCACAAAGATGCACACACACATACACACACACAATGAAGAGACAAGCAAGACACAATGGAAGGTGGGAAATTAACTCTATTACTCAAGAATGCTCTTACAAGCTCAAACTAGCTCTATGCTCACACTAACCAAAATGAACCAACCTCAAAAATGAGCTCTCTAGCTCTTTTTATAGTTTCTAGACTAGTTTTGACCGGTTTCACATCTAGTGACCGGCCTAGTTAAAAAATAGGTCCTAGAGGCTATTTGGAAGGGTAAACGATGTCTAAAAATAACGAAATTTGGTACGAGCATTCTACCTAAGCTCCTCAAGCTCGAGGACTCCTCGGCTTGCACAAAATGGAGCTATGGATTACAAAATGGGGTTTTCTATGATACATATGTTACAATTAGTGATAATAATCACTGTTGAATGTTTGGAGAATTAATAAGAAATATATTTGTTTAAAAAATTGATCCTCCTGGCTCCCTGCTTTGTCTTCACATGCTTCTTCACATGCTTCCGTGGCGTCTGTGCCTCTGGCTACTTCCAACAGAGCCCCTCCTTATATAAGAGAGGAGGAGGGATCCGTTGAGTACAAGTGGCCAAAGGTTTCATTAACTAAGATATTCTAAAAATGATAGGTAGTTGGGAAAAAAAATAAGGGAATCTTCTTAGAGAGAGAGAGCTCTTACACGTATCCAAAAGAGAGCTCTTATTTCTAAAATAAGGCAAGGACTAAAAAAAAGGACTTTTACAAAAAAGAAGGATAAGGTTGAGTTTTTATGGGTTTTCTAACAAAAATAAGTAAGAGGTAGTTCCTATGAAAGAACTTGTATACAAGAGGGAAAAATGGGAATTTTGGGAGACTCCACATAAGGCCTTGAGCCTTCAAGTATCCTTAACTCCGAGGGAGGCCTCCAAGTATTCCATAGCCTTATAGCTTCATAGGTCCTTCATAATTTCATGGTTCCAACACCATCATTATGGGATACATTTTGCATAGCTATTAGCAATAGTGCACCTGGTGGTAAACTCGTGTATGATGACATATGTGGAGCACTCTTGAGTCTGGATATTTGTAGGAAATCTATGGTTGGCACTCAGAGTGGAGATGCATATAATGTTTGTGATTCTTACCAAGGAAAGAATCAGAAAGATGGTAGGAGCAAGAACAAGGAAAAGAATGGTCAACAGAATAAGACTAGAAGCAAATCAAGGAAGAGGGATATCGAATGCCATTATTGTCATAAGAAAGGACATATGAAGAAAGATTGTTATGCATTAAATAATGCTAAAGGTAAAGGACAAAATGTTGATGGGCATGTTAAATAGTTACCTACACCATCTACTTGGACTGTGAAGATTGAAGAAATTAATGTTATTTTTGATGATGTTGATGTGTTGACACTTGATAGTACTGTGCCAACTGAGGCTCTTATGGCTGATTCTCTTTCCCACACATGGCTGCTAGATTCTCGTGCTTATTTCCATGTGACACCACACAGAGAATGGTTCTCTAATTATGCAGAAAAGTCTCTTGGTACCGTGAGACTTGGTGACTCTTACCAGTGTGACGTTGTGGGGATTGGAGCTGTAGTTGTGCAGTTCATTGATGGTTCAAAATTTACTATGCATAATGTATGCCATGTACCTCAGTTATCACGAGCTTTCTAACGAGCTATTAAGCTCAAAAAAACGGACTTCGGATGAAAAAGTTATGAGCGTTCAGGCCCTGGGGGGTAAAAACTGACGGTCAAGTTTTCCTTCAAATATGAGCTAAGGGATCTCCTATGAGTCTAATGGTCCAAAAATTTTTCAAAAATACCCTCAAAATTGGTCAAAAATTGAAGTCCAAAATTCGCGATGGGGGTGGACAATCGCGATGGTCCGGGACAATCGCGATGGTCCAAGCGAACCGTCGCGATGGCGTGGAATTTGGACAATCGCGATGGCCCGAAAAAAACGAACCGTCGCGATGGCGCGGGTCAACGGTCAAAGTTGGATAATCGCGATGGCGTAAGGTTGAACCGTCGCGATGGCCCGATCAAGTGGACAATCGCGATGGCGCGGTCAACGGTCAACGGTGGATAATCGCGATGGCGTAAGGTTGAACCGTCGCGATGGCCCGATCAAGTGGACAATCGCGATGGCGCGAGTCAACGGTCAACGGGGAACAATCGCGATGGTCCGAAGTGAACCGTCGCGATGGTCCGCGATGCGATGGCTTGAGCCAATCGCGATGGTCCACCAAACAATGAATTTTTGGGATGCGAGTATGGATTCCTAGTGGCGCAGGTGTGCTCTTCACGCTGGTGTGGTCGCCTTCTCCAAATTCCGAACTTGGCGGACCATCGCGATGGTCTGACACAGTCGGAAATTTCTGACAGAAAACTGAAATTTTTACCTTTTCCAAGCTTTCCTGATGCACTGGAGCTCTCTACCTGCAAGAAAACTCAAGAAAACACAAGCACACACAAGCACAAAAGTTCTCTCTCGCTCTCTCGCATGCACAAATGAGGGGAAATGAGGTGAATGGGTGGATATGGTGAATTTTCTGATTTTTTTGGAAATGGAGATGATGATGCGATGATGAAGATGGAGTATGGGGAAGGTGAAAAACACTAAAAACTAAGTAAAAACAACAACAAAAACTGAAATTTTTACCTTCCAACGCCACTTCTTGCTATACTCTTACCATCACACATTCGTCCTAGACTCGATCCCCGGCAACGGCGCCAAATTTGGTGTTGCTCTAGCACAATGGTGAGAACCACGTTAAAAAGCTTCACCTCCTTAATGTCAATCCGAGGGAGAGGTAGGAGTGATATGAAGATCGTGAACGTGAGATGAAGTGAGAGTGAAGGTGAGAAGCACAAAGATGCACACACACATACACACACACAATGAAGAGACAAGCAAGACACAATGGAAGGTGGGAAATTAACTCTATTACTCAAGAATGCTCTTACAAGCTCAAACTAGCTCTATGCTCACACTAACCAAAATGAACCAACCTCAAAAATGAGCTCTCTAGCTCTTTTTATAGTTTCTAGACTAGTTTTGACCGGTTTCACATCTAGTGACCGGCCTAGTTAAAAAATAGGTCCTAGAGGCTATTTGGAAGGGTAAACGATGTCTAAAAATAACGAAATTTGGTACGAGCATTCTACCTAAGCTCCTCAAGCTCGAGGACTCCTCGGCTTGCACAAAATGGAGCTATGGATTACAAAATGGGGTTTTCTATGATACATATGTTACAATTAGTGATAATAATCACTGTTGAATGTTTGGAGAATTAATAAGAAATATATTTGTTTAAAAAATTGATCCTCCTGGCTCCCTGCTTTGTCTTCACATGCTTCTTCACATGCTTCCGTGGCGTCTGTGCCTCTGGCTACTTCCAACAGAGCCCCTCCTTATATAAGAGAGGAGGAGGGATCCGTTGAGTACAAGTGGCCAAAGGTTTCATTAACTAAGATATTCTAAAAATGATAGGTAGTTGGGAAAAAAAATAAGGGAATCTTCTTAGAGAGAGAGAGCTCTTACACGTATCCAAAAGAGAGCTCTTATTTCTAAAATAAGGCAAGGACTAAAAAAAAGGACTTTTACAAAAAAGAAGGATAAGGTTGAGTTTTTATGGGTTTTCTAACAAAAATAAGTAAGAGGTAGTTCCTATGAAAGAACTTGTATACAAGAGGGAAAAATGGGAATTTTGGGAGACTCCACATAAGGCCTTGAGCCTTCAAGTATCCTTAACTCCGAGGGAGGCCTCCAAGTATTCCATAGCCTTATAGCTTCATAGGTCCTTCATAATTTCATGGTTCCAACACCATCATTATGGGATACATTTTGCATAGCTATTAGCAATAGTGCACCTGGTGGTAAACTCGTGTATGATGACATATGTGGAGCACTCTTGAGTCTGGATATTTGTAGGAAATCTATGGTTGGCACTCAGAGTGGAGATGCATATAATGTTTGTGATTCTTACCAAGGAAAGAATCAGAAAGATGGTAGGAGCAAGAACAAGGAAAAGAATGGTCAACAGAATAAGACTAGAAGCAAATCAAGGAAGAGGGATATCGAATGCCATTATTGTCATAAGAAAGGACATATGAAGAAAGATTGTTATGCATTAAATAATGCTAAAGGTAAAGGACAAAATGTTGATGGGCATGTTAAATAGTTACCTACACCATCTACTTGGACTGTGAAGATTGAAGAAATTAATGTTATTTTTGATGATGTTGATGTGTTGACACTTGATAGTACTGTGCCAACTGAGGCTCTTATGGCTGATTCTCTTTCCCACACATGGCTGCTAGATTCTCGTGCTTATTTCCATGTGACACCACACAGAGAATGGTTCTCTAATTATGCAGAAAAGTCTCTTGGTACCGTGAGACTTGGTGACTCTTACCAGTGTGACGTTGTGGGGATTGGAGCTGTAGTTGTGCAGTTCATTGATGGTTCAAAATTTACTATGCATAATGTATGCCATGTACCTCAGTTATCACGAGCTTTCTAACGAGCTATTAAGCTCAAAAAACGGACTTCGGATGAAAAAGTTATGAGCGTTCAGGCCCTGGGGGTAAAAACTGACGGTCAAGTTTTCCTTCAAATATGAGCTAAGGGATCTCCTATGAGTCTAATGGTCCAAAAATTTTTCAAAAATACCCTCAAAATTGGTCAAAAATTGAAGTCCAAAATTCGCGATGGGGGTGGACAATCGCGATGGTCCGGGGACAATCGCGATGGTCCAAGCGAACCGTCGCGATGGCGTGGAATTTGGACAATCGCGATGGCCCGAAAAAACGAACCGTCGCGATGGCGCGGGTCAAACGGTCAAAGTTGGATAATCGCGATGGCGTAAGGTTGAACCGTCGCGATGGCCCGATCAAGTGGACAATCGCGATGGCGCGGTCAACGGTCAACGGTGGATAATCGCGATGGCGTAAGGTTGAACCGTCGCGATGGCCCGATCAAGTGGACAATCGCGATGGCGCGAGTCAACGGTCAACGGGGAACAATCGCGATGGTCCGAAGTGAACCGTCGCGATGGTCCGCGATGCGATGGCTTGAGCCAATCGCGATGGTCCACCAAACAATGAATTTTTGGGATGCGAGTATGGATTCCTAGTGGCGCAGGTGTGCTCTTCACGCTGGTGTGGTCGCCTTCTCCAAATTCCGAACTTGGCGGACCCATCGCGATGGTCTGACACAGTCGGAAATTTCTGACAGAAACTGAAATTTTTACCTTTTCCAAGCTTTCCTGATGCACTGGAGCTCTCTACCTGCAAGAAAAACTCAAGAAAACACAAGCACACACAAGCACAAATTCTCTCTCGCTCTCTCTCGCATGCACAAATGAGGGGAAATGAGGTGAATGGGTGGATATGGTGAATTTTCTGATTTTTTGGAAATGGAGATGATGATGCGATGATGAAGATGGAGTATGGGGAAGGTGAAAAACACTAAAAACTAAGTAAAAACAACAACAAAACTGAAATTTTTACCTTCCAACGCCACTTCTTGCTATACTCTTACCATCACACATTCGTCCTAGACTCGATCCCGGCAACGGCGCCAAATTTGGTGTTGCTCTAGCACAATGGTGAGAACCACGTTAAAAAGCTTCACCTCCTTAATGTCAATCCGAGGGAGAGGTAGGAGTGATATGAAGATCGTGAACGTGAGATGAAGTGAGAGTGAAGGTGAGAAGCACAAAGATGCACACACACATACACACACACAATGAAGAGACAAGCAAGACACAATGGAAGGTGGGAAATTAACTCTATTACTCAAGAATGCTCTTACAAGCTCAAACTAGCTCTATGCTCACACTAACCAAAATGAACCAACCTCAAAAATGAGCTCTCTAGCTCTTTTTATAGTTTCTAGACTAGTTTTGACCGGTTTCACATCTAGTGACCGGCCTAGTTAAAAAATAGGTCCTAGAGGCTATTTGGAAGGGTAAACGATGTCTAAAAATAACGAAATTTGGTACGAGCATTCTACCTAAGCTCCTCAAGCTCGAGGACTCCTCGGCTTGCACAAAATGGAGCTATGGATTACAAAATGGGGTTTTCTATGATACATATGTTACAATTAGTGATAATAATCACTGTTGAATGTTTGGAGAATTAATAAGAAATATATTTGTTTAAAAAATTGATCCTCCTGGCTCCCTGCTTTGTCTTCACATGCTTCTTCACATGCTTCCGTGGCGTCTGTGCCTCTGGCTACTTCCAACAGAGCCCCTCCTTATATAAGAGAGGAGGAGGGATCCGTTGAGTACAAGTGGCCAAAGGTTTCATTAACTAAGATATTCTAAAAATGATAGGTAGTTGGGAAAAAAATAAGGGAATCTTCTTAGAGAGAGAGAGCTCTTACACGTATCCAAAAGAGAGCTCTTATTTCTAAAATAAGGCAAGGACTAAAAAAAAAGGACTTTTACAAAAAAGAAGGATAAGGTTGAGTTTTTATGGGTTTTCTAACAAAAATAAGTAAGAGGTAGTTCCTATGAAAGAACTTGTATACAAGAGGGAAAAATGGGAATTTTGGGAGACTCCACATAAGGCCTTGAGCCTTCAAGTATCCTTAACTCCGAGGGAGGCCTCCAAGTATTCCATAGCCTTATAGCTTCATAGGTCCTTCATAATTTCATGGTTCCAACACCATCATTATGGATACATTTTGCATAGCTATTAGCAATAGTGCACCTGGTGGTAAACTCGTGTATGATGACATATGTGGAGCACTCTTGAGTCTGGATATTTGTAGGAAATCTATGGTTGGCACTCAGAGTGGAGATGCATATAATGTTTGTGATTCTTACCAAGGAAAGAATCAGAAAGATGGTAGGAGCAAGAACAAGGAAAAGAATGGTCAACAGAATAAGACTAGAAGCAAATCAAGGAAGAGGGATATCGAATGCCATTATTGTCATAAGAAGGACATATGAAGAAAGATTGTTATGCATTAAATAATGCTAAAGGTAAAGGACAAAATGTTGATGGGCATGTTAAATAGTTACCTACACCATCTACTTGGACTGTGAAGATTGAAGAAATTAATGTTATTTTTGATGATGTTGATGTGTTGACACTTGATAGTACTGTGCCAACTGAGGCTCTTATGGCTGATTCTCTTTCCCACAGGCTGCTAGATTCTCGTGCTTATTTCCATGTGACACCACACAGAGAATGGTTCTCTAATTATGCAGAAAAGTCTCTTGGTACCGTGAGACTTGGTGACTCTTACCAGTGTGACGTTGTGGGGATTGGAGCTGTAGTTGTGCAGTTCATTGATGGTTCAAAATTTACTATGCATAATGTATGCCATGTACCTCAGTTATCACGAGCTTTCTAACGAGCTATTAAGCTCAAAAACGGACTTCGGATGAAAAAGTTATGAGCGTTCAGGCCCTGGGGGGTAAAAACTGACGGTCAAGTTTTCCTTCAAATATGAGCTAAGGGATCTCCTATGAGTCTAATGGTCCAAAATTTTTCAAAAATACCCTCAAAATTGGTCAAAAATTGAAGTCCAAAATTCGCGATGGGGGTGGACAATCGCGATGGTCCGGGACAATCGCGATGGTCCAAGCGAACCGTCGCGATGGCGTGGAATTTGGACAATCGCGATGGCCCGAAAAAACGAACCGTCGCGATGGCGCGGGTCAACGGTCAAAGTTGGATAATCGCGATGGCGTAAGGTTGAACCGTCGCGATGGCCCGATCAAGTGGACAATCGCGATGGCGCGGTCAACGGTCAACGTGGATAATCGCGATGGCGTAAGGTTGAACCGTCGCGATGGCCCGATCAAGTGGACAATCGCGATGGCGCGAGTCAACGGTCAACGGGGAACAATCGCGATGGTCCGAAGGAACCGTCTAAATGGTCCGCGATGCGATGGCTTGAGCCAATCGCGATGGTCCACCAAACAATGAATTTCTTGGGATGCGAGTATGGATTCCTAGTGGACAGGGTAGCTCTTCACGCTGGTGTCTCAGTTTCTCCAAATTCATTCAACCTCGTTCGGATGCCTATTCAAGTAAGTAAATGGGTGATCTAGTTTACCATAATATTTTGGTTGTGCTAGTATACAACCAATTGCAAAGTTGGAAGCATCCACATGAATGTTGATGGAGATGATTAATCTCCAAAAGACAAGTTATACTTGAATTTATAACACCTCTATATCAAGCATAACTCAAAACCTTCTTCAATTTTAAAAAACCTTTGCCAATTTATGAACAATCATCATTATTGTGAACTATGATCATACTCAAGAAAGTATGCTTCACAAAATACATTCATTGACTTATGAAATGATTAAAGTTTCTTATGAAACTTTGATACAATACTTTCTTAGTGTTTACGCAGTTATTCCAAGTGAAAATTCTTCAAAAGAGTTCACAAAACTTCATATTTATTTCAATCAGTAAACCTATGTCTCAAAGAGGCTTTCTCTGCAAGCTAATTTTACATATGCAACTTTAACTACTTGGTTCTCTCAATCTACAACCTGTTTAATCAAATGATTTTAGACATAGATGGCTCACCTTCCAACTTAGATTTTGAGTCCACATTTGTGTAAAAGTTTTCACTCTACACTGAGATCTAGTCAAATTTTTTATCATTGATATTCCACCTGTTTCAGAAGTCACTTAATACATTTACACATACAAATGTTCCTACTCACAATTCTCTTAGCCTGATTACAATTGGATTCTCAAAACTTGACCATAAATGCATTAACTATGGACTTAGATATCTCCAAAAGGAATTCTAAAATGATCAAGCACAAAAGGAGAGATGAAGAAAAGATCGCAACACAACTCTCCAAAGTTTTCTTCTATTCACTCATGAAAACATCCGATGGAGGCCCCGACTATATACAAGTATATATAGACATATATTTACTTAGTCCTCAGTATTACAAAAGTATTTATGAACTAATTACCAAATTAATGTACATGTGTATACAAACCACTTTTCTGTTATTCTTCTCTTTACTTCATGCTTCATCCTTTGTTCTTTTCTTCATCCTTCACTCTTCATTGTAATCATCAATTAAATGTTAGATATACTCATATTCACACTTGAGTTAAGTCCCATCAAACTCAAGTAACTCACACTAACTTGGTGGATGCTTCTAGAAGGCTCTAGAGAGTCTTTAGGCAAAACACTCTTCCCATGCTCCCCATGGGTTGAACCCAAGAATTCCTTCACATCATTGAGGATTCACAACTAGGCTAACCATATAAATTGTTTAATAGTTCAAAAGTTCGTAATTATTTCTTCAACTTGATTCTTGTGAAGCTACTTTATCACAAGGATAGACATTGGCTACACTAAATATAACCACTAATGAGAAAACAAGTATATCCTTCCTAGAGCAGCTTTGGTCTCTCCCAAAAAAGATTGAAGAAGATGCAAAGTAAATTAGAATTTTAAAAAATATAGAAAAGATTTCAATAAAAACAAAAAAAGGACCATTTTAAAATTCAAGAGAAACAAGAAATTAAAGAAATTTCCCTTTTAGAATTTCATAGTAAATATTTAGGAGTACAATATCAATATAACAATGACAATATATGACATATAAGAATCTGGACCATAAAGCATTCAAGCAAGAAATACAAAGAGGTTAAAATATAAGTTAGATGAAGATAGCAAAGAAAAAAAGGCCTTAGATGTTCTCCAGTATTTCAAGAAACACATTGTTGATGAAAGTGAAGGAAAGTGCAAACAAACATGTAGTAGAAGAATAAGTAATGTCATTTGAAGAAAAACATGTGAAGAGAGTGAAGACAAACAAATGAAAAGAGTGAAGACAAACATGTGAAGACAAACTAAGTAATGTTGTTTGACTTAACTATTACACTAACCATTTTTAGAGGTTGATATGCCATGTACTTAAAAACTTCTTAAGATAGAAAATTAAAATTTGTATGGAAGTCCAAACACATTAGCTCAATTGGTTGGGCCCTTTGCCTCCCAAGGTTGGGGATGGGGATTCAACCCCTATGGGTTGCGGCTAGACACTGCTCACCACGTGCATGATAAGACATTAAAACAAAGACCTTAATGGGGACTATTGGACTTCAAGTTACCTAGTTTAAAGTAGTTATCTTTTCTGACCTTAGATCCATCCCTTCCCAATATCTACCTTGGCAAGCCTTCGAGCTCTATGTCTTGATAGTTATTAAATGTCCAACCCTTGCATGTATGTATGTATGTATGTATGTATGTATGTATGTATGTATGTATGTATGTATGTATGTATGTATGTATGTATGTATGTATGTATGTATGTATGTATGTATGTATGTATGTATGTATGTATGTATGTATGTATGTATGTATGTATGTATGTATGTATGTATGTATGTATGTATGTATGTATGTATGGATGGATGGATGGATGGATGGATGGATGGATGTATGTATGTATGTATGTATGTATGTATGTATGTATGTATGTATGTATGTATGTATGTATGTATGTATGTATGTATGTATGTATGTATGTATGTATGTATGTATGTGTGTATGTATGTTTGTATGTATGTATGTATGTGCGTACGTACGTACGTACGTATGTATGTATGTATGTATGTATGTATGTATGTATGTATGTATGTATGTATGTATGTATGTATGTATGAATTGTGTACTTTCTATAAGAAAATGCATCATTTGAAAAATGTAAAAGCCAATTTTAAAACTACACATTTTATCATGTTCATATCAACCTTGAGGAGTGTGTATTTTTTTTGTAAATAAAAGAAGAATGTTGAGACATATTGTATCAAAAATGGAATATCCACTAATTGGCAAAACTTTATTGTGCACCATTGACTGCAAGCTCTCATGTAAAATGCTTAGGAAAGATTATTAGAAGCAAAAGCTATTGGAATTTGATGTTAAGACATCACAAAAATTACTATGTGTATTATAACAAGCTTTGTATGAAAATGAAAGGTTGTACTATGAAAGGAAGAGAAATGAAAAGTCACATGAATCAATGATATCAACAAATACGTAAGAAAAAATATTGAAAAGATGTAAAAACCATGAGATAGAGAAAAGTTGACCTCTTTGGCAGAACCCACAAGAGAATGAGCAAAATTGGCCTCTCCAAAGAAGCTCAAAGAAAAGAGAAAAAAGTACTAATACAGCACAAGTTTCAAAAGACAGAGAAGCAAAAGTATGAAGACTTGCTGGGAGGCTTAATATTGATAGAGAAGAAGTAGAGGAGACAATCGAGCACAATTAACCTCTCCAAAGAAGTTCAAAGAGAAGAGAGAACTAATGATAGAGCAAGAGTTTAAAAAGATAGAGAAAGAATGTCCTCAAAAGAGTCAAAAAAATCATTCACTCTACAATGGAAAAAGCTAGAGAAGTAGAGGAAAAAGGTGTACACACCGTCAAAAGAAGCAAAATAATAATAAAGAAAATTAGCACTTTCTTTTTCTCTCAACCACCCATACTTGAAAGTCGAAAGCAAATGAAATATCCATAAAGAAGAGAGTGACTAAGAAACACAAAGGGACATTTAGGTGGAATCAAATGATGTCCAAGAACATATTCTCAAGGGAAGAGAACTAAAAGCTCAACCTCAGATATTGATGATGAAGCAAAGTACAAGGTGATCCAAGAGTATGCAAAGAAGAAAAGAATATAAAAAAACAAATCAAGAGAATGAATGAGTCGAGAGAGGAACAAATCATGTAAGAATAGTAGAAAAGAAATGACGGTTATGGAGACATTTGAAGACGAAGCAAAAGGAGAGAAGAAAAAGGCACACACATTGAAGCCAAAGCAAAATGAGAGAAGAAAAAGGCAGAATAAACAAGAAATTGTTGCAAAACAAAGAAGATGAAGAGAAAGCAAAACGAGGAAATGAGGATCAAAGTTCGAAGCAAAGCAAGAGCTAAAAAGGTGATCCAAAATTTGAACCTTTAAGCAACCCATTGTCATAATGACAATGTAATCACGGATGCTTATGTAAAAGCCTTGTAAGTATACACTTCTAGGAGTCCTCAAGTGTTACCGACTATGCCTTGTAAATTAGTGAAGACGCCAATAAGAAGACGATTGATGTCATTATGCTTGTCCAGAGTGTGAAAGGAAAGACTTTTGCACTCATGTATATAAGTCAATTCTAACTCTTTTGTTGGGACTTTTGCCATTTGTAATGAAAGAAATAACTTGAAGCAAGGAATCACATTACTGCTTTTGCTTTCCCACTTCTCTCCTTCTTTGTGTACTTGTGTGCATGGCTATGGCATGGAATGTGTGCTGGATAGTGTTATCTATATCGTGAAATCTTCCTAAGGCACATGCATAGAATATGTAGCATATCTTGTCTTATGAATTCAGTCGCTAAACCTTTGAGGTGTGTTGTACAAGCCTATGATGTTAGTAAAACGGCCTACTATCAAACTTTGAAGTGATTTAGGGCAGGTACAAAGCAGGTTTTCGCAGTACCACCTCACTTCCTTGAGGTATCCATCCATCTCTTCCAACATTTAGGACCTTCACTCTCCACAAGGTCATTCACTCTAGCCCATTGCCAAGAGTGTGCATCCTCTCCTCGTGAGTCTCCATGCTCATAGAGCATATTATATAAGTCATTATCATTTTATCTAATTCATTATGTTTTCTTATCTCTTATTTCATCCACCATAGCTTGGTAGGGTTGTGTTTCATAATAAAGTAGGAGTATGTTTTCTTCATTTCAATAGTTCTCCCTTCTCCTAGAAGAAATTGCCAGCAAGTGAAGAAACTCTCCTATTGTGCAACTTTATTGGCCTATCTTATGATGCATACAAGCACCCAATCTAGGATTCCCTTATTGATTACAAACCAATAAAACTAAATTTTAAGAAGATCACAAGTCTCGTTAATTTTTAAGTGTCCCATAATAGTGCACTATGATATTATGAAAACTCACTATGATTGTTCTTCTTTTCTAGTCAAAGAAATCTAGTTGTTTTGGCAATAATGTCGCCAATTATATGTGTGCCTACTTCAAGAAGAGTATTATGTTCCTTTTTCATCATCAATTAACATTCAAAATTGTATGGAAATGTGTGCCTATAGATCCTCGTCCTCCATGGTGTCCCTTATAAATGAAGATGAAGGAGCATTCCTAGAATGTTCTAGTGGACTCAAGCAACTTACAAATGGCCTAATAAAAGCTCAATCCCTCAAGCATAGGCACATGGTTAATCACATGATTTACCTTCTTATTGTTGATCTATTTAGGTAGTGATGTGTATGAATGCACTAGGAACTGTTGGGTCACTTTTTTCCCTCTTTAGGAGGTTTTTTCCCCCGGCTTGTATATACACCTATAACCATAATGGGTCATTTATCTCCAAGACAAAAAAAGCATAGAACTATTCTTGAATAGAGAAATAGAGGAAGCTTTTTGGAGATTCAAGCCAGATCAACTTAGCAAAACACGTGGAGTCACTGTCTACGAGTTCAAAGATCATGAGATACCCGGCAAAGTTCTCTATCTGGATAACACGTTGGAGAGAATGTTCTTGGTAATAAATATAGCATGGTAGGCCTACATAAATTTGGAAGAGCAAATTTATTTTCCCTCCACTGAGATCTAATTGTTCCCATGGCCTCCAAGGATCAAGATCATCATAGGCTCATGAAACCAATAGGGAAAGAGCTAGAGAAAGACTTGAAGTGAGCTTTGACAACCCCTTAAGAAGAGATCAATCAAGATTAGATACAGAAAGAATGGATCAAGAGAGACATAGAAATTCGAGACATCAAAGAGACATGGATGATTTTCCCTTGCCTAGGCCTAGAGAACACCCTAGAATCTTGAGGCCTACCCAAATGGGTAAATTCATGAAGAATTACTTCGATGGCACTAGAGATCCTTACGATCATGTAGTAGAGTTTAGACAAGTATTAAGAGCCAAACAAGTCAAGGACATGTTCACTAAGTATAATGCCTTTGATCTAACTCTAAAGAACATTGTCTTAATGTGGTTTCAAACACTACACCAAGGTCAGTTTAGGAATATAGACCAATTTCTAGAAGCATTCATTATTTAATTCTCCAAAAGTGTCATCAGATACAAGAATCGCTTATACACAGCTTCAAGTAGACAATATCTAGAAAGATTTCCTATCCCAATACTACCCACACTAGCTAAACAAGTGGCCTTGTTTTTAGATGACTTACTAAGGGCCAAGTTAAGATCATATGTGTACTTGAAAGAACCTAGATCCATAGAAAAATGTGCTTGCATGTGCATAGATATTGAGGACAACCTAGGTGATGAACTAAAACTTTCAAAAATCTATAAGGATTCAAATAGTTTTGCGAGTTTCACTTCCAAACCACCCACTTCCAAACCATCCATTTCCATTGATGAACTAGCAGAAAAAGTAGCTCAAAAATTAGGAGTTTCAAGCAAACACAAGCCTAGAATGGCCTCGGTGAAATGATGCTATACATGTGGAGGAGACCACATGGATAATGTTTGTCCAATCATGGTTCAACCCCACGGAAACCCTAGCAGCCAATACTACACAATAGAGAGAAAATACACAAACCACATGGCTCAAGATTGTCCGTATAATAGGTAGGCCATCAGACAAATTTATCAGCGACCTTATCAACAGGGTAGGTATTAGAACCAATAGCAAGAACTGTATTATAGGCCACAACAGCAATATCAATCTCAATACCAACAACAATACTAGGCACCATATAGACCACAACTCGTCCTAAGAAGCCAACTGCCACCTCCTACCAATGTGATCCCACTTAAGTATGCAGTAGTAGAGGAGAACACTATTAGAGCATTGGTGTTGATGAAGCCTTTGGTCTAAGAAAATGACCCTCATGCTCAAAGTTTTGACTACACCCATGAAGATAGTCCACAAGATTATTACACAAGACACCCGAGCATTGTGAGACTTGTCCATATCAATATGAGGCACCACCTATGGAACCA
The DNA here is from genome assembly GCA_020310875.1 of Ceratopteris richardii. Classification (NCBI taxonomy): domain Eukaryota; kingdom Viridiplantae; phylum Streptophyta; class Polypodiopsida; order Polypodiales; family Pteridaceae; genus Ceratopteris; species Ceratopteris richardii. Next base: position 152,007,595 of record CM035428.1, read on the forward strand.
AATTGAGAGCCAGAATTCTCCAACTTCATGTATACAAATCCAAACCCCAAGCCTCGAGTGAGACAAATGAGACCACAAGCCCCTAGAGGACCATGTTTTAGATGTTAGGGTGACCATTTTATTCGTGAATGTCCCCACCCACTAGCTCCGAGACAAGGATAGGCCATCACAATACAAGGCTTTTGTCCTAAGTGCGACAAAGAACATCTCTCAAGAGATTGTCCAAGGAACCCCCCTAGTGATCCCAAGGTTACACCCATTAATGTGGTAGGCTTAGAGGTGGATTCAAGTTCAAGTAGCATTAATGTGGCTCCTATACCGGCAGTCACTAGGGCACAAGCCTTACAATAGGCTAAACTAGCTGAACAATTAGAGTCAAGTGAATCAAGAGAGCCTAGTAAGAGGAAAACAAGCACCTAGAAGCATACCATGGAGAAGGTCAATCGTAAGTAGGCTAAAAAGTTATCCAAACTAGAAGAAAGTCTTAGAGATGCAAAAATAAAAATAGCAAACATTGCATCTCAAAACCCCTCGCATGCCATAACTTCATCCACTCGACTTCATCCCACCCCACCACTCATCGTGAATAGACCACAACCAAGATATGTTCTCGCATATCCAACCCTAGAAGGCTTGGACATGATGTTCAAGGCCTATTAGGCTCGACTTCAAGAAGGTCCAACACATACAAACCTAGACAAGATTTACCCTAGAGTAGATTTAGAGATTGAACGGATAAAATTTTCCATGAAAATGGTAGAATTATCTCAGGCTATGCTCGAGGATAATCGATTATTCAATCAAAAAAATATGTCAAACCAGGATTGCAGTTCCAAGGCTTACTAGACAGACTAGAGCATTTGGTAAACAAGCGACAGGCTTCTTTACCTCCATAGGCTTAACTAGTTTGTTTTCACCACCAACAAAAGTTTATGTTCCTAATTCCATGGATGCTAGAACACCTCTTTCAATTCAAAGGTACTATGAAGAGTTCTTTTAGGAAATATGAGAGGAGAAATGGGCCAAAAAGAAGGGTAATCAACCTCTTATTAGGGTGATTAATGATCCTCCTGATCAATTTCCCCAAGACATTCCATCTATTTACGAAGACCAAGTAGTTCAACAAGAAGATGAAAGATTAGATTTTGAATCTAATTCTTTACAAGATATGCCACAATTCATAGGCCCCTTGGAATCTGAATCTCTTCAGATCAAAGATCTCGCAATATTAATGAGAAATGAAGAGCCAGTGATTCCAAGAAAGAGCCATAAAGAAAACTAAGTTGTAGTGCCATCTCTCCTTAGAAGAGCTGCTCAAAGTAAAACCTAAGCTATGGAAACATGTTGCGAATTAGGTTCCAAAACTTGGCTCCAATATGTCAAAAGCAGGCTCTAAGCAAAAGATCCCAGAGATGCCTCTAGACAAAATAGGAGACATGAGTGAAGGTGAAGAAGGTAATACTTATCTTCCAATCACCTATCAAGGTTACACAACCAAAGCTATCTTAGATTCAGGTGTTGGTGTTGCAATTGTGACCACCTCATTGTGGAAGCAATGGGGAAAACCCACATTAAGACCAACTAGAGTGAAGCTTCAAATGGTTGATGGCCATGTTGAAAGACCTCTAGGATTTCTAGAAGGGATAACTCTAACCACTTGTGGTGTAGAGTTCAAACACACCTTTTCCATATGTGACTTTGGCAAAAATAACATATATGAAATGATCCTAGGAAGACCCTTCCTATAGTAATTGCAGATAGTAAAAGATTGGGGAACCAACTCCTTATACTTGCAGCACTTAGGGCTCACAATCAAAGTCAATCTGAAGCATTATAACTTCATAGATGTACCACCCCTATAGTGGAATTGTATCCACAAGGTGCAAGAAGATTCAATCTCTGTGATTTTGTAGGTTCTTTTGATCCATCCTAGATACATGAAGATACCCACTTGTGGATGTGCAAGTTCGGAGAGGAAGAGGAAAGATGCCTAAAAGCGAGAGAAGAAGGAACTTCTCAAGGACTTGGACTGGTTAGAGATCCAACCTACACACTGATGATCTTTCTAGATGAGGAATTTGAGCCTCATGGTTAGGTAGAAATCTTAGCCACCATGCACATTGTTGTCAATGAAGAACAGTGGAAACCTCATTGTGATGAGGAGAGTTATGATATCTCTTTGTTCATGTGTGAACTCTTGCTAGAAGAGTGTGACTCTAATGAGGTCATAGAAGAAGTAGAGGATGACGATGATGTAGAATCCATTATGATGGATAGTTTCTTTGACTTGGAAGAGCACTATCTAGAAAATGTTTGAGAAGAACCTATCACAAGCATTGAAACTATAAATTCAAGGAAGGAAAGTGAAGATAGTCAAAAGCAAAATAAAAGAAAAGCAATGAAACAAGCAGAGGAGGAATCATTGTTTGAAGCACCAGATAATTTCAAGAAATATGAAGTTGAAGACTGGAAAATTTTGCTACGAATGCCTAAGAGAGAGGCCATCACAAAAGAAGCATATGATAATAAAGAAAAAACAAAAAAAAATTGTAGTAACCATTGAAGAGAACAAACAGCAATGTACGTATATAGGGGAAGACCTAAGTGAAGAAGAAGAGACGTGAAGGGGGTAGATCTGAAAATATGCTCTCATACGATCCCCATGACAGTTGATGCAAAGCCCACCAAATAGAAGCCCTACACATATAATGTCACTTATGCAACCAAAATAAAAGAAGAAATCAATAGAATGATTGAATATGGACTTATCCATGAGATTAAGCATATTGAATGGATGTCCTCCATTGTAGTGGTGCCCAAGAAGAAGGAAAAGTTGTGCATGTATTAACCTTAATGCCGCTATGATCAGAGATAGCTATTTACTTCCAAACACGGAACATTTATCGGATCGTGTTGCAAGCAAGGATCTTTATAGATTCCTCGATGGATTTTCAAGTTACAACCAAGTAGCCATTGTCCCAGAAGATCAACAAAAATCAGCCTTTGCCATAGAGTGGGGAATCTTTGCATTTCATGTGATGCCATTTGGGCTCACCAATGCACCTACAACATTCTAAAGGCTCATGTGTCATGTCTTCAAAGAGTTCTTGCAAAAGAGCTTAGAAATATACGTGGACGATTTATGTGCTCATTCCCAAGAAAGAAGGCACCACATCCTAGAGCTCAGACATATCTTCATGGTAGAGAATATCGAGTTTTTCTAAACCCAAAAAAGTGTGTGTTCATGGTACGTCAAGGTAAGACCTTAGGTCATATTCTTTTTAAGAATGGAGTATCAATAGATGAGAACAAAGTAAGAACCGTAGCGGAGTTGACAAGGCCAAGGAACATTAAAGAGGTACAAGCCTTTATGGGCCATTGTGGATATTACCACAAGTTTATCCACATGTATGCAATCATAGCTAAACCTCTTTATGCTTTGTTTACATTTTTTTTTTTTTGAGAGTACAATGAATTGGAAAGACACACACACCCGACCTCGTAAGGTAGAGGCACCATCTTGGGGAACTTTGAAGCATCCAGCCCCATGCAGGACTTGAACCCTGGCCATCTGGCGTAGGAGTACAAGGCACATCCGCTAAACCACAACCTAGTGCAAAAATTCCATCGATGAGCTAAAGAGATGTTTGTGTACAACACCAATGCTGACCACTCTTGATTGGAATAAACCATTCCATGTCCATGTAGATGCATCCAATTATGCAATAGGATGTGTGCTAGCACAACCCACAAGTGAAAGGAAATCTAGATTTGCCTATAGCATATGCTAACAGACAACTAAACACAATTGAATGAAACTATACAACAATCAAAAGCGAGGGATTGGGCATGTTATATGCCATGATGAAGTTTAGACACTATCTATTGGCCAACAAGTTCAAGTTTTCCATTGATCATCAATTTATTATATTTGGCCAATCGATTAAGAATTTTCCAAGGTGTTAGAAGAGACCCCCAGTGGAGTATGCTACCCTTTATCATGTGCCGTTAATTCCAAAATGGAGTGCTCCATTGGTAAAATTTATGAGATCGAGAGCACTACCTAGTGAGGCTAGTCTAGCAAGAAAACAAAGCATGGAGCAAGAGGCTCAGGACTACACCTTAGTAGGAGAAACCCTATACCAAAGAGGCAAAGATGGTTACTTGAGATTGTGCATTCATGAATGAGACAATTTGATAATCATAGAAACTACACATAGCAGTGTTGTAGGTGGACACTTTGGGACTGATGGAGTAATTAAGAACATTCTATTCTCAGGCCTTTGGTGGCCTAATCTTCATATGGATGCACATACCTATGTGAAGAGATGTGACACATGCTAACGTGCACAATATCTGATCAGAAAAGATGAGATGCCTTTGAGGCCAATGATGGGAGGACACGCATTCTCAAAGTGGGGTATAGACTTTCTAGGTCCTATTGACCACCTAGCTAGAAACTCCCATGTAGAATACATTATTCTATCCACATATTACTTTACAAAGTGGGTAGAAGTAAAAGCCATGAAAAATAATGATGCCCAAATGATGGACAAGTTCTTATTCAAGAGTGTGTTCACCAGATATGGATTACCAATAGAGTTAATAAGTGATAGAGGTATGCACTTCTTGAACAAACTCATTGAAAGCCTTCTCCAAGAATTCTTGGTGATACATAAGAAGTCTCCCCCTATCATCCACAAGCTAAGAGACTAGCCGAGAGCACAAATAAGATCCTATGTAATGTATTGAAAAAATAGGAAAATAATAAACACTGTGATTGGGATAAAAAACTTCATCATGTTGTTTGGGTTTACCAAGTTGCCTACAAAATGGTACTCAATGCCACCCCATTTTAGATGGTCTTCGAACAAAATGTAGTGTTATCATTAGACTTCCTGATCCAGACCTAAAAAGAAGCACAAGAGCATGAGTGGAATGGACATGAGTTTTCCTCCATGATATTTGATCTAGAATGCTTGGGTGAGACCAGACTACGAGCGGTAATAGGCATCTACGTTGCAAAGAAATGACAAAAGGCATACTTCGATGCACACATCAAGGATAAAGCATTGAAAGAGGGACACCTAGTGTTGGTTTATACACTAAAGCAGCATGCTTGTAAATTGAAAAAACAAGGATATGGACCCATGGTCATTAATAGAATTTCCACGAGCGGTGCGATTCAATTGGCCACTCTAGAAGGTGACGTATTGCCAAGCTATATTACAGGATGTCGAGTCGAGCCATATCAAGAACCTCTTACAAAGGATATGTTAGTGAGACTCAACACTACTAAGAAGTGAAAATAAGAAGAGTTAAGGGTTAGAGAAGAAGCACAGGAAGAGGCTAGAGAGTGCACTAGGTGAAATAAGTTAAGGTGATAAGGCCTAGATGTCAATCCTAATGCCCCAAGATATCACATGGCTATGTGCACCAAAAAGAGTAATCCTAGCATTATAGATAGATGACCATTCATCACGATTGAGCTAGGGCAAGGCGCTGCAAATAAGAAGCTCTGATTGATTTTGGAGCAGCCATTAGTGCAATTAGATACCCATGCTATAAAGGATTGGGCATAGAAGATAATCCATTAGAAGCTTATTTAAAGGCTTAGGAGGCATGCAAGCCCCTTGTATCGGTGAGACAAACATTCCTATCCTCTTAAAGGATGTCCCTTTGACAGTAAAGTTGTTAGTCTACCATGATGAGGACATTACTAAACATACGATATTAGGGCAGGATTGGTTGTATGATCTCACAATTGACTTAAACTTGCGACAACGATCACTTCAAGATTGGGCTAACAAGCAAATCCTAATAGTTGAATTCGAAGGTAGGGGCCCTTTTGATTCTAGTACCCCACACTTTGCAAGTACTATAGAGTCCAATCTGCACCATTACTCACCTATTGATGGGTAGGTCATGAAAGTGCTAGAACCCCCTTGTTGGAGCCGGAGCTGAAGGACTGACAAGACAAGGAAGCACAAGAAGAGAGTCCGAGAAAAGAGATAGCACAAGCAGACAAGGCAGTCAACGACGATCCGGCAAGTAGGCCAACAATTTTCTTCAGAAAGAAGCACTGATGAACATTCACGCAGATTTAGCACTAAGGCAACCTTAATCTTTCAAAACCTCTACACCCATTAAAAGTGATTATCATCACTAAGCACCATTGTCAATATCATTTCATCTTTTTGTAGCTCCATTTTGTGCAAGCCAAGGAGTCCTTGAGCTTGAGGAGCATTAGAAGTATCTACCTGCCAAATTTCGTATTTTTTAGATATCGTTTGAGCCCTCAAATAAGCCCTGGAACCTAATTTTTAACTAGGCCGGACACTAGGTCTGGATAGGGCCAAAACTTAGCCAAAAACTATAAAAAGAGCTAGAGAGCTCATTTTTGAGGTTAGATTGTAATTGAAACAAACTTGTAAGAGCTTTTGAAAGTAATCTAAAGAACTCCATGGATTCTCTCTCTTTGTCTTGCCGTGTGTGCGCGTGTGTGTGTATGTGTGTGCATGCTTGTGTGCTTCTCACTCACGCACTTGTGCCGCCACTTGCTTGAGGTCTTCATACCATCCTCACGTCTTCCCGGATTGACATTAAAGGAGGTGCTACTCATCACTGAGCTACACCAAATTTTGGCGCCGTTGCCGGGGATCGAGCTTTGAGGACGAGCGTGTGATGGTAAGACGTAGAGTTGACGCGTTGGAGTTGTAGGTATTTTCTTCACTCTCATCGATTTTCTTTTACTTTCTTCACCATTTTCATCACCATCATCATCATCACCATCTCCCACCTCCATCTCCATCATCGCGAAAATTTTCAGTTTTGATCATATCACCATCTCCACCTCATTTCCTCCATTCCACTTGTGAGAGAGAGCGAGAGAGCGATATTGCTTGCACTGTTTTTGCATGTTGTTGTGATTCTTGCAGGTACTGCCATCATCATCATCCCCAGCACGCTGCGCGCAGGTACGAAATTCGAAGAAACTGTCTCGCGATCGCAGGCCTCTGTCGATCGCGACTGACAGAAATTTTTGGCTTTTCACAAAAGTAAGTGCACCACTAGAACAAGCACAAGGAGCACATCCTAAAACACTAAAAACAGTAGAAAAATTCCGAGGTTTTCTGTCAATCGCGACCGACAGACCCTGTCAATCGCGACCGACAGACCCTGTCAATCGCGACCGACAGACCCTGTCAATCGCGACCGACAGACCTCCACGATCGACTGACTGCCACGTAGGACCCTGTCAATCGCGATTGATACCGTCGATCGCGATCGACAGCCACGACCGACACCTCTGTCAATCGCGATTGACACCGTCGATCGCGATTGACTGAAATTCCACGATTGATTGACTTTTGCGCGTAGCCACGTGTCCATCGCGACTGATAGGACCCCGATTGACTGAAATCTCGGCGAAAAATCCGGAAAACGTGTCGATCGCGATTGACACTGTCAATCGCGACTGACAGCCACGACGGACACCTCTGTCAATCGCGATTGACAGACCTGTCGATCGCGATTGACAGGCTTTTCGGCCAAAAAAATTAGGGTTTTTTATTTCAAAATTTGGGGCAATTTTTGGGGCACAATAGTCAATCCATTAGCATTTTTGAGGTTCCTACACTTGTGTCTTGGGAGAAAATCTTAGGATCTGTCAGCCAGTTTGAATCCTGTTTTAACCCCCCTAAACCCTGAACAGTCATAACTTTTCCATACGAAATCCATTTTTTGAGCTCTTGGGCTTGTCGGAAAGCTCGTGGCATATACTACACGCCCTCAACTGTTTTTTATAAAGATAATGCGTTGATTTTCAGATAGTGTATTTTGAAGTTGACCATATCAAGGGAGATCAAAGTCAGGGGTTCTTAGGATTGTTTTCTTGAAAATCACTATACAAGTTTGTGTTTCTGCTACCTGAATGAAAATCATTGGTTCTGTCTTTGGAGTTTAAGTCTTGAGCTAACTTTGGAACTCTTACAGATCTATTGAGAGCATCGCAAGGCGTTTTGAGCAAGTGTAAGTGCAAGCTTGGGAACACACTTCCTGGGCATTCAAAGGCAACCAAGCAGGAAACAAAAAGGTTGGAAATTCTCAACTCCCCTTGTCAATCCCTAGCTTAAGCTAAGAACGATTAGAGGTAGGAGTAAGCCAGGGCGACAGTAGGCAATTATCAAGTTGAAGACTACCTAGAAACTCAAGTTCAAGATAAAAACATAATCTCTGTACTGTCGATAACCTTAAGGTAAAGAACCTAACCGGGAACGATCAACCTGAAAGTGCGCAGAACATTCAAGTATTCCTGACGACGAAATATCAGACAAGACCTTAAACACGAGAAATAACTAAAAAGAATCAAGTGACTGATACCAATTGATCGGCAACGAGGTTGTACTCTGGGCAAAAAATTGGGTTAATCAGTTAGGCATATGAACCTTAGATCAAGACGACACCTAGCAAGAGAGAGACAAAGCCTTAGGTCTTCAGAGGCTAGTGTCAATCATACTGCAAGGTCTTGGGCCCAGCAGTTGAGTCACCACTCTCATTACCCTAGCTCGGATACCAGTGAATCAGGGATGTCTCAAGGCATGGACAGACCTACGGGAAGTTCAGGTGTGCCTTACCTGTACAGGGTAGAAGGCCCTTACAAAACGCAGCTAGAGTACCTTAGGACCAACCGATTAGGTGCTAGCATCTATGAGGACGGCCTAGGAAGATCCGTGGTCCAGATTAAAAACCCTGACCAATCCATAGGACTAGAGCACCCAGCTGTCAAGTTTGAAAACGGTGCATACCTGGACAAGGAAGGAACCATATACGTAGTCACCAGTCATCCAGATAGGACAGATGAATTTGGAAATGTAATCTCAGAAGCGGACTTAGGCGACTTGGAACAAGGAAATATGGGAGTAGAACCTAGAACACCCCGAGGCAAATCTGTTCTCACTAGGATTATCACACCTGAGTGGGTTCCCCAAGATAACAAGTGCATAGATTTGCTTCTCAACCGAGAAACTGACGAAGCCTTTTGGAGGTATAAACCGGATCACCCAACTGATATAGGAACAATCATGATCTATGAGTTTAAGGATCCTGATAGCCCAGGCAGAGTGACCTACTTAGATCACACCTCTGAGAGGATCTTTGTGGTGACAGAAAATGATAAGCATGCTTACACTTGGAAGGGTGAATTTATTTTTCCCCAACCAAGACCAAATGTATCCTATGGTCATTCTAGGGCTGGAACTTCCCAAGCTCATGGTACGCAACGCGACAGAAGCAGAGATAGACTAGAAGTAAGTTTTGCCAACCCAGTAGGCAGAGAAAGAACGAGGACGGAGACGAATTGGGTAGAACCTGAGATGCTTAGAGCCCACAGGAACCAAAGAAATGTAGATGGATTCCCTCTGCCGAGGCCTAGAGAGCACGCAAGAACCTTGAGACCTACCCAGCTAGTTAAGTCCATGAAGAATTACTTTGACGGCACAGGAGATCCCTATGATCATGTGGCGGAGTTCAAGCAAGTCTTGAGAGCGGAACAAGTGGAGGATCTGTTCACGCAGTACAATGCCTTCGGTCTAACCCTTAGGAATACGGCACTTACATGGTTTCAGCCATTGGATGAGCGCCAGTTCAGGAGCATAGACCAACTCCTAGAGGCATTCATTGTAGAGTTCTCTAAGAGCGGCATAAGACACAATACATCCTCATTGATTCACAGCTTCAAACAGACCCCCCAAGAGACTGTCAGATTGGCCGGAAGGAGATTTAGACAATATCTTGAAAGGTGCCCTATTTCGGAGCTACCCACATCCGCTAAACAAGTAGCCTTATTCCTTGATGGATTGTTGAGTACGAAATTGAGATCCTATGTGTATCTGAAGGACCCTAGGACCATAGAAGAATGTGTATGCATGTGCATTGACATTGAAGATAACCTAGGGGAAGAGCTAGAGCTTTCCAAAATCTACAAAGATTCAGATAGTGCATCTAGCCACTCTTCCACGCAATCTACATCAATTGAGGAACTCGCTGAGAAGGTAGCTCAGAAATTAGGTGTAACTAGCAAACAAATCCCAAGGTTTGCCCCTGTGAAAAGGTGCTATACATGCGGTGGTGACCATATGGCGAACGTCTGTCCCGTTATGGCTCAACCCCAAGTTAACCCTAGTAGCCAGTACTGCACCATAGAACGGAAGTACACAAACCATACTGCGCAAGATTGCCCATACAACAAGCAGGCAGTTAGGCAACCCTACCCTCAGCCCTACCAACAAGGCAGATACCAGAACCAGTACCCTCCACCACCACAATATGCTAGACCCCAACAAACCTACCAACCACAATATCAGGCCCAACAGAGACCCCAACCGGTGTTAGCTCAACAGCCTCCAAACCCCGCTAACGTGATTCCAGTAAAGTATGCTGTTGCAGAAGAAAACCTGAATAGGGCCATAGTACCAGTAACCCCATTGATCTCAGAAAGTGACCCGAGTGACCATAGCTTTGATTCTACACATGTCGATAGTCCCCAGGCTTACTACATGCAGTCTCCAGAACATGGTGAGTCCTACTATAGTGAAGAACCGAGTGAACCTAGTTGGGAGTCAGACTACACAAATGTCATGTATGCAAACCCCAACCCTAGGCCTCAACCTAGGCAGGTACGACCACCATTTCCTAGAGGACCATGCTACCGATGTCAGGGAGATCACTTCATTCGTGATTGTCCCTTACCTCCACCTACACAAAATCAGTCCGTGACGATCCAAGGCTTTTGCCAAGATTGTGGAAAAGAGCATCTTTTACGAGATTGCCCAAAGAACCCCAATAATATGCCAAAAATCACTCCTATCAATGTGATTGGTTTGGTTGTAGATTCCTCCGGAAGTGTCACTTCCACTGCACCAGTGCAGGTAGTCACTAGAGCTCAGGCATTGCAGCAAAACCAAGAGGCAAGCCAGGAAAAGGGCCCAGAGGTTAGTGAAACCGAGAGTGTGACAAAGAAAAGGACTAGAGCATGGAAAGATAGTCGAGAAAGAATGAAAAGACAATGGGCTAAAAAGATGAGTGAACTGGAGGAAAGCATAAGAGAAACCAAAGCGAGAATAACTGAACTCACAGCTCAAACTCCCTCCCACATTACCCCGCCCCCACCACTCCCATCTCCATCCAACCCACCACCTTCCCCACCGCCTCATCAAATCCCACCACCCCCTAGAGTAGGATCAGTCCTAGCAGATCCCACTCCCGAAGACCTTAATATGATGCTTAAAGCATATCAGGCCAGAATCCAAGAAGGGCCAACCATAACCGATCATGAAAAGTGCTACCCTAGAGCCGAGCTAGAGCTTGAACGAACTAAAATTTGTGCTAAGATGGTGGAATTGGCTCAAGCCATGTTCGAAGCCAGCCGCCTCTTTAATATCTCTAGCTCAGCTAAGACGCAGTTACACTTTAATGGACTGCTAGAAGGAATAGAGAAGCTAATTGCACAATCAGAGAAGGAACCTGCCCCTCAAAGAAAGGAAAGGGCAAGAGAACGGATAAGCCAGCCTCTTCAGGAAGCCCATGTGCCTCCTCAAGAAGCTTATCTTCCCCCCCAAAAGTCACATGAGCCTCCCTCGAAAGCTTACGTACCTCCACAGGTGACCTACATTCCTTCTCAGAGAGCGTATGAGCCTGTTAGGAAAAGTAATAGAATAAGTAATCCTCCCCAAGAAGCTTGTGCTCCAGCCATCTATGGGAACGAGGAGAGAGCCAACGATAGAATAAGCCCTCCTTCCCAGGTTGCTTATGTGCCCAATTCTACGGAGCCAGACACTTCTTCTTCTATGAATCGGTTTGCACCAGATTTCCTACGAGAGATTCTACGAAAGTGAAGTCGCCCCTCCCTTTGAACTTGTGGATGATGCACACGACCAGTTCCCACAAGACATCCCATCTATTTACGGGGAACATGAGAGTACTCAGTCTCATGAGAGATTGGACTTTGAGTCTAATTCCATACAAGAGCTACCCCACTTCACAGGCCCATGGGAAGCAAAGTCCACATGTATGAGAGCACCCACAGTCATGGTAAGGAACGACGACTCAGTCATACCTAGGAACATGGAGATAGTAAAGAACACCAAGGTGCAGCGCGATATCACTTTGGAAGAACTGCCTAAGGATAGACCAAAAGCGCGGAAATATGTAGCTAGTCAAGTAACTGAAGTTGCAAAACCACGTTCCAGGGTAGGATCCCATAGGACAGTGCCAGAAATTCCCTTGGATAAGATAGGAGATATGTGTGAAGGCGAAGAAGGGAACACCTATCTTCCCATCACCTACCAAGAGTACACCACCAAGGCAATTTTAGACTCAGGTGCAGGAGTTGCAATTGCCACTACTTCCCTTTGGAAGCGTTGGGGCAAGCCAGCACTCAGGCCAACGAGAATGAAATTGCAGATGGCCGATAGTCATATTGAGAGACCCCTAGGATTGCTCGAAGGAATAACTCTCACCACTTGTGGTGTCGAGTTTGAGCATAGTTTTGCTATATGTGACTTCAGCAAAAATCATGCCTATGAGATGATTTTGGGAAGACCATTTATGCGACAGTTGCAAGTGGTACAGGATTGGGGAACCAATTCTTTGTACCTGCAGCACTTAGGTGTTACGACCAAAGTCAATCTCAAAGATTACTCTCATAGGGATGTACCTCCTATCCAGTGGAATCCCATCCATAGAGCCAAAGATGATACAGAATCGGTGCATTCCATAGGGTCTGGATCCTCATGGATGCATGAAGATACTCACTTATGGATGTGCAAGGTAGCAGTAGAGGAAGAGAAGAGAGAGAAAGCCAGAGAGGTAGGTGCGAAAGAGACCCATAGATCAATCCAAGACCCAGCCTATGCACTTGTAGTTTTTCCAGACGAAGAATTTGAACCTCACGGTTGGGCAGAAATCTTAGCAACAATGGACGTAGCCATCAATGAAGAACAATGGACACCTCACTGTGATGAGGATGGCTATGACATTTCAATCTTCTCCATAGAGCCAATCATGGGAGAGGCAGTTCTAGAAGAATGCGAACCTAGCCCTAATGCATTTGAGGATGCAAGTGACTCCGATCTAGAGTCAATCATTATGGACCCACCATTTGCATCAGACGAAGAATACCTCCATGAAGTAGAATTTCAACCCCAAAGGCATGGAGAGCTTACAAACGATGTAAGATTAGCAACACATGTGAGCCCAAAGGAAGAAGGAAAGAAACGAAAGAAGAGAGAAGTCTCACCAGAAGAGGAAGAATCTTTGTTTGAGGTCCCAGAAAATTTTAAGAAGTATGAGATAGATGACAGGAGAGTCATGATTAGAATGCCTAAACGAGAGGCACAATCAGGAGAGGCCTATGATAACAAAGAAACCACCAAGAAAATAGTAGTGGCCCTAGAAGAAGGAGAGGAGAGATGCACGTACATAGGCCATGACCTAACAGAAGAAGAAGAGCACGAATTGATTGCCTTGCTAAGAGAATATAGAGATGTATTCGCTTGGAGTTACAAGGATTTGAAAGGCGTTGACCCCGATATATGTTCACACACTATTCCCATGACCTCAGATGCTAAACCCTCTAAGCAAAAGCCTTATACATATAACGATAATTACGCTGCTAAGATCAAAGAAGAGATAGATAGACTGGTTGAAGCTGGATTTATCTATGAAATTGAGCACACTGAATGGGTATCCCCCATCGTAGTGGTGCCCAAGAAGAATGGCAAACTGCATGTGTGCATTAACTTGAAAAAGGTTAATGCAGCCACAATTCGAGATAACTATCCGCTTCCCATAACAGAACATCTCTTAGAAAGAGTGGCAGGCAAGGAAGTGTACAGCTTCCTTGATGGGTTTTCGGGCTACAACCAAGTAGCCATAACTCCAGAAGACCAGCATAAGACTGCTTTTGCCACAGAGTGGGGCATTTTTGCTTTTAGAGTAATGCCATTTGGGCTTACCAATGCACCAGCTACCTTCCAGAGGCTGATGTGCCATGTGTTTAAGGAGTTCCTGAGGAAGAGTTTAGAAGTCTATGTTGATGATCTTTGTGCTCATTCCAATGTTAGACAAAACCATATTCCTGAACTCAGACAAATCTTTGACAAATGTAGAGAATATCAAGTCTGCCTGAACCCAGAAAAGTGCGTTTTTATGGTCAGGCAAGGCAAGATTCTAGGACACATGGTGTCAAAGAATGGCATATCTACTGACGAAGAAAAGGTGCGAGCCATAGCAGAGCTACCTAGGCCAAAGAATGTCAAGGAAGTACAAGCTTTCATGGGGCACTGTGGTTATTACCGATGATTTATACACATGTATGCTGTCATTGCAAAGCCCATGTACGGACTTCTGACAAACTTTGAGTGGACGGATGAATGTGAGAATTCCTTCCAAGAGCTTAAACAAAGATTATGTTCAGCACCAATCTTGACCACACCAGATTGGAATAAGCCATTCCATGTTCATGTGGATGCATCCAATTATGCCATTGGATGTGTGCTTGCACAACCTACTGGTGAAGGTAATATGGATCTTCCAATTGCCTATGCCAGTAGACAATTGAATGCGGCTGAACGGAATTACACCACTACAGAGCGAGAAGGATTAGGCATGGTATATGCAGTTAAGAAATTTAGACACTATTTGCTTGCAAATAAGCTTAAATTTTTTACTGATCATCAGGCATTGTTATATCTCGTAAACAAGCCATGCAATACAGGAAGATTAGTGAGATGGTTTCTCTTGCTAATGGAATATGATTTTGAAGTTGTGGTAAGGAAAGGTAGGAATCATTTGAGAGCTGATCATCTCTCTAGGCTCACATCGGGAGAAGCCCCACAAGGAGTGTCAGATGACCTTCCTGATGCTTACTTGTTTAATTTGGAAGTTGTACCGCAGTGGGCTAAGCCATTGGTACCAGTATTGACATACGGGCCTAATCATCCAGTGATAAACACTCGGAATAGAGAAGTTGTAAAAGCCCAAAAGTACCACATCATGGCAGGAAGCATGTACAAGCACACAGATCAAGGGATCTTGGCTTGTTGCGTAGAAGAGGATGAATACACTAAATGGTTGCAATTAGCACATGTAGGTGCGTTAGAGCAACACTACTCAAAGCAGCGAACTTTACAGACCCTCAAGAGACTCGGAGTACATTGGCCAACTATGGAAGCTGATGTCCAAAAGTTGTGTAAGGAATGCCCAATCTGTTGCACTAAGCCACCTGTGGAACACGCCACTCTTTATCAAGTATCCATTGTACCAGATTGGAGCGAACCTCTCGTATCCTTCCTGAGGACAAACACATTCCCTCCAGACATGACTCTAGCTAGGAAAAGGAGTTTAGAACAAGAAGCCCAGGATTACTCACTCATCGGTAATAATCTATATAAGCGCGGTAAAGATGGTTACCTGAGATTGTGTGTCCATGAAAGTGAGTATCTTAAGATCTTAGAAACTGCTCACCAAGGTGTAGCAGGAGGACATTTTGGACCGGATTGGGTGATCAAGGCAATTCTATTTGCGGGCTTCTGGTGGCCGACCCTTCACATGGATGCACATACCTATGTGAAACGGTGCGATGTATGTCAGAGGACTCAGTATCCTATACGCAAAGATGAGATGCCACTGAAACCTATGATGGGTGGACGTGCATTCTCTAAGTGGGGAATAGACTTCGTAGGTCCTATTAATCCCCCAGCTAAGGGTTCTCATGCGGAATACATCATTGTTGCGACAGATTATCTCACCAAGTGGGTAGAGGTAAAGGCTACGACAAAGAACGATTCTCAAACAACTGCCAAATTCTTGTTTGAGAATGTATTCACAAGATACGGGCTACCTATAGAGCTTGTAAGTGATAGAGGCACTCATTTCTTGAATGAAGTGATTGAAAATCTACTCCAAGAATTCTTGGTAATACACAAGAAGTCTGCCCCTTATCACCCTCAAGCTAATGGACAAGCTGAGAGCACTAATAAGATCTTATGCAATGTACTGACGAAATTAGTGAACACTAAACGCTCTGATTGGGACAAACAACTACACCATGTTGTTTGGGCATACCGAGTTGCCTACAAAACGGTACTCCAAGCCACCCCCTTTCAGATGGTATTCGGTCAAAACGCTGTGCTACCCTTGGATTTCCTGATTCCTACGTTGAAAGTAGCACAAGAGCACGAATGGACAGGCCATGAACTCTCCTCTAGGATTTTTGACCTTGAACGATTAGGAGAAACACGACTGAGAGCCGCTGCAGGAATATATGCAGCCAAGAAGAGACAGAAGGCATACTTTGATGCCCACGTAAAGGATAAGGGTTTGAAAGCAGGAGATCTAGTTTTAGTCTATACACTGAAACAACACGCAAGGAAGCTAGAAAAGAGAGGCTACGGACCTATGATCATCAATAGGATCTCCACAAGTGGAGCAGTACAACTGGCCACATTAGAGGGTGATGTTCTCCCTAACTATATTAGTGGTTGCAGAGTCAAGTTGTATCAGGAACCCCTCACGGAGGAAATGCTCAGCCGACTCAACACTGCTAAGAAACGCAAAGAGGAAGAAAAGCGAGTTCGAGAAGAAGCTCAAGCAGAAGCTTTAGAACGCATCAGAAGGATGAAGTTACGAAGGCAAGGTAGAGATCAGCCTAGAGTGAATGAATATGCAGGCCAAGGATATCCCATGGCCATGTGTGAAGTTGCAGGAACAAGCTCGCATAGAATAATTGATAGACGTCCTTTCATAACCATAGATATAGGACAAGGAAAGAGTGCAAGGACCGTAAGAGCCTTGATTGACTCAGGTGCAGCCACTAGTGCTGTTAGAGTGTCTTACTGCCAAGAATTACAGTTGACTGTCAATCCTGTGGAAGCATATCTCATAGGATTGGGAGGCGTGGAAACCCCTTGCATGGGCGAGGTGGAACTTCCCCTCTACATTCACGATGAGGCAATGACAGTTAAAATACTAGTGTGTCAAGATGAGGATCTCACGGAGCCTCTCGTCTTGGGTCAAGATTGGATCTATGACCAAGCGGTCAATCTAAACCTAAGAAGTGGACTTCTCCAGGTTTGGGTCAATCATAGTCGAGTTACAGTAGAATTAGATAATGGAGCACTCAAGGAACTAGGAAAAGCACAGACTCCTGGTCCTTCCAGGGGTACACATGAAGATGACCATGCTGTTCTTGTTCAAAACCCTGTGCTGCAGAGGAATGATATTTGCAAAAAAGGAGTCAGGGATGCAACGGAACTCCCTTCTTTTCCACAGGCCAGAAGAAGGCAGCAACCAAAGGTGGATCAAAGGCAGAAGAAGCAGAGTACTACCTATGTCCGAGATCAAAAGTACCTGCGCAGCAGAATGTCCCAGAAAATAAACCAGGTGTGGGTGCGGAAAGGCGAACAACCGGTTGCACCACCGTCAACTACACGGGCAAAGCCTCTTATTAGTAACCAACAACACCACGCTAATAAGAAGTCTTTCAGAAATTTTTCTGCTAAAGTAAAATCTATTTGGGTGCCCAAGAAGTCGATGAAGGCAAGCCCACAATCAAGACAAATTTGGGTGCCTAAGGCTTGCTTGAAGGCACAAGTAGCTACGCCAAGGCCACAACCTATGCAGCATGACGCAGCTACGCATACTGCCAGTATTCACTCGTTCTCAACACTCAATAACACACCAAGACCCAAGAGCGCGCATGTAATCAATTGTAAATGGGTCCCTAAAAAGCCTCATTTTCAAACCGCGCCATCGAGAAAGCTCTCTAGAGTCTCTACGAAACCGAAAGCAAAGCCCATCCACTGCATTTGGCAGCCTAAGAACTGTAATAAACCCCCCGACCCTAATTTGTAAATTCATTCCCACTTACTAACTTCATTAGTCTCCTAGGACTACCCAAGCATTAACTACACACACATGCACCGAACACTTACTAACCCATTATTCGCTCCCGACCCGCATGTTAATATTGTGATGGGAACAACAACGGTCCTTCCTTGTCCTGTACAATATTAACACATGTTTGTATATTCTCACAGAGGCAGCCAGCAAGAAGTAAAATGGCTGATACAGTAGGAACTAGCTCCCAGGCAGGCACCAGCCCACAAGTGGTAGACATCGAAAACCTTCCAGTTGAGGAAGAATTAAAGGAAAGACCAGCGGCATTACGGGCATTGCACGCCATACCAATTCAGAATCCTCCGCAGGGTCACACAATGCCGGTGGGCAAAACCACACATTGGTTCAGTGACGTTGCTGGCCCCCTGGGTGAAGGCACGTATATGTGGGAGTCCGAAGTCGAATTCAACGGACGATGGGGCAGATACCATTTCTTTACCAGGGAGTTTGAAAGGCTACAGAATAACGAAGGACTGAAGCCGATCTGGAAGAAGGCAGGGCTTTATGACTACTTCAAGTCCCAACTACCAAAGCCAGATTTCCTAAGATGCTCATATCTAATTAGTACCCTCACCCCCAGCAAAGACAAGAAAGGATACAGCTCCTTTGTGCTCCCATCACTCACAAGGGGCAACGAGCTGAAGCGTTTCCGCTTAACTATCAATCTGGTAAGAGAAGCACTCGACATGCAGGGTATGCACATTCCGACAGAGAAAGAGACAATGGTTCCGGACAACATGAAGAACAGGAATCTGACGAAGTTGAAGGACATGGTTGCAATGACACCCACGATCGCCATCCACTTACGTATGGTCATGCAACATTTCGCCTTCCCCGCGCAGGAGAGGTTCACCATGCCTCCGAAAAAGATCTGGTTTAGCCTCTACCTGGCGGATGCTTTTGAGTTGACCATCAATATGCCCCATTGGATTATCGATCAGATTCATATGGCTCATCAGAGATGGTATAAGAAGCAAAGATCTGTATTGTATGGTTGCTGTGCACTCACAAGAATTGTCTACAGATGTCTCGCCTATGATGTACCGGTGCAAAGGGCTCTGATCTGGTCCAGAGCTCAGGAATTTCAACGCAGATTGTCAGCTGTAGGGCCTCCCTCAAAGAAGATGCGAGGCACTGTCCCGATGCCTTGTGCACAAGCTCGCGGGGCAACTCTGACGCCTGAGACAACCCCAAGACTCCCCCGACGAGTGCAACCGTTTACTATCAGGCTACCCAGGCACAGCACAGATGGCCCCAATCTTGTATTTCCACCAGTACCGACTGATCTGGAGTTCCCGCATGGGTTCACTCTAGAGGACTTAACTGACGAAGAAGTTGCAAGAATCATAGAAGCTGTAAATGCAGAAGTTGAAGAAGAGCAAGCCAGTGGACAGCAAACTGCCCCAGACCAAGCACAGCCCAACCAACGAGACGTAGTCAACGTGAACACTGAAGAAGAAGCTCATGGGGAGACACAGGGCGGACATTCAGAACCCGAAGAACAAGAGTATGATTCAGAAGCCCTACAAGTACTGGAAGGTGCCCCCGCCTACACTAGCGCATTAAAGAAGCTTTACGAAACAATGAACCGAGTTCAAGAGCAACACAGGCTCTCATTAGCTGCAGGTAAAGCTCTCATGAACCAGATCCTGGAGGAGGAAGGTGTGGACGAGCAATACGGTGCCACCTTGGAAATGATATCAGATGCTTTAGGAGTACCGGAAACTGTGCACACAGCACTTGTGCACTCACGAAGAACAGAGAGAAGATATGGAAGACGCCCCCCACGATCGGGAAAACAAATGAATGTATTAGGATCAGGACCACAAGGCACCCCCACAACCACTGGCACGGCACACACAGTTCACGACACCGAGGAAGTCCACACATCGAGTGCACCCCCATCACCTCCCTTGCCACCTTCTCCCCCACATCGACCTCAATCACCTCCCTCTACCACTGTAACCTCCACTGTCACCACCTCTGAAACCACTGCACACACCAACGCACAATCCATCAGCCAACCCACACACTCTACTCCCACTGAAAACATAAGTCTAACTACAGCCACTGTACACCTCACCACCCCGAGCACACTTCCTAGAAGTTCACAATTACACACACCTCTGTACACATTCACAACCCTCACCGCTACCACAATCCCCATGTTCACAGTCACTCCCATCACGAACCCCACTTTCATGGAGGTATCACCCACCTCTGCACCTCTCCCATCCCCCATTTACCCACACTCTCCCATTCCCCCACCTCCCCCCTCACCCATCCCCAGTACTGCATTCACAACCCCCTTTCCCTTTCCCTACCCCTCTGCATTCAATACTATTCCTCTCGGTAACCTATTTAATAATATGCATCAATGCATGGCCCAACTCCAGCAACATTACCAACACTTGGACGACCAACATACAAGGCTCTTCCAACGCCACGAGGATCTCCAAGCAAGATGTAGGGATCTTGAAGAGCAGAAGCAGCAACTAGAACAGCAGCACGTGACATTACAGGAGCAATACGCACAATTAGAAGCCAACCCACCTCAAACAGATGATGACAAACGACGACATATGGACGAGCTGCTCCATTCTCAGATCACAGAAAACCTGAAACTTAGACGAAACTTGGGCCTCCTCCGAAAACACATGTCGACCGCGTTAGAAGAGAATAAGAGATTACAGAAACAGAACGAAGAAAACCTGGAAGCGGCCATGGAGGGTTCCCCACAAGAGATTGACCCAGAACGATTCAAGGCGATACCCTCTGAGAATATGCAGGTGGTGTTAGAAACTCATGCAGACTTAATGGAGGCCCATGCCGCTTTAGAAAAAGAAAGAGATGAGTTACGAAGACAATTGGCCACTCGACAAACAGAACCCAGCCCGAGCATAACCGCAGAAGAAACAGCTGAAGAGGTCAGTAAACTCCGGGCCGAACTTGAGGAATTACGCAGCAAGGTTATGCAATATGAGCGTCAGCCCTCCCCTCTGGTAGACCCCGAGCCTGACGACCTGGTGCCAATTGAGGTAGAAGAAACATTTGAGGATCCCTATGTCCCGATGCCAACACCCGGAGGTAAGCGCACAGAACAGGGCATGGACACAATTGAGATCGAGGCACCGGAATGGATGCAAAAGTTAGAGAAAGTAGCCACGACGCATGATGACAGGGTGACCGTCCAAATCGCATTGATGTCAAAACTGGAAGAGGTGGTAATAAAATCTGATTATTTCCAGAATCTTTCACACCATAGGTGGATCGGGCCATCGGATGATCTGTATGTACCTTTTTGCGTACTGATGGCAGATTATAATGCGGAGATCAAGCGCCACACCTCAAGGGAACCCACCTCTGCCACCCAATTTGCACCCGATGACATCCCAGAGAGTGCCAAGCAAGGACATATCCGGCAACCAACATGGAGAATTCGACTGCTCGAAACCTATCCGGAAATGGTAAGAACGTGGAACAACATGCCATTGTACATCAAATATAATCCATGTTATTGCCCTGTGTTCCGAAGGAGATCCTGGCCGGAGTACACACATACAGTGCTGACGATTAAAGGATGCGAGAAGTGGCTAAATTACGTGTACTTCGCACCCCCTAAAGGCGCACCCACAATTGGCTATATGATTTCAACGATCCGGCATTGGGGGGCCCGTTTCAAGAATGTTCCTGATATCATGACTCAGATGTGCCTGAAAATTTTTGAACTTATGCTGGTCACCTTCAGGACCTTCAAAAATGTCAAGGAACCGCATCTCTCAGCACTAGGATTTAATGAAGGGAACCAGGATCTTGTATACGACATGAGCACAACTCCATCGATCAATGTTGTGTATGCATGGCACGCTCGCATCAAATATCTACCGGCCTGTTTCAAACAAACATTCGAAGAGATGTTTGTCACGGGATTCTGGGAATATCATTCCGAGATATTCATTCCCAGACCATCCCATCTCTTGCAGTTGTTTGCAGTGGAACAAGCTCTCCACTCCGAAAAGCTACGTATGCCACATCCAGAGGTTCCTGGGCCGGTAGACTGGGATGCTCTTCTGACAGATTTGGCCAAAGGGTTGCGAATTGCCGAACATCATTTAGCGCAGGACGTCGTCGAATACTACATCCAGAAAACCTCTCAACAAGGGTCTGTCAGGGACGACAGACGCGAGAGAGGGGGGGGTGTTGGAGCCGGAGCTGAAGGACTGACAAGACAAGGAAGCACAAGAAGAGAGTCCGAGAAAAGAGATAGCACAAGCGGACAAGGCAGTCAACGACGATCCGGCAAGTAGGCCAACAATTTTCTTCAGAAAGAAGCACTGATGAACATTCACGCAGATTTAGCACTAAGGCAACCTTAATCTTTCAAAACCTCTACACCCATTAAAAGTGATTATCATCACTAAGCACCATTGTAAATATCATTTCATCTTTTTGTAGCTCCATTTTGTGCAAGCCAAGGAGTCCTTGAGCTTGAGGAGCATTAGAAGTATCTACCTGCCAAATTTCGTATTTTTTAGATATCGTTTGAGCCCTCAAATAAGCCCTGGAACCTAATTTTTAACTAGGCCGGACACTAGGTCTGGATAGGGCCAAAACTTAGCCAAAAACTATAAAAAGAGCTAGAGAGCTCATTTTTGAGGTTAGATTGTAATTGAAACAAACTTGTAAGAGCTTTTGAAAGTAATCTAAAGAACTCCATGGATTCTCTCTCTTTGTCTTGCCGTGTGTGCGCGTGTGTGTGTATGTGTGTGCATGCTTGTGTGCTTCTCACTCACGCACTTGTGCCGCCACTTGCTTGAGGTCTTCATACCATCCTCACGTCTTCCCGGATTGACATTAAAGGAGGTGCTACTCATCACTGAGCTACACCCCTTCTCTTCCAAAAGTATCAACATCACAATTGGAACAATCAGTTTTGTAGAGCAGAGGACGACAATTGCAACAAGATGTCAAGAAGGAGGCCACCTCAGTGACAAAAGCTATAGACAATCTCGCACCTCACGCACGAGGACAAAACCTGAATCAAATTTCAAGACTAAACAAATATGGGTGATGAAAGGAGAGCAACCACCAACTTTGCCACAACATTCCCATCCAAGCAAGCCAATCATGCCAAAAGAAGAACCAAGCAACTAGGACAAGCTCACCACTAGATATCCGACATTTTTAGGTGCCTAAGGGATTAGCTGTAACTCAAAACACATGTGGGTACCCAAGGAACTCTTAGATACACAAAACCGTATGCTCTCCCTCATGAGAAAATTCTCAACCAAGAGGCCAAGGAGAAGCAAGGGTCAAAACTAACCACAAAGATCCAAAATAGGATCAACTCACCTCTTTGGCAATAGTAAGAAGACAATCATCAAGGGTATAGGTTCAAAAGCCAAAAGCACGAGTAGCACCCACAAAACCAAAGAGCCAACCACAATGATACAAAATTTATAAAACCTTCCAAATTGAAGAGACCACAAGTGATATATATGCAGCCGAACATTGTTCTAAAATGGTTCCCTATAAGAAGGAATGATCATTTGTCATTCAACCATCGATTGATTGCATCATTTCAAGATCCAATGGATACCTCCAAACAAATATTGAATCAATGTCTACAAGTAACATCAGAAGCCTTGACATGCAAAAACCATGTGCCCTTGGCATAACCCCCTCTTTTGCATCATTCAAGTCATGCAGTTCCACAATATGCATTAAATATGGCCATATTAAAAGGTCATGCATAGACACAATTGAGAATCCTAGACACATGAGACACATTTGACATATGTAAACTATTTTATTGATACTAACCTCTTTCTTCTTATTTTATGATGTTGTTCCAAAAAAAAAACAAAAAAAGAGAAAAAAACAGAGGAAAAAAAGAGAAAGAGAAAAAAAGAAAAGGGATAGCACCATGCACTCGAAGAATCTCATCAGTGAATCATCAACAAGGACATCCATCAACAACAAAAGACAAGCCAATGGTCAATCACCATGATGGGAGTGCAACATGAAGAGATGAATATCAACCAACCTTTAACCATGGTAAGAATCCCCTACTTTAGCAACACTATCACAATGATAGATTAGGAAACCACTATCGGCATATGCTTGAGCGCTTAGCTCAAGACCCAGTTTTTCACACCATACTTCTTACAATGCATTCCCCAAGAAAGCATGCATGGGGCCACAATACAAGGCCATGCACAAGGCACATATCTTCTTCAACCCATGCACTAACACACTTACACATCATTCATTATGGGTTATGAGTACTTGGCATGAAAACTATGAAGCCCATGTTTGAAAGATCCAAAGGATATCAAGGTTACAACATCAGTACCTATGAAGCAATTCACAGTCAACATCTACTCAAAATCAACATTGACAACCTTTTTTTAGCAACTAGAAAATTTTTTAAGCTCACAAATACACCATTATGTTGGAATCTAGGGAAGATGTGCATACAAAGAGACTAACACTTGCAAAGGCTACCAATGATGAAATGAAGAACAAGACAACCCACCCCGCTACATTTTGAAGACAAACCATTCTTGTGGATACATGATGGACACTACCTCTCAAAGTACTACATGGAACACTCACTCCAATAAGGTTCTATCAGGGACTGTAGACCTGAGAGGGAGGGGAGTGTTGGCACTCAAGGTCAGGCATGAGGCATAGGAACAATGTCAAAGAAGTGGACACATAAGAAGAGGGGGCACATAGGGATCTCCAAGAAGTATATGTTAGATTTTTAGAAGAAACCCCTATAAGAATAGTGATTTTGATTGCTAAAAATCATTGTAAATATCATTTCATACTTTTGCAACTCCATTTTGGTCAAGTCAAAGATTCCTTGATCTTAATCAATATTAGAAGTATCTACGTACCAATTTTCATGATTTTTAGACTCTGTTTGAGCCCTCAAATAAGCCATGGAACTTAATTTTTAACTAAATTAGACACTAGGTTAATTTCTAACTAAACTGGACACTAGGTGAATTTTTAACTAAACTAGACACTAGGTTTGGACAAGGCCAAAACTAGTCAAAAAAGTATAAAAGGAGCTAGAGAGCTCATTTTTGAGGTTAGCAAGTTAGAGAAAGAGCTTCTTGAAGCGTGTAATCGAGTTATTGAGAATCAAAGCTTCCATTGTTTCTATCTTTGTTATCTTGCTTTGTGTACATGTGTGTATGTGTGTGCATACATGTATGTGCTTGTAACTCACATTTGCTTGCCACAATTTCTCATTATCTTCATATCCTCTTCATGTCTTTGCATATTGACAAGTAAAGGAGGTGATGTCCATGCTTGGGCTACAGGGATGATTGGCTACTAGCTTCATGGAGCTACTTGATTATCCATATGGGGAGTTTGATGACTAAATTTGAGGTTTTCATGACGTAAAGACTCAACCAAATTTTCTTATGTGGTTGACAAAGCAAAATGTCACATGCATAATCAAAGTGATATGACAATGTTGGGGGTCATAACTGCCATGTCCTTGAGCTTCGTTATATTTTGATTCTTCATAGTGTCCGATACTAGTGCCTCCTTAATGGTATATGCATATTGTGCATGTTAAGTGCCTCTCATACTAAGTTCAAGGTAAGTTTGAACTTCTTCATCTCATTGTTCGCCATTAGGGAGGGGATGATAAATGTATTAGGTACATCTTTCACATTACTAAGTTGTAAAGTAAAGATCAAATAATATCACCTCATAAAATTCAATATGGGCACTGGTTTGCTGAAGTATTCTAGGAGTCTCACTCTTTGCTAGATAGCTTGAAACTTTGATGTGTTCTTGGCCTGCTCGAACTCACATGTGAAAAACTGATATTTTCCCTAGACATTGTTAATTTGCACTCTGATTCCTAGATATAGGCCGTAGGTCTCGTTAACTCATTGTACTAATGGGAGTGGGAGTCAAATTTTGTAGGGAGACTTGTAGGAGGGTCTTGGATTGGAATGGCTCATAATTTCTCGAGTTCTCTTGGCCTTTCTATTGGAGGTTTTGAGATGGGCAAGGTACTAATGTCTACTAGCTAGGAATTGGTGCCTACTTCAGCCATATCTTACCAATATGAATGATGACCACAATTGATATGCTAGAATAAGAATCATATTAGTATGGTATATGTTGATATATTTAGGTAGTGATGTGTGTGAACACACTAGGACCGTCGGGGCACTTTTTTCCCTCTTTAGGAGGTTTTTTTCCCCGGCTTGTATATATGCCTATTGCCCTAACGGGCTAATTATCTTTGTACATTCTCTAGTAATACATTCAGTATTGTGTGTTTGTGCTCCAAGCTTCTTCTTCTTCCTTAAGCTGTTCACGTGCTTCCACAGACGTCTATCTCCAACAATTGGTATCAGATCAGGTCGTCGCTTCATCTAGGGCGTCGTCGACACTCCTCCGTTTGTAGTCTCAGAATCGCACGAATTTTGGTGAGCATACTCAACGTGTTTCCGAGATCAAAACAGCTTCACTATGTGGTGCCGAAATCGCGATCTGAGCTCGTTTCGGCCTCTAAACGCACTATCGCAGTGCTTGTGCAGGCTATTTCGTCTTTTTGTGCCAAAGCTATATACCTGTTTCGGTCCGCCAATATAAGCGTCTCGAAGTCTGCTACAGGTTTAGCAGAACTCATCTGAGTAGTTCCGTCCAACTTTTTGAGATACAGTCAATTTTCTGCATCAAGGTATTTTAGTCACCGACCATGGCTGAAAGCAATGATGTATTCCGTATGTTGGCTGTTGAGGATAAGTTGGATGGTACCAACTACCCATTATAGGCTTATATGATGCGACATCTATTGGTTGCAAAAGTATTGTGGTACTTTGTGTAGGGTGTTGAAAGAAGTCCTATTACACCTCTGACTATAGGTACTGCATATATAGGTGTTGGAGCTGATGAAGATGGTGTCGAAGATGATATTCCGTAGATTCCTATTCGTGCTGCTGTTTTTGTTGCACCTACTGCAGAGCACATTCGCTAGGATGGCAGAGATGCCCAGGCACATGCATTGATAGCTTTGTCTGTCAAACATGCCATTATTCCTCATATTCGCTCTTGCAGAACAACTAAGGATGCTTGGGATACACTTACCACATTGTACCAAGCTAGGAATGAGGCTCGTGTTGCTTACCTCCGAAAACAGTTGGAGAGTGAGCACATGAATGAAGGTGATTCTATGGACAGTTTCCTAACGAAGATCAAAGACTTGAAGGAACAGTTGATTTCTGTTGATGAGGTTATACCAGATAGCTCACTTGTGCAAACCGTTCTGAATGGTCTTCCTGATTCATATCAGAGTTTTGCTTCTAATCTTCGGTTGATGATGAAAGGCAATCCAAATGCCTTGTCATTTGAGGAGTTAGTCTCTGTTCTGTTGCAGGAAGATCAGTCCAAGCAAAACAGGCCCATTATGCGAGTTGCAGATCAAGCTTTCCTGGCTAGTCAAAAGGGCAAAGGAAAATGGAGCTCTTCAACTAGTAAGCAAAAACCTGCTAATTCTGCATATTCAAAGAAGGAAGATAAAGATGAGAAGAAATCAGAAAAGCAAAAATTGTTTTGTAAGTATTGTAAAGGGAACGATCATATCATAAAGAACTGTCCAAAACTGGCTGCTAAAGAGGCAAAGAAGAAAGAGGCTGGAATGGTTGTTGCAGAGACCTCTACACCAAAAACAGAGTCTGCTAATCTTGTGCAGGAAGAAGAATGGGCATTTACTACTGTTTGCAATTTTGATCCATCTTCTCATGAGTAGTGCATATCTGTAGTAGACTCAGATGTTTGGTACTTTGACAGTGGGGCGACCAAACATATTACCTCGCAGCGCAGTTTCTTCTCTTCACTCGAGCCTGGCCCTATAGGGAATACTGTTACATGTGCCAACAACTCCTCTTATCCTGTTATGGGAGTTGGTAAGATCATTTTGACTACTGCTGATGGTAGTTCTTTCACTTTGTCAGATGCTTTATTTGTGCCAGGGATCAAGAAGAACTTGTTATCAGTTTCTGCATTAGCCAAGATTGGCTTGGTTGTGAAATTTGTTGATGACAGATGTACAGTTCATGATCTGTCAAATGGCGATGTTACTATTGCTTCTGGCATTTTATGTCGTGGGCTGTATAAGCTCATAGACTATGAAAGATCTGAAAATGATTTGGCATGTGCAGTAAATGATTCTCAGGCTATGTCAGATGCAAAGCTTTGGCATGCACGCTTTGGTCATCTAAATTTTGCTAGTTTGCTACGCCTGCAGAAATCTGAAATGGTGTCCTCTTTGCCCAAACTTGAGGCACCTGGAAAACATGTTTGTGTATTTTGGGCAAAATGCAACGTTCATCCTTTCCAAAAGATGGTTTAGTTCGGGCTACTCAGAAATTGCAGCTTGTACATAGTGATGTTTGTGGTCCTATGCAAACACCTTCTTTTGGGAATTATCTTTACTTCGTGACTTTCATTGATGATTTTTCCAGGCATGCATGGGTATATCCACTCAAAGCAAAGTCCGAAGTGTTCATGTGCTTTAAACAGTTTTTGGTTTTGGCTGAAAATCTGTCAGCATGTAAAATGGGCACCCTCCGTTCTGATCGAGGGGGGGAATATATGTCTTCTGATTTTAATGCATTTCTGGCTGAACGTGGGATAAAACACTAGTGTACAGTGCCGTATACGCCTCAACAGAATGGATTTGCTGAACGAAAGAACAGGTCAGTCATGGAGATGGCGATGTGTATGGTCAAGAGTTTGGCTTTACCTCATACTTTCTGGCTTGAGGCTGTCATGTGTGCAGCATATGTACTGAACAGGTGTCCCA
This sequence comes from Ceratopteris richardii, assembly GCA_020310875.1. Taxonomy (NCBI): domain Eukaryota; kingdom Viridiplantae; phylum Streptophyta; class Polypodiopsida; order Polypodiales; family Pteridaceae; genus Ceratopteris; species Ceratopteris richardii. Next base: position 152,036,399 of record CM035428.1, read on the forward strand.
CTAAAGCACTGCTGTCTATCACTCCATATGAGGCTTGGCATGATTGCAAGCCATCTGTTTCTCATCTGCGTGTTTTTTTGTTGTTTGGCATATGCATTAGTGCCTGAACAACATCGCAGAAAATTGATAAAGCAGTAAAATGTATTTTTGTTGGGTACAGTTCTGAAAGTAAAGGCTATCGTCTGTATCATCCACAAACTAAACGCATTTTGGTTAGCCGTGATGTTGTTTTTGTGGAAGATGCTATTCAGCCATTGCTTTCATGTACTAAGGAGACATTTGTTAGCTCCAAAGACATGTATGATACTTTGATGCCTCTTTTTATAGGTGGATAGTCTAGTGCTGGTCCTAATGAGGCAAATTCTCAACCTTTGCAGGTTTCATATGATGATGCAGATCATTCCATTTCTGATGCGGATTTACATGATGCACTTGTTGATGAGAGAGCTGATATTGAACAGGCAAAAACTATGCCAAAATGGTTGGTGCAAACTTTGTGTGACAGCAAATTAGATGCACCTTTGTCATATTGTACTCGTTCAAGCTCTTATAGTGCCTCCTTTGCATCAGATTGCTATGCTATGGCTGTGTCTAGTCTCTGTGATGAGAATGAGCCTGTTTCTTTTGATGAAGCACAGTATTCAAAAAATTGGATAGCTTCTATGCAATCTGAATATGATGCTATAATGAAGAATGGTACATGGTCTTTATATGACTTGCCTCTTGGCAAGAAGGCCATTGGCACTAAGTGGGTATACAAGCTGAAGCGTAAACCTGATGGTACAGTTGAAAGGTATAAGGCTAGGCTTGTTGCAAAGGGTTATGCGCAGGAAAGAGGCATTGATTTTTTTTATAAGACCTTTGCGCCTACATGCCGTATGACTACTATTCGGAGCATTTGTGCACTTGCAACCCATCATGGTTGGAATGTACATCATTTGGACATTAAAACAACAGTTCTAAATGGTGACTTGCATGAAGAAGTGTATGTTTTTCAGCCCCTTGGCTTTGTGCAGAAAGGGCATGAAAACCAGGTGTGCAAGTTAAAGAAGGCATTATATGGTTTAAAGCAAGCACCACGTGCTTGGTATGAGAAGATAAATGCCTATCTGGTTGCACATGGTTTTGAGAACAGTCCAACTGAAAGCACCTTATATATTAAGCGTGCTAATGATGTGCTTCTGATCATTGTTGTCTATGTTGACGACATGCTGCTCACTGGTCCTATTGAGAAGCATATTGCTAATTTCAAGGCTGATTTGCATGCCTCATTTGAGATGTCTGATTTGGGGCATTTGCATCACTATTTAGGCATTTAGTTTATGCAAGTTGATGGTGGAATGGCTTTGTGTCAAACGAAATATATTGACACATTATTGCAGCATTTTGGCCTTGAAGACTGTAAGCCTATTGCCACTCATATGGAGACAGGTTTACGATTGAGTCTTCATGATGTTGGAGATGCATTTGATGCTGTTCTCTATCAGCAGGTTGTTGGATGCTTGATTTACTTATGCATTACTCAACTAGATATTCAGTTTGTTGTCTCACAGATGAGCAGGTTTATGCATTGTCCAGGAGTCACGCATTGGAAGGCAGTTAAGCGCATCTTTCGCTACTTGAGTGGTACTCGGCTACTTGGGTTGTTTTATCCCAAGGGGGGATCACTACCGCCAGATTTGCATGCTTTTTCTGACTCTGATTGGGTTGGTTTCTATGACACTCGTGTGTCCACTAGTGGCTTTTGCTTCATGCTTGGTAGCTCATGTATATCTTGGTTGAGCAAGAAGCAGCCTATTGTTGCCACTTCTAGTTGTGAGGCTGAGTATAGGGTAGGCCTTGTTCCCTTTACAATACAAACATGTCTCCCTTGATCCTTGTGTGTGTTGAGTTAGTGTGTGAGTGATGAATGTGTGATGTAGTGAGGATGTGAGTCAGTGTGTAGGCTAAATGCATACTAGGGTAATGCATCAACTTAGCATGCTCCTAGTGGTGCACAAATATATTACATGGTTGTTTTGGGTGGTAACTTACAAAGTTTGACTCTCCAAAATTCCCTTATGGAATTATAAGTATGTCATTGCGATTCATACATGGTTTTTAATAATGACTTAACTTGGTTATGGAACTTTTTAGGTACCCATTTCCAAGTTTTTCTAGGAAGAACTCCACGTGATGATTAAGTTACAAAATCTTTTTGTGTGTGTTTCTAGGGGATGGGGATTGGTGGTGATTGAGTAGATCCTAAGAACTCATGTGTATTGATCTGAGCTCATAAGCAGGTCTTAGGCACCCAAATTTGTCCATTATTGTGGTCACCCAAATTTGGTACCCAACTATTGAGCATGCTTTGTGATGGAGATCTTTGTTGTTTAGTTGTTTTTCACCTTGTCTTTCTCATATGCTCCTTTGGTAGTGGTTGCAATACCAAGGGGGCAATCAATTGCTCACCCTTTCAAAATCGGATTTGCTTCATGTTAGGAACCACTTTCCTCTTAGATTTTGTTTGTCTACTTAATACACATATCTTCTTGTATTGCTTGACTTGCCTCTTTGGTTGAACCACTATGATTGCATTCATCTATGGAAAAGAAGGGAGATCCATTGGCCCTCAAGCCTATTCTTCTATGGTTGAGTCCTTCTACATCACAGAGTTTTGGACACATACAACATCTTTTTCTCTAAGACTAGTCTTAGAAGAACCAAGAGCATGTGTGATAGCTAGATTGGTGACTGTGAAATTATCTAGTTCGATTGTAATGTGTTGTTCATGTACCCAAACTTGAAGAATTTGACTTCTTAGGTTTAAGTTGACCACACGATCATAGATCCAATCTTGACCCAGGAAGAGAGACTCAAAGAGGTCTTCATCATGACATACTAGTACTTTGATTTTCATAGGGACATCTTGAATGGAGATGGGAAGTTCCACCTCGCCTATGCAAAGGGGTTTCCACACCTCCTCATCCTACAAGGTAAGCCCAATAGGATTAATAAATAGATCCATGTCCTAAAAACAATGATATTATATAGCACTAGTTGCTACTCCTAAATCAATGAACACTTTGATTTCTTTAGAGGTAGTGCCTTATCTAAGCTCTATTGACATAAAGGGGCATCAATCAATGATTCTATGAGAGGAATTTCTTTTAGCCTGTCACATAGCCATGTGATAGCAATGAGGTTCATAATAAGAATGATAATTCTCATGCCTAGTCTGATCTATGCCTTGTCTTCTCAATTTCATTCTTCTAATATGTTCTAAGGCTTTTGCTTGTGCTTCTTCTCGTATCCTTGTCACTTCTTCTTTGTGCTTCTTAGCCATGTTGATTCAGTTGAGCATCTGTTTGGTCAAAGGCTCTTGATAGAGCTTGACATGAAATCTCTTGATGTAGTTTTGCGACACATTTCCTTCTCATGTACACAGTCTCAAATATCCATCATGTCCATACCTATATAGATTATCTCCAATGAGTGTGTAATCTTGAGCCTCTTGCTATAGACTTCTTTTTCTAGCTTAATTCATCTCTATAGGGAATGTTTTCATCCTCAAAAAGTCAACCAAGGAGCTATTACAATCTGGTATTAATGACACTTGATATAAAGTAGCATGTTCTACCGGGGATCTATCTATACAAATTGGACAATCCTTGAACAACCTATAGATGTCTACTTCCATTGTTGGCCAATACACACCTAATCTTTTCAAAGTCTGTAGGGTTTTGTGTTTAGAGTAATCTTTCCCTAATGCACTTACATGTGCTAAATGCAACCACTTAGCATGCTCTTCTTCCACACAACAAGCTATGATTCCTTGATTCTTACATATGCTAACTACCAATACCTGGTATCTTTGAGATTTGACAATATCCTCATCCTTGGCTCTAACCACAGGTTTTTTAGGTCCAAATGTAAGAATATCCACTAGTGTTTTAGCCCAATTAGGAACTACTTCCAAGTTGAACAAGTGAGCATCAGGAACTTCATCTAATATTCCTTGTGGTGATTCTCTTGAAGTAATTCTAGAAAGGTGATCTGCCCAAAGGTGAGTCTTACCCATCCTGACAACTACTTCAAAATCATATTCCAATAGTAACAAGAACCATCTTACTAATCTACCTACATTAGAGGGCATTTTCACTAGATAGAGTAATGTCTGATGGTCTGTAAAGAATTTAAACTTATTTGCAAGCAAACCCCATATACGATGCCTAATCCTTCTAGTTCAATGGTTGTATAATATCTCTCTATTGCATTTAATTGCTTACTCACATAAGCAATGGCAAGGTCAATTTTCCCTTCACATGGAGGTGCTAACACACACAGACAATGACAAAATTGGAATCATCCACATGAACATGGAATGGTTTGTTCCAACTAGCATTGTCAAAATTGGGGTTGATCATAATTGTCTTTACAACTCATTGCAAGATCCTCACGCACTTCATTCCATGCAGAGTTAGTCAAAAGGTTGTACAAAGGCTTTGCGGTTATAGCATACATATGGATAAATTGTTGATAGTATCCACAATGACCCATGAACGCTTGTACTTCCTTAACTTTCTTAGGTCTAGATAATTCTTCTATGGCTCTCACTTTAGTCTTAAAATATTTCCTTGCTTGACCATGAAACCACACTTTTTTGGGTCCAAGTAGACCTGATATTCACGACATTTGTCAAAAATTTGTGGAAGCTCTAGGATGTGCATTTGTTTGATGTGGAAATGGGCACATACATCATCCACATAGGCTTATAGGATTTTCCTCAAGAAGTAGACCTGATATTCACGACATTTGTCAAAAATTTGTGGAAGCTCTAGGATGTGCATTTGTTTGATGTGGAAATGGGCACATACATCATCCACATAGGCTTATAGGATTTTCCTCAAGAAGTACTTAAACATGTGACACATTTGCCTTCGAAATGTAGCAAGTGCATTGGTGAGCCCAAATGGCATTACACAAAATGAAAATATACCCCATTAAGGGGAAAAAGCTTCCTTATCTTGATCCTTTGGGGCAATGGCTAATTGGTTCTAACGTGAAAATCCATCAAGGAAGCTATAGACTTCCTTGCCCACTACTCATTGTAATAGGTGCTTGATGATAGGAAGTGGATAGCTATCTCGAATAGTAGCAACATTAACTTTCTCCAAGTCAATGCATACACATGACTTGCCATTCTTTTTGGGCACTACAATACTGGGGGATACCCATTCCATATGCTCAATCTCATTGATAAATCCTCCATCTTTCAACCTATCGATTTCCTCTTTCATCTTGGCTACATAAATACCATCATAAGTTTAAGGTTTTTGCTTGGTGGGTTTGGCTTAGGTCATAAAGATCCTATGAAAAAAAATGTTTGGATCTACTCATTTCAGATCTTTATAGTTCCAAGCAAACACATCTTCATAATATCTCAACAACTCAATTAACTTTCGTTCTTCTTCACTCAAGTCATGTCATATGTAAGTACATCTTTTTCTCCATCTTCTTAGTCCGATCCTTGGTATCATGAGCCTCTCCTATGAGAGCTTCTTGTTTAGGTATTTTGATCATAATTTTCCTCTCCTCTATCTCATATTTCTTGAAGTTATCTAACACTTCAAACAAGGATTCTTTCTCTTCTTGTTGGCTAATTTCTTCTTTCCTTTCTTCTCACTCTTGCCATTTTCTGGCATAGTGAACTTCTTCTCCGACTTACATGCTTCCTGTCCTTGAGTCCTAGCATCTACCAAATAGAGATATTCCTCTTTTGAAATGCAAAATGGTTCCATGATGATGGATTCATCATCCTCATCACTAACTCCTATTAGTACAATTGTGCTAGGCTCACATTCTTTGATGATTGGATCAAACATGAGAGGTTCTATCACAAATACTGAGATGTCATAGCCATCTTCATCACAATGGGGTGTCCATTGTTCCTCATTCACAACTACTTCCATAGTGGCTAAAATTTTTGCCCAACCATGGGGTTCAAATTCCTCATCAAGAAAGATCATGTGCATAGGTTGGTGAACTAATATAGGTTTTTTGTTAGCACCTAATTTTTTAGCGTTTATCCTCTTCTCTTCTTCCACTGCAATTTTACACATCCATAAGTGCATGTCCTCGCACATCCATGAGGGGTCTGATCCTATGGAATGCACTGACTCTGTCTTGTCTAATGTTCTATGGATTGGGTTCCATTGCAAGGGTGGTACATCCCTATGAGAATACTCAATGAGATTGACTTTAGTGGTGACCCCTAAATGTTGTAAGTACAAGGAATTGGTTCACGAATCTTTTACTATCCACAATTGCCTCATGAATGATCTACATAAAATCATCTCATAAATGTGATTCTTTCAGAACTCACATATTGTAAAGGTGTGTTCAAACTCTACACCACATGTGGTGAGTTATCCCTTCTAGAAATCCCACGAGCTTTTCGATATGTCCATCTTCCATTTTCAACTTCATCCTAGTGGGTCTTAGAGCTGGTTTGCCCCAATGTTTCCATAAAGAAGTGGTGGCAATAGCAACTCTTGCTCCCAAATCTAAGATAGCTTTTGTTGTATAGCCCTCATATGTAATAGATAGATAAGTGTTTCCTTCTTCGCTCATACCTCCTATCTTATCTGTAGCTATCTTTGGTGTTATCGTTTGGGATCCCACTTGAGAGTGGGAATTAGCTATTTCTTGAAGTTGGTTAGCTACATGCTTCTAGACCTCATGTTTAATTTGAAGTAGCTCCTCTAAATCGAGATGGCACTACACTTCAATGTTCTTGACTACTTCAGTGCTCCTTGGTAGAATTGATTCATTATTTCTAACCACGATTGTGGGGGCTCTCATTTGGTTGAATAGACTTAGATTCCCACAGACTCGTGAAGTGTTGTGATTCCTACAAGGAATTGGATTCAAAGTCTAATGTTTCACTCAATTGTGTGTCCTCTTGCTCCCCATATATAGAGGGAATTGATCATGAAGATCATCCACTTCTTAAATAGGACAAGGATTCTTGCTCGCCTTGGCCCATTTCTTCTCTTGTATCTCTTAGAAGTAATGATTTATAGAATAAGGAATTCCATTGTCTATAGAATTAGGAACATAAGCTTCTTATGGGGGCAAGCTTATCCTTTCACTTTCACTATTTTGAGCCTTTGGTGTGGTTAAAATCTAGGGATTAGCTACCAACCACTCTAATCCCTCCAAAAGTCCATCGAAATATAATTGTGGCTTCACGGAATTTGTTTGATTAAAAAGGCGACTGGCAAATATTGTTTGAGCTAGTTCTACCATTTTTGCACAAATTTTGGTCCTTTCAATCTCTAAATCTACTCAGGGGTACCATTTGTCTAACTCAGCTACATTTGGCCTATCTTTAAGTATGGCCTAGTAAGCCTTGAACATCATATCTAAGCCTTCTAGAGTAGGATCTGCTAAGATTGATCTTGTTGGGTGGTGGTGGGATGTATGGTGAGATCTGATGTGGTGGGTAAGACGGTTGTGGTGTCTGAAACTATGTTTGAGAGGCGATTTCCACTATGTTTGTTTTCATTTCTTTAAGGCTCTCTTCTAGTTCACTCAATTTTCTAGCCATTGACTTTTCACATTGTCTTGACTATCTTTCCATCCTCTAGTTAGCTTTTTCCATGTGCCCTATGAATCACTAACCTCTTAATTATTTTCCTAATCTCTATCTAGGGTCTTGTAGAGCCAATACTCTTGTGTCTACTTGTACATAGGAGATATTGGTCACGCTTCCATTGGAATCAACTACCAAGCCAATAACAATGTTTGGTGTGTGTTTTTGCACATTGAATAGGTTCTTAGAACAATCTCTAAGGAGTTCCTTTCCACAATGAAGACAAAAGTGTTGGATCATGATGGGTTGAGTTTGTCCTGGTGGAGAAAGCAAACAGTCACAAATAAAGTGATCTCTCTGGTATTTGTCGCACAATCCTATATGTTCTTGCAATCTCATTTGTCTCAATTGCAACCTAGGATTTGTGTTTGTGTACATCACATTGGAGCATTAGGGCTCCCAATTAGCTTCCAATGTGGTGCTCCATATCAATAGATCTCATTATGCTTTGGTGATTTAGTGTAGTAAGCCGATGGCCTATCTACATGGCTAGAATTGAAAATCTAAGCATTAGGATCACTATCTAAGATCATAGGGGATGCTCGTACTATGGCCCTATTCAAGTTTTCATCTATCACAACATATTTGATGGATATCACATTGGCATGGGGTGGTGGTTGCCAACCTAATACGGGTTGAGGTCTCTATTGAGCCTGATAATAGGGTTGGTATGGTTGTTGTGGCCTATAATATTGTTGTGGCCTATAATATTGTTGTGGTTGGTACTAGTTTTAGAATCTTCCTAGCTATTGATAGGAATGCTAGCAGTTTTGCCTAACCACTTGTTTGTTGTAGGGACAATCTTATGTCACATGATTTGTACAATACTAGGCATTTGGATTTCTTGAATTGTTAGACAACAAGGGACATACATTGGCCATGTGGTCTCCTTCACAAGTGTAGCATCACCACTTTATCGAGACAATCCTAGGGGTTTATCTACTAGGTACTCCTAACTTTTGAGCCACTTGTTTTGCTAATACATCTATTGAAGTTGAGGGTTTGGAGGTGAAACTAATAAAACAGCCAGAGTCCTTATAGAGTTTTGAAGGTTCTAGCTCGTCACCCAAGTTGTCCTCGATGTCAATGCACATTCAATCAACTTTCTAAGAAGAAGGAAACTTGCTTAGCCTGAGTAGGTAGCTCTAGAATAGATCTTTCTATGTATTGTATAAACCTACATCCTACTAATCTTACAGCTTCTTGTGAAGTCAGCTTATAGCTATGGATCAATGAGGATGTGTTATGCTTGATGCCACTCTTGGAGAACTTTGTTATGAATGCTTCTAGCAAGTGGTTGATATCTCTCAATTGTCCTTGATGCAAGGGTTGGAACCAAGTCAAGGTTGTATTCTTTGAAATTAGTCCAAAATCATTGTATTGAGTGAACAAATCTTCAAACTTTTTAGCTTTTAACACATGCTTGAATTCTTTACATTGCCATAAGGGTCTTTTATTCCATCAAGTAGTTCTTCATTGATTTCACTAGTAGAGTGGGTCTCAAGATCCTAGGGTGTTCTCTTGGCCTAGGCAAAGGGAAATCATCCATGCCTCTATGATGCATGTGTCCTCTAGGTATTTCTTGATCAGCTCTATCAAGGTCTAATCTTGATCTCTCTCTTACAATTGTATGCGCAAAAATCACTTTTGATCACTTTGAGTTTTTCTCTTTGTCACTACCTAGGACATGAGAGGATCCAAATCCATGCTGACCATGGAAAGTGTTTGTCCTATGTGGAGGGAAAATCAGCTCACCCTTTCAAGGATACATGTTTCTACCATGTTCCATAACCACAAACACTCTTTCAAAAGAGTTATCTATGTAGAAAGCTTTTCATGGGACTTCAAGGTCTTTGAATTTGTAAATGATTACTCCATCTACTTCATTGGGCTTGTTTGGCTTTGATCTCCATAATTCTTCATCCATCTCTCTATTCAAGAAGATTTCTATGCTTTTACTATGTGGGGGAATCCATTCAAGTGTGATTATTCTCTATAGGATCAACTTACCTCTACGTGTTCTAGGTTCCTTTCAAAGGTTTTCTTGACCCAAACTCCATCTCAATCTTCTTAGTTCATTGAACACTTGTTCATATTCATAGATCCATTTGATTTGTGTGAGGTTCCATACAATGGTTTAGCTATGATTGCATACAAGTATTTTTCAAACACTATGTATCCAAGTATTTTACCTTGCCTCACCATAAAGACACTTTTTTGAATTCACACAATGTGCCTTCATTTATCAAATATTCATCTCAACTCCGATGTATGAGCAAATCATTGAATTATTATTATGAATGGCTTACTCCAATTACTCCATCTCAATCTTCTTAGTTCATTGAACACTTTTTCATATTCATAGATCCATTTGATTTGTGTGAGGTTCCATACAATGATTTAGTTATGATTGCATACAAGAATTTTTCAAACACTATGTACCCAAGTATTTTACCTTGCCTCACCATAAAGACACTTTTTTGAATTCACACAATGTGCCTTCATTTATCAAATATTCATCTCAACTCCGATGTATGAGCAAATCATTGAGAAAATAATTACATAAATCAACTACATAGACTTACATACTTTTCCTTAGAAATTTCTTCCAAAAAGTGGATGGGGTGTTTGTATAGCTGAAAGTGATAATCATAAATGCATACACTCTCCATTGAGTGACAAAAGCAATTTTATGGTGATCTTATGTAGGAAAGCCTACTAGATTATATGCTAAAAAACCACCAAGAAAACAATATACTTCCTTGACCATTACTCTATCTCTAACATCCATAGCATTAACCTATAAGTTAATACAAAACCTCAATTTCCCATTTTTCTTGGGTACTATCAATGAGGGAGAAACCCACTTTGTGTATTCAATCTCATGTATGAATTTGATTGCTAATTGCTCGTCTCTCTTTGATTTGGCCGTGTAGACATCGTTGTATGTGTGCAGTCTTTGCTTTAAAAGCTCTGCTTCAAGAGTCATAGGGATTCTATGAGAACAAATCATCGTATCAACTTTTTTCAAACCCTTACAAGTCCATACAAAAACATCTCAATAGTCTCATGGTAGCTCTACTGGTTCTTGCTCTTCCTCTATAGATACATCTTTGCCTACGGAAGTGCGTCTATCTTCATCATTCTCTCGAGTCACAATGATCTTGGTTTGTTGATTGTTGTCATATGATACTCCTTGTGCCTCTCTTAGGCTTAGGTGTTCGAGAACTTCAAAATATTCTTATTGATCTTCTCTTGCTTCATTAATCTCTTTATAAGAGTTTGAAGGATATTCTTCTATGGAGAAGATCTTCCACTTTCTCAAGTGATTATTCATTTCCACTTCGTCCAAATAATGGTCGCTGAATCAATTCAAGCTTCATTATTATACTCTCATTATCCTCATTCAGTTCCCTTTTCTATTATCTCATTGTCATCAACTTCTTGGATTACAACCACATATAGACTTAAGTTATTCATCTACACACTCATTCATGGCCAACACTTCTTCGTTTACACATGCATCTAATGTTGTTGGTTTTCCAACCAATGGTCTGGTTCAAAGACCTAGTCAACGAATACTTGGGTGCATAAGGTCTTCTATGGATCACTCTCCTCACCTAGCTTCCAACATTGCATCCTTTTTTCTTCTCTTTGGGCCACCTTGCAAATTCTTGGGTTGCAAATCTTTTCTGGCATAGTGAACTTCTTCTCCGACTTACATGCTTCCTGTCCTTGAGTCCTAGCATCTACCAAATAGAGATATTCCTCTTTTGAAATGCAAAATGGTTCCATGATGATGGATTCATCATCCTCATCACTAACTCCTATTAGTACAATTGTGCTAGGCTCACATTCTTTGATGATTGGATCAAACATGAGAGGTTCTATCACAAATACTGAGATGTCATAGCCATCTTCATCACAATGGGGTGTCCATTGTTCCTCATTCACAACTACTTCCATAGTGGCTAAAATTTTTGCCCAACCATGGGGCTCAAATTCCTCATCAAGAAAGATCATGTGCATAGGTTGGTGAACTAATATAGGTTTTTTGTTAGCACCTAATCTTTTAGCGTTTATCCTCTTCTCTTCTTCCACTGCAATTCTACACATCCATAAGTGCATGTCCTCGCACATCCATGAGGGGTCTGATCCTATGGAATGCACTGACTCTGTCTTGTCTAATGTTCTATGGATTGGGTTCCATTGCAAGGGTGGTACATCCCTATGAGAATACTCAATGAGATTGACTTTAGTGGTGACCCCTAAATGTTGTAAGTACAAGGAATTGGTTCACGAATCTTTTACTATCCACAATTGCCTCATGAATGATCTACATAAAATCATCTCATAAATGTGATTCTTTCAGAACTCACATTGTAAAGGTGTGTTCAAACTCTACACCAGATGTGGTGAGTTATCCCTTCTAGAAATCCCACAAGCTTTTCGATATGTCCATCTTCCATTTTCAACTTCATCCTAGTGGGTCTTAGAGCTGGTTTGCCCCAATGTTTCCATAAAGAAGTGGTGGCAATAGCAACTCTTGCTCCCAAATCTAAGATAGCTTTTGTTGTATAGGCCTCATATGTAATAGATAGATAAGTGTTTCCTTCTTCGCTCATACCTCCTATCTTATCTATAGCTATCTTTGGTACTATCGTTTGGGATCCCACTTGAGAGTGGGAATTAGCTATTTCTTGAAGTTGGTTAGCTACATGCTTCTAGACCTCATGTTTAATTTGAAGTAGCTCCTCTAAATCGAGATGGCACTACACTTCAATGTTCTTGACTACTTCAGTGCTCCTTGGTAGAATTGATTCATTATTTCTAACCATGATTGTGGGGGCTCTCATTTGGTTGAATAGACTTAGATTCCCACAGACTCGTGAAGTGTTGTGATTCCTACAAGGAATTGGATTCAAAGTCTAATGTTTCACTCAATTGTGTGTCCTCTTGCTCCCCATATATAGAGGGAATCAATCATGAAGATCATCCACTTCTTAAATAGGACAAGGATTCTTGCTCGCCTTGGCCCATTTCTTCTCTTGTATCTCTTAGAAGTAATGATTTATAGAATAAGGAATTCCATTGTCTATAGAATTAGGAACATAAGCTTCTTATGGGGGTAAGCTTATCCTTTCACTTTCACTATTTTGAGCCTTTGGTGTGGTTAAAATCTAGGGATTAGCTACCAACCACTCTAATCTCTCCAAAAGTCCATTGAAATATAATTGTGGCTTCACGGAATTTGTTTGATTAAAAAGGCGACTGGCAAATATTGTTTGAGCTAGTTCTACCATTTTTGCACAAATTTTGGTCCTTTCAATCTCTAAATCTACTCAAGGGTACCATTTGTCTAACTCACCTACATTTGGCCTATCTTTAAGTATGGTCTAGTAAGCCTTGAACATCATACCTAAGCCTTCTAGAGTAGGATCTGCTAAGATTGATCTTGTTGGGTGGTGGTGGGATGTATGGTGAGATCTGATGTGGTGGGTAAGACGGTTGTGGTGTCTGAAACTGTGTTTGAGAGGCGATTTCCACTATGTTTGTTTTCATTTCTTTAAGGCTCTCTTCTAGTTCAGTCAATTTTCTAGCCATTGACTTTTCACATTGTCTTGACTATCTTTCCATCCTCTAGTTAGCTTTTTCCATGTGCCCTATGAATCACTAACCTCTTAATTATTTTCCTAATCTCTATCTAGGGTCTTGTAGAGCCAATACTCTTGTGTCTACTTGTACATAGGAGATATTGGTCACGCTTCCATTGGAATCAACTACCAAGCCAATAACAATGTTTGGTGTGTTTTTTTGCACATTGAATAGGTTCTTAGAACAATCTCTAAGGAGTTCCTTTCCACAATGAAGACAAAAGTGTTGGATCATGATGGGTTGAGTTTGTCCTGGTGGAGAAAGCAAACAGTCACAAATAAAGTGATCTCTCTGGTATTTGTCGCACAATCCTATATGTTCTTGCAATCTCATTTGTCTCAATTGCAACCTAGGATTTGTGTTTGTGTACATCACATTGGAGCATTAGGGCTCCCAATTAGCTTCCAATGTGGTGCTCCATATCAATAGATCTCATTATGCTTTGGTGATTTAGTGTAGTAAGCCGATGGCCTATCTACATGGCTAGAATTGAAAATCTAAGCATTAGGATCACTATCTAAGATCATAGGGGATGCTCGTACTATGGCCCTATTCAAGTTTTCATCTATCACAACATATTTGATGGATATCACATTGGCATGGGGTGGTGGTTGCCAACCTAATACGGGTTGAGGTCTCTATTGAGCCTGATAATAGGGTTGGTATGGTTGTTGTGGCCTATAATATTGTTGTGGTTGGTACTAGTTTTAGAATCTTCCTAGCTATTGATAGGGTTGCTAGCAGTTTTGCCTAACCACTTGTTTGTTGTAGGGACAATCTTATGTCACATGATTTGTACAATACTAGGCATTTGGATTTCTTGAATTGTTAGACAACAAGGGACATACATTGGCCATGTGGTCTTCCTTCACAAGTGTAGCATCACCACTTTATAGAGACAATCCTAGGGGTTTATCTACTAGGTACTCCTAACTTTTGAGCCACTTGTTTTGCTAATACATCTATTGAAGTTGAGGGTTTGGAGGTGAAACTAATAAAACAGCCAGAGTCCTTATAGAGTTTTGAAGGTTCTAGCTCGTCACCCAAGTTGTCCTCGATGTCAATGCACATTCGGTCAAATAGTTCTATGGTTCGGTTTTCCTTTAGATAGACATGATCGTAGACTTGCTCTCAATCAACTGTCTAAGAACAAGGAAACTTGCTTAGCCTGAGTAGGTAGCTCTAGAATAGATCTTTCTATGTATTGTATAAACCTACATCCTACTAATCTTACAGCTTCTTGTGAAGTCAGCTTATAGCTATGGATCAATGAGGATGTGTTATGCTTGATGCCACTCTTGGAGAACTTTGTTATGAATGCTTCTAGCAAGTGGTTGATATCTCTCAATTGTCCTTGATGCAAGGGTTGGAACCAAGTCAAGGTTGTATTCTTTGAAATTAGTCCAAAAGCATTGTATTGAGTGAACAAATCTTCAAACTTTTTAGCTTTTAACACATGCTTGAATTCTTTACATTGCCATAAGGGTCTTTTATTCCATCAAGTAGTTCTTCAATGATTTCACTAGTAGAGTGGGTCTCAAGATCCTAGGGTGTTTTTTTGGCCTAGGCAAAGGGAAATCATCCATGCCTCTATGATGCATGTGTCCTCTAGGTATTTCTTGATCAGCTCTATCAATGTCTAATCCTGATCTCTCTCTTACAATTGTATGCGCAAAAATCACTTCTGATCACTTTGAGTTTTTCTCTTTGTGACTACCTAGGACATGAGAGGATCCAAATCCATGCTGACCATGGAAAGTGTTTGTCCTATGTGGAGGGAAAATCAGCTCACCCTTTCAAGGATACATGTTTCTACCATGTTCCATAACCACAAACACTCTTTCAAAAGAGTTATCTATGTAGAAAGCTTTTCATGGGACTTCAAGGTCTTTGAATTTGTAAATGATTACTCCATCTACTTCATTGGGCTTGTTTGGCTTTGATCTCCATAATTCTTCATCCATCTCTCTATTCAAGAAGATTTCTATGCTTTTACTATGTGGGGGAATCCATTCAAGTGTGATTATTCTCTATAGGATCAACTTACCTCTACGTGTTCTAGGTTCCTTTCAAAGGTTTTCTTGACCCAAATCTCCTAACTCTGACTCTAGGATGATTGCTCCAAACTCATATGTCATATCTAGTAAGTTGGTTACCACATACATGCTTCCTTGCTTATCTATGTAATAGCCCTCTTCGAATTTGACCACTGAGTGCTCAATTCTAAAGGGTTGATATTGGTTTCTAGGTTGGACAACTTACAATGCCAAACCAACCTCATAGATGCAAGCACCTAAGCGATCGGTTTGGGTATATTCTAACCAAGTCTTGTAGGGGCCTTCTGGTGTTTATAAGTAGGCTAGCTTTGAACTTTTGGTAGGTCTCTTCATGCTAAAAGACCTCTCTAGATCGCTCGTCTCTGAACTCAACACATAAAGATGGTCGCTTAGTTGTTGAGCCCATGACCTAGTTGTATGATTGACACTAGCCTCAAATGATCTAATGTTGTGTCTCTCTATCTAGGTACTTACTTGACCTTACTTGACCTAAGGTTTATAAGACCCCAAATACTTGCAAAATATCCAAGCGCAACCACGTTACAATGTTATTTGTGTCACGCACTTGTCCTTTTTATGTTCTTTTTTTATGTAAAAGTTGCCTATGCTAAAAGTTGGTTGAGGGGGTTGAGATATCTTCCAATCTTGATTCAAGTGCTCCATTAGAATCTTTGCAATAAAAGATACATGCCACAATGTAAAGGATTCTTACTTTCCAAAGATCCTTGCTTTTTGCTGAATTGATTCAATGACTAGGTAAATGTGTGAGCATAGGCATCAATTTTACAACCCATGTTGAACACACTTCCAAATTAAACATGTCAATATCTAGCAACTCATCAACTACTCTTGTCAATGGTTCTCCATGAGTCGCTCTAGATAAATGATCAACCCTAACATGGGTGTTTCCTTTTATGATGACTACATCAAAATCAAATTCCATGAGTAAAAGAAACCATCTAAATAGCCATTATGTGTTGCAAGTTATATTTCCCAAGTATGATTAAGCTTGGTAATCAATGAAAAATTAGGGCTAATGGCAATAAGTAGTGTCTAATTTTTTTCACTACATAAACCATCCTTATACCTCTTTCGATTGTAATATAATTTTGTTCTACTCAATTTAACTACCTACTTGCATATGCAATAGAGTGATCTAATTTTCCCTTGTGAGTTGATTGTACATCATTACATATCCAATAGCAAAATCAAAAAGAAAAGACAATTATTTTTATGAATGGCTTACTCCAATTACTCCATCTCAATCTTCTTAGTTCATTGAACACTTGTTCATATTCATAGATCCATTTGATTTATGTGAGGTTCCATACAATGGTTTAGCTATGATTGCATACAAGTATTTTTCAAACACTATGTACCCAAGTATTTTACCTTGCCTCACCATAAAGACACTTTTTTGAATTCACACAATGTGCCTTCATTTATCAAATATTCATCTCAACTCCGATGTATGAGCAAATCATTGAGAAAATAATTACATAAATCAACTACATAGACTTACATACTTTTCCTTAGAAATTTCTTCCAAAAAGTGGATGGGGTGTTTGTATAGCTGAAAGTGATAATCATAAATGCATACACTCTCCATTGAGTGACAAAAGCAATTTTATGGTGATCTTATGTAGGAAAGCCTACTAGATTATATGCTAAAAAACCACCAAGAAAACAATATACTTCCTTGACCATTACTCTATCTCTAACATCCATAGCATTAACCTATAAGTTAATACAAAACCTCAATTTCCCATTTTTCTTGGGTACTATCAATGAGGGAGAAACCCTTGTGTATTCAATCTCATGTATGAATTTGATTGCTAATTGCTCGTCTCTCTTTGATTTGGCCGTGTAGACATCGTTGTATGTGTGCAGTCTTTGCTTTAAAAGCTCTGCTTCAAGAGTCATAGGGATTCTATGAGAACAAATCATCGTATCAACTTTTTTCAAACCCTTACAAGTCCATACAAAAACATCTCAATAGTCTCATGGTAGCTCTACTGGTTCTTGCTCTTCCTCTATAGATACATCTTTGCCTACGAAAGTGCGTCTATCTTCATCATTCTCTCGAGTCACAATGATCTTGGTTTGTTGATTGTTGTCATATGATACTCCTTGTGCCTCTCTTAGGCTTAGGTGTTCGAGAACTTCAAAATATTCTTATTGATCTTCTCTTGCTTCATTAATCTCTTTATAAGAGTTTGAAGGATATTCTTCTATGGAGAAGATCTTCCACTTTCTCAAGTGATTATTCATTTCCACTTCGTCCAAATAATGGTCGCTGAATCAATTCAAGCTTCATTATTATACTCTCATTATCCTCATTCAGTTCCCTTTTCTATTATCTCATTGTCATCAACTTCTTGGATTACAACCACATATAGACTTAAGTTATTCATCTACACACTCATTCATGGCCAACACTTCTTCGTTTACACATGCATCTAATGTTGTTGGTTTTCCAACCAATGGTTTGGTTCAAAGACCTAGTCAACGAATACTTGGGTGCATAAGGTCTTCTATGGATCACTCTCCTCACCTAGCTTCCAACATTGCATCCTTTTTTCTTCTCTTTGGGCCACCTTGCAAATACTTGGGTTGCAAATCTTTTCTGGCATAGTGAACTTCTTCTCCGACTTACATGCTTCCTGTCCTTGAGTCCTAGCATCTACCAAATAGAGATATTCCTCTTTTGAAATGCAAAATGGTTCCATGATGATGGATTCATCATCCTCATCACTAACTCCTATTAGTACAATTGTGCTAGGCTCACATTCTTTGATGATTGGATCAAACATGAGAGGTTCTATCACAAATACTGAGATGTCATAGCCATCTTCATCACAATGGGGTGTCCATTGTTCCTCATTCACAACTACTTCCATAGTGGCTAAAATTTTTGCCCAACCATGGGGCTCAAATTCCTCATCAATAAAGATCATGTGCATAGGTTGGTGAACTAATATAGGTTTTTTGTTAGCACCTAATCTTTTAGCGTTTATCCTCTTCTCTTCTTCCACTGCAATTCTACACATCCATAAGTGCATGTCCTCGCACATCCATGAGGGGTATGATCCTATGGAATGCACTGACTCTGTCTTGTCTAATGTTCTATGGATTGGGTTCCATTGCAAGGGTGGTACATCCCTATGAGAATACTCAATGAGATTGACTTTAGTGGTGACCCCTAAATGTTGTAAGTACAAGGAATTGGTTCACGAATCTTTTACTATCCACAATTGCCTCATGAATGATCTACATAAAATCATCTCATAAATGTGATTCTTTCAGAACTCACATTGTAAAGGTGTGTTCAAACTCTACACCACATGTGGTGAGTTATCCCTTCTAGAAATCCCACAAGCTTTTCGATATGTCCATCTTCCATTTTCAACTTCATCCTAGTGGGTCTTAGAGCTGGTTTGCCCCAATGTTTCCATAAAGAAGTGGTGGCAATAGCAACTCTTGCTCCCAAATCTAAGATAGCTTTTGTTGTATAGCCCTCATATGTAATAGATAGATAAGTGTTTCCTTCTTCGCTCATACCTCCTATCTTATCTGTAGCTATCTTTGGTACTATCGTTTGGGATCCCACTTGAGAGTGGGAATTAGCTATTTCTTGAAGTTGGTTAGCTACATGCTTCTAGACCTCATGTTTAATTTGAAGTAGCTCCTCTAAATCGAGATGGCACTACACTTCAATGTTCTTGACTACTTCAGTGCTCCTTGGTAGAATTGATTCATTATTTCTAACCATGATTGTGGGGGCTCTCATTTGGTTGAATAGACTTAGATTCCCACAGACTCGTGAAGTGTTGTGATTCCTACAAGGAATTGGATTCAAAGTCTAATGTTTCACTCAATTGTGTCTCCTCTTGCTCCCCATATATAGAGGGAATTGATCATGAAGATCATCCACTTCTTAAATAGGACAAGGATTCTTGCTCGCCTTGGCCCATTTCTTCTCTTGTATCTCTTAGAAGTAATGATTTATAGAATAAGGAATTCCATTGTCTATAGAATTAGGAACATAAGCTTCTTATGGGGGTAAGCTTATCCTTTCACTTTCACTATTTTGAGCCTTTGGTGTGGTTAAAATCTAGGGATTAGCTACCAACCACTCTAATCTCTCCAAAAGTCCATTGAAATATAATTGTGGCTTCACGGAATTTGTTTGATTAAAAAGGCGACTGGCAAATATTGTTTGAGCTAGTTCTACCATTTTTGCACAAATTTTGGTCCTTTCAATCTCTAAATCTACTCAGCGGTACCATTTGTCTAACTCAGCTACATTTGGCCTATCTTTAAGTATGGCCTAGTAAGCCTTGAACATCATATCTAAGCCTTCTAGAGTAGGATCTGCTAAGATTGATCTTGTTGGGTGGTGGTGGGATGTATGGTGAGATCTGATGTGGTGGGTAAGACGGTTGTGGTGTCTGAAACTGTGTTTGAGAGGCGATTTCCACTATGTTTGTTTTCATTTCTTTAAGGCTCTCTTCTAGTTCAGTCAATTTTCTAGCCATTGACTTTTCACATTGTCTTGACTATCTTTCCATCCTCTAGTTAGCTTTTTCCATGTGCCCTATGAATCACTAACCTCTTAATTATTTTCCTAATCTCTATCTAGGGTCTTGTAGAGCCAATACTCTTGTGTCTACTTGTACATAGGAGATATTGGTCACGCTTCCATTGGAATCAACTACCAAGCCAATAACAATGTTTGGTGTGTTTTTTTGCACATTGAATAGGTTCTTAGAACAATCTCTAAGGAGTTCCTTTCCACAATGAAGACAAAAGTGTTGGATCATGATGGGTTGAGTTTGTCCTGGTGGAGAAAGCAAACAGTCACAAATAAAGTGATCTCTCTGGTATTTGTCGCACAATCCTATATGTTCTTGCAATCTCATTTGTCTCAATTGCAACCTAGGATTTGTGTTTGTGTACATCACATTGGAGCATTAGGGCTCCCAATTAGCTTCCAATGTGGTGCTCCATATCAATAGATCTCATTATGCTTTGGTGATTTAGTGTAGTAAGCCAATGGCCTATCTACATGGCTAGAATTGAAAATCTAAGCATTAGGATCACTATCTAAGATCATAGGGGATGCTCGTACTATGGCCCTATTCAAGTTTTCATCTATCACAACATATTTGATGGATATCACATTGGCATGGGGTGGTGGTTGCCAACCTAATACGGGTTGAGGTCTCTATTGAGCCTGATAATAGGGTTGGTATGGTTGTTGTGGCCTATAATATTGTTGTGGTTGGTACTAGTTTTAGAATCTTCCTAGCTATTGATAGGGTTGCTAGCAGTTTTGCCTAACCACTTGTTTGTTGTAGGGACAATCTTATGTCACATGATTTGTACAATACTAGGCATTTGGATTTCTTGAATTGTTAGACAACAAGGGACATACATTGGCCATGTGGTCTCCTTCACAAGTGTAGCATCACCACTTTATCGAGACAATCCTAGGGGTTTATCTACTAGGTACTCCTAACTTTTGAGCCACTTGTTTTGCTAATACATCTATTGAAGTTGAGGGTTTGGAGGTGAAACTAATAAAACAGCCAGAGTCCTTATAGACTTTTGAAGGTTCTAGCTCGTCACCCAAGTTGTCCTCGATGTCAATGCACATTCGGTCAAATAGTTCTATGGTTCGGTTTTCCTTTAGATAGACATGATCGTAGACTTGCTCTCAATCAACTGTCTAAGAACAAGGAAACTTGCTTAGCCTGAGTAGGTAGCTCTAGAATAGATCTTTCTATGTATTGTATAAACCCACATCCTACTAATGAGGATGTGTTATGCTTGATGCCACTCTTGGAGAACTTTGTTATGAATGCTTCTAGCAAGTGGTTGATATCTCTCAATTGTCCTTGATGCAAGGGTTGGAACCAATTCAAGGTTGTATTCTTTGAAATTAGTCCAAAAGCATTGTATTGAGTGAACAAATCTTCAAACTTTTTAGCTTTTAACACATGCTTGAATTCTTTACATTGCCATAAGGGTCTTTTATTCCATCAAGTAGTTCTTCAATGATTTCACTAGTAGAGTGGGTCTCAAGATCCTAGGGTGTTCTCTTGGCCTAGGCAAAGGGAAATCATCCATGCCTCTATGATGCATGTGTCCTCTAGGTATTTCTTGATCAGCTCTATCAATGTCTAATCCTGATCTCTCTCTTACAATTGTATGCGCAAAAATCACTTCTGATCACTTTGAGTTTTTCTCTTTGTGACTACCTAGGACATGAGAGGATCCAAATCCATGCTGACCATGGAAAGTATTTGTCCTATGTGGAGGGAAAATCAGCTCACCCTTTCAAGGATACATGTTTCTACCATGTTCCATAACCACAAACACTCTTTCAAAAGAGTTATCTATGTAGAAAGCTTTTCATGGGACTTCAAGGTCTTTGAATTTGTAAATGATTACTCCATCTACTTCATTGGGCTTGTTTGGCTTTGATCTCCATAATTCTTCATCCATCTCTCTATTCAAGAAGATTTCTATGCTTTTACTATGTGGGGGAATCCATTCAAGTGTGATTATTCTCTATAGGATCAACTTACCTCTAGGTGTTCTAGGTTCTTTGCAAAGGTTTTCTTGACCCAAATCTCCTAACTCTGACTCTAGGATGATTGCTCCAAACTCATATGTCATATCTAGTAAGTTGGTTACCACATACATGCTTCCTTGCTTATCTATGTAATAGCCCTCTTCGAATTTGACCACTGAGTGCTCAATTCTAAAGGGTTGATATTGGTTTCTAGGTTGGACAACTTACAATGCCAAACCAACCTCATAGATGCAAGCACCTAAGCGATCGGTTTGGGTATATTCTAACCAAGTCTTGTAGGGGCCTTCTAGTGTTTATAAGTAGGCTAGCTTTGAACTTTTGGTAGGTCTCTTCATGCTAAAAGACCTCTCTAGATCGCTCGTCTCTGAACTCAACACATAAAGATGGTCGCTTAGTTGTTGAGCCCATGACCTAGTTGTATGATTGACACTAGCCTCAAATGATCTAATGTTGTGTCTCTCTATCTAGGTACTTACTTGACCTTACTTGACCTAAGGTTTATAAGACCCCAAATACTTGCAAAATATCCAAGCGCAACCACGTTACAATGTTATTTGTGTCACGCACTTGTCCTTTTTATGTTCTTTTTTTATGTAAAAGTTGCCTATGCTAAAAGTTGGTTGAGGGGGTTGAGATATCTTCCAATCTTGATTCAAGTGCTCCATTAGAATCTTTGCAATAAAAGATACATGCCACAATGTAAAGGATTCTTACTTTCCAAAGATCCTTGCTTTTTGCTGAATTGATTCAATGACTAGGTAAATGTGTGAGCATAGGCATCAATTTTACAACCCATGTTGAACACACTTCCAAATTAAACATGTCAATATCTAGCAACTCATCAACTACTCTTGTCAATGGTTCTCCATGAGTCGCCCTAGATAAATGATCAACCCTAACATGGGTGTTTCCTTTTAGGATGACTACTTCAAAATCAAATTCGATGAGTAAAAGAAACCATCTAAATAGCCATTATGTGTTGCAAGTTATATTTCCCAAGTATGATTAAGCTTGGTAATCAATGAAAAATTAGGGCTAATGGCAATAAGTAGTGTCTAATTTTTTTCACTACATAAACCATCCTTAGACCTCTTTCGATTGTAATATAATTTTGTTCTACTCAATTTAACTACCTACTTGCATATGCAATAGAGTGATCTAATTTTCCCTTGTGAGTTGATTGTACATCATTACATATCCAATAGCAAAATCAAAAAGAAAAGACAATTATTATTATGAATGGCTTACTCCAATTACTCCATCTCAATCTTCTTAGTTCATTGAACACTTGTTCATATTCATAGATCCATTTGATTTATGTGAGGTTCCATACAATGGTTTAGCTATGATTGCATACAAGTATTTTTCAAACACTATGTATCCAAGTATTTTACCTTGCCTCACCATAAAGACACTTTTTTGAATTCACACAATGTGCCTTCATTTATCAAATATTCATCTCAACTCCGATGTATGAGCAAATCATTGAGAAAATAATTACATAAATCAACTACATAGACTTACATACTTTTCCTTAGAAATTTCTTCCAAAAAGTGGATGGGGTGTTTGTATAGCTGAAAGTGATAATCATAAATGCATACACTCTCCATTGAGTGACAAAAGCAATTTTATGGTGATCTTATGTAGGAAAGCCTACTAGATTATATGCTAAAAAACCACCAAGAAAACAATATACTTCCTTGACCATTACTCTATCTCTAACATCCATAGCATTAACCTATAAGTTAATACAAAACCTCAATTTCCCATTTTTCTTGGGTACTATCAACGAGGGAGAAACCCACTTTGTGTATTCAATCTCATGTATGAATTTGATTGCTAATTGCTCATCTCTCTTTGATTTGGCCGTGTAGACATCGTTGTATGTGTGCAGTCTTTGCTTTAAAAGCTCTGCTTCAAGAGTCATAGGGATTCTATGAGAACAAATCATCGTATCAACTTTTTTCAAACCCTTACAAGTCCATACAAAAACATCTCAATAGTCTCATGGTAGCTCTACTGGTTCTTGCTCTTCCTCTATAGATACATCTTTGCCTACGAAAGTGCGTCTATCTTCATCATTCTCTCGAGTCACAATGATCTTGGTTTGTTGATTGTTGTCATATGATACTCCTTGTGCCTCTCTTAGGCTTAGGTGTTCGAGAACTTCAAAATATTCTTATTGATCTTCTCTTGCTTCATTAATCTCTTTATAAGAGTTTGAAGGATATTCTTCTATGGAGAAGATCTTCCACTTTCTCAAGTGATTATTCATTTCCACTTCGTCCAAATAATGGTCGCTGAATCAATTCAAGCTTCATTATTATACTCTCATTATCCTCATTCAGTTCCCTTTTCTATTATCTCATTGTCATCAACTTCTTGGATTACAACCACATATAGACTTAAGTTATTCATCTACACACTCATTCATGGCCAACACTTCTTCGTTTACACATGCATCTAATGTTGTTGGTTTTCCAACCAATGGTCTGGTTCAAAGACCTAGTCAACGAATACTTGGGTGCATAAGGTCTTCTATGGATCACTCTCCTCACCTAGCTTCCAACATTGCATCCTTTTTTCTTCTCTTTGGGCCACCTTGCAAATACTTGGGTTGCAAATCTTTTCTGGCATAGTGAACTTCTTCTCCGACTTACATGCTTCCTGTCCTTGAGTCCTAGCATCTACCAAATAGAGATATTCCTCTTTTGAAATGCAAAATGGTTCCATGATGATGGATTCATCATCCTCATCACTAACTCCTATTAGTACAATTGCGCTAGGCTCACATTCTTTGATGATTGGATCAAACATGAGAGGTTCTATCACAAATATTGAGATGTCATAGCCATCTTCATCACAATGGGGTGTCCATTGTTCCTCATTCACAACTACTTCCATAGTGGCTAAAATTTTTGCCCAACCATGGGGCTCAAATTCCTCATCAAGAAAGATCATGTGCATAGGTTGGTGAACTAATATAGGTTTTTTGTTAGCACCTAATCTTTTAGCGTTTATCCTCTTCTCTTCTTCCACTGCAATTCTACACATCCATAAGTGCATGTCCTCGCACATCCATGAGGGGTCTGATCCTATGGAATGCACTGACTCTGTCTTGTCTAATGTTCTATGGATTGGGTTCCATTGCAAGGGTGGTACATCCCTATGAGAATACTCAATGAGATTGACTTTAGTGGTGACCCCTAAATGTTGTAAGTACAAGGAATTGGTTCACGAATCTTTTACTATCCACAATTGCCTCATGAATGATCTACATAAAATCATCTCATAAATGTGATTCTTTCAGAACTCACATTGTAAAGGTGTGTTCAAACTCTACACCACATGTGGTGAGTTATCCCTTCTAGAAATCCCACAAGCTTTTCGATATGTCCATCTTCCATTTTCAACTTCATCCTAGTGGGTCTTAGAGCTGGTTTGCCCCAATGTTTCCATAAAGAAGTGGTGGCAATAGCAACTCTTGCTCCCAAATCTAAGATAGCTTTTGTTGTATAGCCCTCATATGTAATAGATAGATAAGTGTTTCCTTCTTCGCTCATACCTCCTATCTTATCTGTAGCTATCTTTGGTACTATCGTTTGGGATCCCACTTGAGAGTGGGAATTAGCTATTTCTTGAAGTTGGTTAGCTACATGCTTCTAGACCTCATGTTTAATTTGAAGTAGCTCCTCTAAATCGAGATGGCACTACACTTCAATGTTCTTGACTACTTCAGTGCTCCTTGGTAGAATTGATTCATTATTTCTAACCATGATTGTGGGGGCTCTCATTTGGTTGAATAGACTTAGATTCCCACAGACTCGTGAAGTGTTGTGATTCCTACAAGGAATTGGATTCAAAGTCTAATGTTTCACTCAATTGTGTCTCCTCTTGCTCCCCATATATAGAGGGAATTGATCATGAAGATCATCCACTTCTTAAATAGGACAAGGATTCTTGCTCGCCTTGGCCCATTTCTTCTCTTGTATCTCTTAGAAGTAATGATTTATAGAATAAGGAATTCCATTGTCTATAGAATTAGGAACATAAGCTTCTTATGGGGGTAAGCTTATCCTTTCACTTTCACTATTTTGAGCCTTTGGTGTGGTTAAAATCTAGGGATTAGCTACCAACCACTCTAATCTCTCCAAAAAGTCCATTGAAATATAATTGTGGCTTCACGGAATTTGTTTGATTAAAAAGGCGACTGGCAAATATTGTTTGAGCTAGTTCTACCATTTTTGCACAAATTTTGGTCCTTTCAATCTCTAAATCTACTCAGGGGTACCATTTGTCTAACTCAGCTACATTTGGCCTATCTTTAAGTATGGCCTAGTAAGCCTTGAACATCATATCTAAGCCTTCTAGAGTAGGATCTGCTAAGATTGATCTTGTTGGGTGGTGGTGGGATGTATGGTGAGATCTGATGTGGTGGGTAAGACGGTTGTGGTGTCTGAAACTGTGTTTGAGAGGCGATTTCCACTATGTTTGTTTTCATTTCTTTAAGGCTCTCTTCTAGTTCACTCAATTTTCTAGCCATTGACTTTTCACATTGTCTTGACTATCTTTCCATCCTCTAGTTAGCTTTTTCCATGTGCCCTATGAATCACTAACCTCTTAATTATTTTCCTAATCTCTATCTAGGGTCTTGTAGAGCCAATACTCTTGTGTCTACTTGTACATAGGAGATATTGGTCACGCTTCCATTGGAATCAACTACCAAGCCAATAACAATGTTTGGTGTGTTTTTTTGCACATTGAATAGGTTCTTAGAACAATCTCTAAGGAGTTCCTTTCCACAATGAAGACAAAAGTGTTGGATCATGATGGGTTGAGTTTGTCCTGGTGGAGAAAGCAAACAGTCACAAATAAAGTGATCTCTCTGGTATTTGTCGCACAATCCTATATGTTCTTGCAATCTCATTTGTCTCAATTGCAACCTAGGATTTGTGTTTGTGTACATCACATTGGAGCATTAGGGCTCCCAATTAGCTTCCAATGTGGTGCTCCATATCAATAGATCTCATTATGCTTTGGTGATTTAGTGTAGTAAGTCGATGGCCTATCTACATGGCTAGAATTGAAAATCTAAGCATTAGGATCACTATCTAAGATCATAGGGGATGCTCGTACTATGGCCCTATTCAAGTTTTCATCTATCACAACATATTTGATGGATATCACATTGGCATGGGGTGGTGGTTGCCAACCTAATACGGGTTGAGGTCTCTATTGAGCCTGATAATAGGGTTGGTATGGTTGTTGTGGCCTATAATATTGTTGTGGTTGGTACTAGTTTTAGAATCTTCCTAGCTATTGATAGGGTTGCTAGCAGTTTTGCCTAACCACTTGTTTGTTGTAGGGACAATCTTATGTCACATGATTTGTACAATACTAGGCATTTGGATTTCTTGAATTGTTAGACAACAAGGGACATACATTGGCCATGTGGTCTCCTTCACAAGTGTAGCATCACCACTTTATCGAGACAATCCTAGGGGTTTATCTACTAGGTACTCCTAACTTTTGAGCCACTTGTTTTGCTAATACATCTATTGAAGTTGAGGGTTTGGAGGTGAAACTAATAAAACAGCCAGAGTCCTTATAGACTTTTGAAGGTTCTAGCTCGTCACCCAAGTTGTCCTCGATGTCAATGCACATTCGGTCAAATAGTTCTATGGTTCGGTTTTCCTTTAGATAGACATGATCGTAGACTTGCTCTCAATCAACTGTCTAAGAACAAGGAAACTTGCTTAGCCTGAGTAGGTAGCTCTAGAATAGATCTTTCTATGTATTGTATAAACCTACATCCTACTAATCTTACAGCTTCTTGTGAAGTCAGCTTATAGCTATGGATCAATGAGGATGTGTTATGCTTGATGCCACTCTTGGAGAACTTTGTTATGAATGCTTCTAGCAAGTGGTTGATATCTCTCAATTGTCCTTGATGCAAGGGTTGGAACCAAGTCAAGGTTGTATTCTTTGAAATTAGTCCAAAAGCATTGTATTGAGTGAACAAATCTTCAAACTTTTTAGCTTTTAACACATGCTTGAATTCTTTACATTGCCATAAGGGTCTTTTATTCCATCAAGTAGTTCTTCAATGATTTCACTAGTAGAGTGGGTCTCAAGATCCTAGGGTGTTCTCTTGGCCTAGGCAAAGGGAAATCATCCATGCCTCTATGATGCATGTGTCCTCTAGGTATTTCTTGATCAGCTCTATCAATGTCTAATCATGATCTCTCTCTTACAATTGTATGCGCAAAAATCACTTCTGATCACTTTGAGTTTTTCTCTTTGTGACTACCTAGGACATGAGAGGATCCAAATCCATGCTGACCATGGAAAGTATTTGTCCTATGTGGAGGGAAAATCAGCTCACCCTTTCAAGGATACATGTTTCTACCATGTTCCATAACCACAAACACTCTTTCAAAAGAGTTATCTATGTAGAAAGCTTTTCATGGGACTTCAAGGTCTTTGAATTTGTAAATGATTACTCCATCTACTTCATTGGGCTTGTTTGGCTTTGATCTCCATAATTCTTCATCCATCTCTCTATTCAAGAAGATTTCTATGCTTTTACTATGTGGGGGAATCCATTCAAGTGTGATTATTCTCTATAGGATCAACTTACCTCTAGGTGTTCTAGGTTCTTTGCAAAGGTTTTCTTGACCCAAATCTCCTAACTCTGACTCTAGGATGATTGCTCCAAACTCATATGTCATATCTAGTAAGTTGGTTACCACATACATGCTTCCTTGCTTATCTATGTAATAGCCCTCTTCGAATTTGACCACTGAGTGCTCAATTCTAAAGGGTTGATATTGGTTTCTAGGTTGGACAACTTACAATGCCAAACCAACCTCATAGATGCAAGCACCTAAGCGATCGGTTTGGGTATATTCTAACCAAGTCTTGTAGGGGCCTTCTAGTGTTTATAAGTAGGCTAGCTTTGAACTTTTGGTAGGTCTCTTCATGCTAAAAGACCTCTCTAGATCGCTCGTCTCTGAACTCAACACATAAAGATGGTCGCTTAGTTAATGAGCCCATGACCTAGTTGTATGATTGACACTAGCCTCAAATGATCTAATGTTGTGTCTCTCTATCTAGGTACTTACTTGACCTTACTTGACCTAAGGTTTATAAGACCCCAAATACTTGCAAAATATCCAAGCGCAACCACGTTACAATGTTATTTGTGTCACGCACTTGTCCTTTTTATGTTCTTTTTTTATGTAAAAGTTGCCTATGCTAAAAGTTGGTTGAGGGGGTTGAGATATCTTCCAATCTTGATTCAAGTGCTCCATTAGAATCTTTGCAATAAAAGATACATGCCACAATGTAAAGGATTCTTACTTTCCAAAGATCCTTGCTTTTTGCTGAATTGATTCAATGACTAGGTAAATGTGTGAGCATAGGCATCAATTTTACAACCCATGTTGAACACACTTCCAAATTAAACATGTCAATATCTAGCAACTCATCAACTACTCTTGTCAATGGTTCTCCATGAGTCGCCCTAGATAAATGATCAACCCTAACATGGGTGTTTCCTTTTAGGATGACTACTTCAAAATCAAATTCCATGAGTAAAAGAAACCATCTAAATAGCCATTATGTGTTGCAAGTTATATTTCCCAAGTATGATTAAGCTTGGTAATCAATGAAAAATTAGGGCTAATGGCAATAAGTAGTGTCTAATTTTTTTCACTACATAAACCATCCTTAGACCTCTTTCGATTGTAATATAATTTTGTTCTACTCAATTTAACTACCTACTTGCATATGCAATAGAGTGATCTAATTTTCCCTTGTGAGTTGATTGTACATCATTACATATCCAATAGCAAAATCAAAAAGAAAAGACAATTATTATTATGAATGGCTTACTCCAATTACTCCATCTCAATCTTCTTAGTTCATTGAACACTTGTTCATATTCATAGATCCATTTGATTTATGTGAGGTTCCATACAATGGTTTAGCTATGATTGCATACAAGTATTTTTCAAACACTATGTATCCAAGTATTTTACCTTGCCTCACCATAAAGACACTTTTTTGAATTCACACAATGTGCCTTCATTTATCAAATATTCATCTCAACTCCGATGTATGAGCAAATCATTGAGAAAATAATTACATAAATCAACTACATAGACTTACATACTTTTCCTTAGAAATTTCTTCCAAAAAGTGGATGGGGTGTTTGTATAGCTGAAAGTGATAATCATAAATGCATACACTCTCCATTGAGTGACAAAAGCAATTTTATGGTGATCTTATGTAGGAAAGCCTACTAGATTATATGCTAAAAAACCACCAAGAAAACAATATACTTCCTTGACCATTACTCTATCTCTAACATCCATAGCATTAACCTATAAGTTAATACAAAACCTCAATTTCCCATTTTTCTTGGGTACTATCAACGAGGGAGAAACCCACTTTGTGTATTCAATCTCATGTATGAATTTGATTGCTAATTGCTCATCTCTCTTTGATTTGGCCGTGTAGACATCGTTGTATGTGTGCAGTCTTTGCTTTAAAAGCTCTGCTTCAAGAGTCATAGGGATTCTATGAGAACAAATCATCGTATCAACTTTTTTCAAACCCTTACAAGTCCATACAAAAACATCTCAATAGTCTCATGGTAGCTCTACTGGTTCTTGCTCTTCCTCTATAGATACATCTTTGCCTACGAAAGTGCGTCTATCTTCATCATTCTCTCGAGTCACAATGATCTTGGTTTGTTGATTGTTGTCATATGATACTCCTTGTGCCTCTCTTAGGCTTAGGTGTTCGAGAACTTCAAAATATTCTTATTGATCTTCTCTTGCTTCATTAATCTCTTTATAAGAGTTTGAAGGATATTCTTCTATGGAGAAGATCTTCCACTTTCTCAAGTGATTATTCATTTCCACTTCGTCCAAATAATGGTCGCTGAATCAATTCAAGCTTCATTATTATACTCTCATTATCCTCATTCAGTTCCCTTTTCTATTATCTCATTGTCATCAACTTCTTGGATTACAACCACATATAGACTTAAGTTATTCATCTACACACTCATTCATGGCCAACACTTCTTCGTTTACACATGCATCTAATGTTGTTGGTTTTCCAACCAATGGTCTGGTTCAAAGACCTAGTCAACGAATACTTGGGTGCATAAGGTCTTCTATGGATCACTCTCCTCACCTAGCTTCCAACATTGCATCCTTTTTTCTTCTCTTTGGGCCACCTTGCAAATACTTGGGTTGCAAATCTTTTCTGGCATAGTGAACTTCTTCTCCGACTTACATGCTTCCTGTCCTTGAGTCCTAGCATCTACCAAATAGAGATATTCCTCTTTTGAAATGCAAAATGGTTCCATGATGATGGATTCATCATCCTCATCACTAACTCCTATTAGTACAATTGCGCTAGGCTCACATTCTTTGATGATTGGATCAAACATGAGAGGTTCTATCACAAATACTGAGATGTCATAGCCATCTTCATCACAATGGGGTGTCCATTGTTCCTCATTCACAACTACTTCCATAGTGGCTAAAATTTTTGCCCAACCATGGGGCTCAAATTCCTCATCAAGAAAGATCATGTGCATAGGTTGGTGAACTAATATAGGTTTTTTGTTAGCACCTAATCTTTTAGCGTTTATCCTCTTCTCTTCTTCCACTGCAATTCTACACATCCATAAGTGCATGTCCTCGCACATCCATGAGGGGTCTGATCCTATGGAATGCACTGACTCTGTCTTGTCTAATGTTCTATGGATTGGGTTCCATTGCAAGGGTGGTACATCCCTATGAGAATACTCAATGAGATTGACTTTAGTGGTGACCCCTAAATGTTGTAAGTACAAGGAATTGGTTCACGAATCTTTTACTATCCACAATTGCCTCATGAATGATCTACATAAAATCATCTCATAAATGTGATTCTTTCAGAACTCACATTGTAAAGGTGTGTTCAAACTCTACACCACATGTGGTGAGTTATCCCTTCTAGAAATCCCACGAGCTTTTCGATATGTCCATCTTCCATTTTCAACTTCATCCTAGTGGGTCTTAGAGCTGGTTTGCCCCAATGTTTCCATAAAGAAGTGGTGGCAATAGCAACTCTTGCTCCCAAATCTAAGATAGCTTTTGTTGTATAGCCCTCATATGTAATAGATAGATAAGTGTTTCCTTCTTCGCTCATACCTCCTATCTTATCTGTAGCTATCTTTGGTACTATCGTTTGGGATCCCACTTGAGAGTGGGAATTAGCTATTTCTTGAAGTTGGTTAGCTACATGCTTCTAGACCTCATGTTTAATTTGAAGTAGCTCCTCTAAATCGAGATGGCACTACACTTCAATGTTCTTGACTACTTCAGTGCTCCTTGGTAGAATTGATTCATTATTTCTAACCATGATTGTGGGGGCTCTCATTTGGTTGAATAGACTTAGATTCCCACAGACTCGTGAAGTGTTGTGATTCCTACAAGGAATTGGATTCAAAGTCTAATGTTTCACTCAATTGTGTGTCCTCTTGCTCCCCATATATAGAGGGAATTGATCATGAAGATCATCCACTTCTTAAATAGGACAAGGATTCTTGCTCACCTTGGCCCATTTCTTCTCTTGTATCTCTTAGAAGTAATGATTTATGGAATAAGGAATTCCATTGTCTATAGAATTAGGAACATAAGCTTCTTATTGGGGTAAGCTTATCCTTTCACTTTCACTATTTTGAGCCTTTGGTGTGGTTAAAATCTAGGGATTAGCTACCAACCACTCTAATCTCTCCAAAAAGTCCATTGAAATATAATTGTGGCTTCACGGAATTTGTTTGATTAAAAAGGCGACTGGCAAATATTGTTTGAGCTAGTTCTACCATTTTTGCACAAATTTTGGTCCTTTCAATCTCTAAATCTACTCAGGGGTACCATTTGTCTAACTCAGCTACATTTGGCCTATCTTTAAGTATGGCCTAGTAAGCCTTGAACATCATATCTAAGCCTTCTAGAGTAGGATCTGCTAAGATTGATCTTGTTGGGTGGTGGTGGGATGTATGGTGAGATCTGATGTGGTGGGTAAGACGGTTGTGGTGTCTGAAACTGTGTTTGAGAGGCAATTTCCACTATGTTTGTTTTCATTTCTTTAAGGCTCTCTTCTAGTTCACTCAATTTTCTAGCCATTGACTTTTCACATTGTCTTGACTATCTTTCCATCCTCTAGTTAGCTTTTTCCATGTGCCCTATGAATCACTAACCTCTTAATTATTTTCCTAATCTCTATCTAGGGTCTTGTAGAGCCAATACTCTTGTGTCTACTTGTACATAGGAGATATTGGTCACGCTTCCATTGGAATCAACTACCAAGCCAATAACAACGTTTGGTGTGTTTTTTTGCACATTGAATAGGTTCTTAGAACAATCTCTAAGGAGTTCCTTTCCACAATGAAGACAAAAGTGTTGGATCATGATGGGTTGAGTTTGTCCTGGTGGAGAAAGCAAACAGTCACAAATAAAGTGATCTCTCTGGTATTTGTCGCACAATCCTATATGTTCTTGCAATCTCATTTGTCTCAATTGCAACCTAGGATTTGTGTTTGTGTACATCACATTGGAGCATTAGGGCTCCCAATTAGCTTCCAATGTGGTGCTCCATATCAATAGATCTCATTATGCTTTGGTGATTTAGTGTAGTAAGCCGATGGCCTATCTACATGGCTAGAATTGAAAATCTAAGCATTAGGATCACTATCTAAGATCATAGGGGATGCTCGTACTATGGCCCTATTCAAGTTTTCATCTATCACAACATATTTGATGGATATCACATTGGCATGGGGTGGTGGTTGCCAACCTAATACGGGTTGAGGTCTCTATTGAGCCTGATAATAGGGTTGGTATGGTTGTTGTGGCCTATAATATTGTTGTGGTTGGTACTAGTTTTAGAATCTTCCTAGCTATTGATAGGGTTGCTAGCAATTTTGCCTAACCACTTGTTTGTTGTAGGGACAATCTTATGTCACATGATTTGTACAATACTAGGCATTTGGATTTCTTGAATTGTTAGACAACAAGGGACATACATTGGCCATGTGGTCTCCTTCACAAGTGTAGCATCACCACTTTATCGAGACAATCCTAGGGGTTTATCTACTAGGTACTCCTAACTTTTGAGCCACTTGTTTTGCTAATACATCTATTGAAGTTGAGGGTTTGGAGGTGAAACTAATAAAACAGCCAGAGTCCTTATAGACTTTTGAAGGTTCTAGCTCGTCACCCAAGTTGTCCTCGATGTCAATGCACATTCGGTCAAATAGTTCTATGGTTCGGTTTTCCTTTAGATAGACATGATCGTAGACTTGCTCTCAATCAACTGTCTAAGAACAAGGAAACTTGCTTAGCCTGAGTAGGTAGCTCTAGAATAGATCTTTCTATGTATTGTATAAACCTACATCCTACTAATCTTACAGCTTCTTGTGAAGTCAGCTTATAGCTATGGATCAATGAGGATGTGTTATGCTTGATGCCACTCTTGGAGAACTTTGTTATGAATGCTTCTAGCAAGTGGTTGATATCTCTCAATTGTCCTTGATGCAAGGGTTGGAACCAAGTCAAGGTTGTATTCTTTGAAATTAGTCCAAAAGCATTGTATTGAGTGAACAAATCTTCAAACTTTTTAGCTTTTAACACATGCTTGAATTCTTTACATTGCCATAAGGGTCTTTTATTCCATCAAGTAGTTCTTCAATGATTTCACTAGTAGAGTGGGTCTCAAGATCCTAGGGTGTTCTCTTGGCCTAGGCAAAGGGAAATCATCCATGCCTCTATGATGCATGTGTCCTCTAGGTATTTCCTGATCAGCTCTATCAATGTCTAAGCCTGATCTCTCTCTTACAATTGTATGCGCAAAAATCACTTCTGATCACTTTGAGTTTTTCTCTTTGTGACTACCTAGGACATGAGAGGATCCAAATCCATGCTGACCATGGAAAGTATTTGTCCTATGTGGAGGGAAAATCAGCTCACCCTTTCAAGGATACATGTTTCTACCATGTTCCATAACCACAAACACTCTTTCAAAAGAGTTATCTATGTAGAAAGCTTTTCATGGGACTTCAAGGTCTTTGAATTTGTAAATGATTACTCCATCTACTTCATTGGGCTTGTTTGGCTTTGATCTCCATAATTCTTCATCCATCTCTCTATTCAAGAAGATTTCTATGCTTTTACTATGTGGGGGAATCCATTCAAGTGTGATTATTCTCTATAGGATCAACTTACCTCTAGGTGTTCTAGGTTCTTTGCAAAGGTTTTCTTGACCCAAATCTCCTAACTCTGACTCTAGGATGATTGCTCCAAACTCATATGTCATATCTAGTAAGTTGGTTACCACATACATGCTTCCTTGCTTATCTATGTAATAGCCCTCTTCGAATTTGACCACTGAGTGCTCAATTCTAAAGGGTTGATATTGGTTTCTAGGTTGGACAACTTACAATGCCAAACCAACCTCATAGATGCAAGCACCTAAGCGATCGGTTTGGGTATATTCTAACCAAGTCTTGTAGGGGCCTTCTGGTGTTTATAAGTAGGCTAGCTTTGAACTTTTGGTAGGTCTCTTCATGCTAAAAGACCTCTCTAGATCGCTCGTCTCTGAACTCAACACATAAAGATGGTCGCTTAGTTGTTGAGCCCATGACCTAGTTGTATGATTGACACTAGCCTCAAATGATCTAATGTTGTGTCTCTCTATCTAGGTACTTACTTGACCTTACTTGACCTAAGGTTTATAAGACCCCAAATACTTGCAAAATATCCAAGCGCAACCACGTTACAATGTTATTTGTGTCACGCACTTGTCCTTTTTATGTTCTTTTTTTATGTAAAAGTTGCCTATGCTAAAAGTTGGTTGAGGGGGTTGAGATATCTTCCAATCTTGATTCAAGTGCTCCATTAGAATCTTTCCAATAAAAGATACATGCCACAATGTAAAGGATTCTTACTTTCTAAAGATCCTTGCTTTTTGCTGAATTGATTCAATGACTAGGTAAATGTGTGAGCATAGGCATCAATTTTACAACCCATGTTGAACACACTTCCAAATTAAACATGTCAATATCTAGCAACTCATCAACTACTCTTGTCAATGGTTCTCCATGAGTCGCTCTAGATAAATGATCAACCCTAACATGGGTGTCTCCTTTTAGGATGACTACTTCAAAATCAAATTCCATGAGTAAAAGAAACCATCTAAATAGCCATTATGTGTTGCAAGTTATATTTCCCAAGTATGATTAAGCTTGGTAATCAATGAAAAATTAGGGCTAATGGCAATAAGTAGTGTCTAAATTTTTTCACTACATAAACCATCCTTAGACCTCTTTCGATTGTAATATAATTTTGTTCTACTCAATTTAACTACCTACTTGCATATGCAATAGAGTGATCTAATTTTCCCTTGTGAGTTGATTGTACATCATTACATATCCAATAGCAAAATCAAAAAGAAAAGACAATTATTATTATGAATGGCTTACTCCAATTACTCCATCTCAATCTTCTTAGTTCATTGAACACTTGTTCATATTCATAGATCCATTTGATTTATGTGAGGTTCCATACAATGGTTTAGCTATGATTGCATACAAGTATTTTTCAAACACTATGTATCCAAGTATTTTACCTTGCCTCACCATAAAGACACTTTTTTGAATTCACACAATGTGCCTTCATTTATCAAATATTCATCTCAACTCCGATGTATGAGCAAATCATTGAGAAAATAATTACATAAAATCAACTACATAGACTTACATACTTTTCCTTAGAAATTTCTTCCAAAAAGTGGATGGGGTGTTTGTATAGCTGAAAGTGATAATCATAAATGCATACACTCTCCATTGAGTGACAAAAGAAATTTTATGGTGATCTTATGTAGGAAAGCCTACTAGATTATATGCTAAAAAACCACCAAGAAAACAATATACTTCCTTGACCATTACTCTATCTCTAACATCCATAGCATTAACCTATAAGTTAATACAAAACCTCAATTTCCCATTTTTCTTGGGTACTATCAACGAGGGAGAAACCCACTTTGTGTATTCAATCTCATGTATGAATTTGATTGCTAATTGCTCATCTCTCTTTGATTTGGCCGTGTAGACATCGTTGTATGTGTGCAGTCTTTGCTTTAAAAGCTCTGCTTCAAGAGTCATAGGGATTCTATGAGAACAAATCATCGTATCAACTTTTTTCAAACCCTTACAAGTCCATACAAAAACATCTCAATAGTCTCATGGTAGCTCTACTGGTTCTTGCTCTTCCTCTATAGATACATCTTTGCCTACGAAAGTGCGTCTATCTTCATCATTCTCTCGAGTCACAATGATCTTGGTTTGTTGATTGTTGTCATATGATACTCCTTGTGCCTCTCTTAGGCTTAGGTGTTCGAGAACTTCAAAATATTC
Source organism: Ceratopteris richardii (assembly GCA_020310875.1). Taxonomy (NCBI): domain Eukaryota; kingdom Viridiplantae; phylum Streptophyta; class Polypodiopsida; order Polypodiales; family Pteridaceae; genus Ceratopteris; species Ceratopteris richardii. Next base: position 152,073,827 of record CM035428.1, read on the forward strand.
TTATTGATCTTCTCTTGCTTCATTAATCTCTTTATAAGAGTTTGAAGGATATTCTTCTATGGAGAAGATCTTCCACTTTCTCAAGTGATTATTCATTTCCACTTCGTCCAAATAATGGTCGCTGAATCAATTCAAGCTTCATTATTATACTCTCATTATCCTCATTCAGTTCCCTTTTCTATTATCTCATTGTCATCAACTTCTTGGATTACAACCACATATAGACTTAAGTTATTCATCTACACACTCATTCATGGCCAACACTTCTTCGTTTACACATGCATCTAATGTTGTTGGTTTTCCAACCAATGGTCTGGTTCAAAGACCTAGTCAACGAATACTTGGGTGCATAAGGTCTTCTATGGATCACTCTCCTCTTCTAGCTTCCAACATTGCATCCTTTTTTCTTCTCTTTGGGCCACCTTGCAAATACTTGGGTTGCAAATCTTTTCTGGCATAGTGAACTTCTTCTCCGACTTACATGCTTCCTGTCCTTGAGTCCTAGCATCTACCAAATAGAGATATTCCTCTTTTGAAATGCAAAATGGTTCCATTATGATGGATTCATCATCCTCATCACTAACTCCTATTAGTACAATTGTGCTAGGCTCACATTCTTTGATGATTGGATCAAACATGAGAGGTTCTATCACAAATACTGAGATGTCATAGCCATCTTCATCACAATGGGGTGTCCATTGTTCCTCATTCACAACTACTTCCATAGTGGCTAAAATTTTTGCCCAACCATGGGGCTCAAATTCCTCATCAAGAAAGATCATGTGCATAGGTTGGTGAACTAATATAGGTTTTTTGTTAGCACCTAATCTTTTAGCGTTTATCCTCTTCTCTTCTTCCACTGCAATTCTACACATCCGTAAGTGCATGTCCTCGCACATCCATGAGGGGTCTGATCCTATGGAATGCACTGACTCTGTCTTGTCTAATGTTCTATGGATTGGGTTCCATTGCAAGGGTGGTACATCCCTATGAGAATACTCAATGAGATTGACTTTAGTGGTGACCCCTAAATGTTGTAAGTACAAGGAATTGGTTCACGAATCTTTTACTATCCACAATTGCCTCATGAATGATCTACATAAAATCATCTCATAAATGTGATTCTTTCAGAACTCACATTGTAAAGGTGTGTTCAAACTCTACACCACATGTGGTGAGTTATCCCTTCTAGAAATCCCACGAGCTTTTCGATATGTCCATCTTCCATTTTCAACTTCATCCTAGTGGGTCTTAGAGCTGGTTTGCCCCAATGTTTCCATAAAGAAGTGGTGGCAATAGCAACTCTTGCTCCCAAATCTAAGATAGCTTTTGTTGTATAGCCCTCATATGTAATAGATAGATAAGTGTTTCCTTCTTCGCTCATACCTCTTATCTTATCTGTAGCTATCTTTGGTACTATCGTTTGGGATCCCACTTGAGAGTGGGAATTAGCTATTTCTTGAAGTTGGTTAGCTACATGCTTCTAGACCTCATGTTTAATTTGAAGTAGCTCCTCTAAATCGAGATGGCACTACACTTCAATGTTCTTGACTACTTCAGTGCTCCTTGGTAGAATTGATTCATTATTTCTAACCATGATTGTGGGGGCTCTCATTTGGTTGAATAGACTTAGATTCCCACAGACTCGTGAAGTGTTGTGATTCCTACAAGGAATTGGATTCAAAGTCTAATGTTTCACTCAATTGTGTGTCCTCTTGCTCCCCATATATAGAGGGAATTGATCATGAAGATCATCCACTTCTTAAATAGGACAAGGATTCTTGCTCGCCTTGGCCCATTTCTTCTCTTGTATCTCTTAGAAGTAATGATTTATAGAATAAGGAATTCCATTGTCTATAGAATTAGGAACATAAGCTTCTTATGGGGGTAAGCTTATCCTTTCACTTTCACTATTTTGAGCCTTTGGTATGGTTAAAATCTAGGGATTAGCTACCAACCACTCTAATCTCTCCAAAAAGTCCATTGAAATATAATTGTGGCTTCACGGAATTTGTTTGATTAAAAAGGCGACTGGCAAATATTGTTTGAGCTAGTTCTACCATTTTTGCACAAATTTTGGTCCTTTCAATCTCTAAATCTACTCAGGGGTACCATTTGTCTAACTCAGCTACATTTGGCCTATCTTTAAGTATGGCCTAGTAAGCCTTGAACATCATATCTAAGCCTTCTAGAGTAGGATCTGCTAAGATTGATCTTGTTGGGTGGTGGTGGGATGTATGGTGAGATCTGATGTGGTGGGTAAGACGGTTGTGGTGTCTGAAACTGTGTTTGAGAGGTGATTTCCACTATGTTTGTTTTCATTTCTTTAAGGCTCTCTTCTAGTTCACTCAATTTTCTAGCCATTGACTTTTCACATTGTCTTGACTATCTTTCCATCCTCTAGTTAGCTTTTTCCATGTGCCCTATGAATCACTAACCTCTTAATTATTTTCCTAATCTCTATCTAGGGTCTTGTAGAGCCAATACTCTTGTGTCTACTTGTACATAGGAGATATTGGTCACGCTTCCATTGGAATCAACTACCAAGCCAAAAACAATGTTTGGTGTGTTTTTTTGCACATTGAATAGGTTCTTAAAACAATCTCTAAGGAGTTCCTTTCCACAATGAAGACAAAAGTGTTGGATCATGATGGGTTGAGTTTGTCCTGGTGGAGAAAGCAAACAGTCACAAATAAAGTGATCTCTCTGGTATTTGTCGCACAATCCTATATGTTCTTGCAATCTCATTTGTCTCAATTGCAACCTAGGATTTGTGTTTGTGTACATCACATTGGAGCATTAGGGCTCCCAATTAGCTTCCAATGTGGTGCTCCATATCAATAGATCTCATTATGCTTTGGTGATTTAGTGTAGTAAGCCGATGGCCTATCTACATGGCTAGAATTGAAAATCTAAGCATTAGGATCACTATCTAAGATCATAGGGGATGCTCGTACTATGGCCCTATTCAAGTTTTCATCTATCACAACATATTTGATGGATATCACATTGGCATGGGGTGGTGGTTGCCAACCTAATACGGGTTGAGGTCTCTATTGAGCCTGATAATAGGGTTGGTATGGTTGTTGTGGCCTATAATATTGTTGTGGTTGGTACTAGTTTTAGAATCATCCAAGCTATTGATACGGTTGCTAGCAATTTTGCCTAACCACTTGTTTGTTGTAGGGACAATCTTATGTCACATGATTTGTACAATACTAGGCATTTGGATTTCTTGAATTGTTAGACAACAAGGGACATACATTGGCCATGTGGTCTCCTTCACAAGTGTAGCATCACCACTTTATCGAGACAATCCTAGGGGTTTATCTACTAGGTACTCCTAACTTTTGAGCCACTTGTTTTGCTAATACATCTATTGAAGTTGAGGGTTTGGAGGTGAAACTAATAAAACAGCCAGAGTCCTTATAGACTTTTGAAGGTTCTAGCTCGTCACCCAAGTTGTCCTCGATGTCAATGCACATTCGGTCAAATAGTTCTATGGTTCAGTTTTCCTTTAGATAGACATGATCGTAGACTTGCTCTCAATCAACTGTCTAAGAACAAGGAAACTTGCTTAGCCTGAGTAGGTAGCTCTAGAATAGATCTTTCTATGTATTGTATAAACCTACATCCTACTAATTTTACAGCTTCTTGTGAAGTCAACTTATAGCTATGGATCAACGAGGATGTGTTATGCTTGATGCCACTCTTGGAGAACTTTGTTATGAATGCTTCTAGCAAGTGGTTGATATCTCTCAATTGTCCTTGATGCAAGGGTTGGAACCAATTCAAGGTTGTATTCTTTGAAATTAGTCCAAAAGCATTGTATTGAGTGAACAAATCTTCAAACTTTTTAGCTTTTAACACATGCTTGAATTCTTTACATTGCCATAAGGGTCTTTTATTCCATCAAGTAGTTCTTCAATGATTTCACTAGTAGAGTGGGTCTCAAGATCCTAGGGTGTTCTCTTGGCCTAGGCAAAGGGAAATCATCCATGCCTCTATGATGCATGTGTCCTCTAGGTATTTCTTGATCAGCTCTATCAATGTCTAAGCCTGATCTCTCTCTTACAATTGTATGCGCAAAAATCACTTCTGATCACTTTGAGTTTTTCTCTTTGTGACTACCTAGGACATGAGAGGATCCAAATCCATGCTGACCATGGAAAGTATTTGTCCTATGTGGAGGGAAAATCAGCTCACCCTTTCAAGGATACATGTTTCTACCATGTTCCATAACCACAAACACTCTTTCAAAAGAGTTATCTATGTAGAAAGCTTTTCATGGGACTTCAAGGTCTTTGAATTTGTAAATGATTACTCCATCTACTTCATTGGGCTTGTTTGGCTTTGATCTCCATAATTCTTCATCCATCTCTCTATTCAAGAAGATTTCTATGCTTTTACTATGTGGGGGAATCCATTCAAGTGTGATTATTCTCTATAGGATCAACTTACCTCTAGGTGTTCTAGGTTCTTTGCAAAGGTTTTCTTGACCCAAATCTCCTAACTCTGACTCTAGGATGATTGCTCCAAACTCATATGTCATATCTAGTAAGTTGGTTACCACATACATGCTTCCTTGCTTATCTATGTAATAGCCCTCTTCGAATTTGACCACTGAGTGCTCAATTCTAAAGGGTTGATATTGGTTTCTAGGTTGGACAACTTACAATGCCAAACCAACCTCATAGATGCAAGCACCTAAGCGATCGGTTTGGGTATATTCTAACCAAGTCTTGTAGGGGCCTTCTGGTGTTTATAAGTAGGCTAGCTTTGAACTTTTGGTAGGTCTCTTCATGCTAAAAGACCTCTCTAGATCGCTCGTCTCTGAACTCAACACATAAAGATGGTCGCTTAGTTGTTGAGCCCATGACCTAGTTGTATGATTGACACTAGCCTCAAATGATCTAATGTTGTGTCTCTCTATCTAGGTACTTACTTGACCTTACTTGACCTAAGGTTTATAAGACCCCAAATACTTGCAAAATATCCAAGCGCAACCACGTTACAATGTTATTTGTGTCACGCACTTGTCCTTTTTATGTTCTTTTTTTATGTAAAAGTTGCCTATGCTAAAAGTTGGTTGAGGGGGTTGAGATATCTTCCAATCTTGATTCAAGTGCTCCATTAGAATCTTTCCAATAAAAGATACATGCCACAATGTAAAGGATTCTTACTTTCTAAAGATCCTTGCTTTTTGCTGAATTGATTCAATGACTAGGTAAATGTGTGAGCATAGGCATCAATTTTACAACCCATGTTGAACACACTTCCAAATTAAACATGTCAATATCTAGCAACTCATCAACTACTCTTGTCAATGGTTCTCCATGAGTCGCTCTAGATAAATGATCAACCCTAACATGGGTGTCTCCTTTTAGGATGACTACTTCAAAATCAAATTCCATGAGTAAAAGAAACCATCTAAATAGCCATTATGTGTTGCAAGTTATATTTCCCAAGTATGATTAAGCTTGGTAATCAATGAAAAATTAGGGCTAATGGCAATAAGTAGTGTCTAATTTTTTTCACTACATAAACCATCCTTAGACCTCTTTCGATTGTAATATAATTTTGTTCTACTCAATTTAACTACCTACTTGCATATGCAATAGAGTGATCTAATTTTCCCTTGTGAGTTGATTGTACATCATTACATATCCAATAGCAAAATCAAAAAGAAAAGACAATTATTATTATGAATGGCTTACTCCAATTACTCCATCTCAATCTTCTTAGTTCATTGAACACTTGTTCATATTCATAGATCCATTTGATTTATGTGAGGTTCCATACAATGGTTTAGCTATGATTGCATACAAGTATTTTTCAAACACTATGTATCCAAGTATTTTACCTTGCCTCACCATAAAGACACTTTTTTGAATTCACACAATGTGCCTTCATTTATCAAATATTCATCTCAACTCCGATGTATGAGCAAATCATTGAGAAAATAATTACATAAAATCAACTACATAGACTTACATACTTTTCCTTAGAAATTTCTTCCAAAAAGTGGATGGGGTGTTTGTATAGCTGAAAGTGATAATCATAAATGCATACACTCTCCATTGAGTGACAAAAGAAATTTTATGGTGATCTTATGTAGGAAAGCCTACTAGATTATATGCTAAAAAACCACCAAGAAAACAATATACTTCCTTGACCATTACTCTATCTCTAACATCCATAGCATTAACCTATAAGTTAATACAAAACCTCAATTTCCCATTTTTCTTGGGTACTATCAATGAGGGAGAAACCCACTTTGTGTATTCAATCTCATGTATGAATTTGATTGCTAATTGCTCATCTCTCTTTGATTTGGCCGTGTAGACATCGTTGTATGTGTGCAGTCTTTGCTTTAAAAGCTCTGCTTCAAGAGTCATAGGGATTCTATGAGAACAAATCATCGTATCAACTTTTTTCAAACCCTTACAAGTCCATACAAAAACATCTCAATAGTCTCATGGTAGCTCTACTGGTTCTTGCTCTTCCTCTATAGATACATCTTTGCCTACGAAAGTGCGTCTATCTTCATCATTCTCTCGAGTCACAATGATCTTGGTTTGTTGATTGTTGTCATATGATACTCCTTGTGCCTCTCTTAGGCTTAGGTGTTCGAGAACTTCAAAATATTCTTATTGATCTTCTCTTGCTTCATTAATCTCTTTATAAGAGTTTGAAGGATATTCTTCTATGGAGAAGATCTTCCACTTTCTCAAGTGATTATTCATTTCCACTTCGTCCAAATAATGGTCGCTGAATCAATTCAAGCTTCATTATTATACTCTCATTATCCTCATTCAGTTCCCTTTTCTATTATCTCATTGTCATCAACTTCTTGGATTACAACCACATATAGACTTAAGTTATTCATCTACACACTCATTCATGGCCAACACTTCTTCGTTTACACATGCATCTAATGTTGTTGGTTTTCCAACCAATGGTCTGGTTCAAAGACCTAGTCAACGAATACTTGGGTGCATAAGGTCTTCTATGGATCACTCTCCTCTTCTAGCTTCCAACATTGCATCCTTTTTTCTTCTCTTTGGGCCACCTTGCAAATACTTGGGTTGCAAATCTTTTCTGGCATAGTGAACTTCTTCTCCGACTTACATGCTTCCTGTCCTTGAGTCCTAGCATCTACCAAATAGAGATATTCCTCTTTTGAAATGCAAAATGGTTCCATTATGATGGATTCATCATCCTCATCACTAACTCCTATTAGTACAATTGTGCTAGGCTCACATTCTTTGATGATTGGATCAAACATGAGAGGTTCTATCACAAATACTGAGATGTCATAGCCATCTTCATCACAATGGGGTGTCCATTGTTCCTCATTCACAACTACTTCCATAGTGGCTAAAATTTTTGCCCAACCATGGGGCTCAAATTCCTCATCAAGAAAGATCATGTGCATAGGTTGGTGAACTAATATAGGTTTTTTGTTAGCACCTAATCTTTTAGCGTTTATCCTCTTCTCTTCTTCCACTGCAATTCTACACATCCATAAGTGCATGTCCTCGCACATCCATGAGGGGTCTGATCCTATGGAATGCACTGACTCTGTCTTGTCTAATGTTCTATGGATTGGGTTCCATTGCAAGGGTGGTACATCCCTATGAGAATACTCAATGAGATTGACTTTAGTGGTGCCCCCTAAATGTTGTAAGTACAAGGAATTGGTTCACGAATCTTTTACTATCCACAATTGCCTCATGAATGATCTACATAAAATCATCTCATAAATGTGATTCTTTCAGAACTCACATTGTAAAGGTGTGTTCAAACTCTACACCACATGTGGTGAGTTATCCCTTCTAGAAATCCCACGAGCTTTTCGATATGTCCATCTTCCATTTTCAACTTCATCCTAGTGGGTCTTAGAGCTGGTTTGCCCCAATGTTTCCATAAAGAAGTTGGTGGCAATAGCAACTCTTGCTCCCAAATCTAAGATAGCTTTTGTTGTATAGCCCTCATATGTAATAGATAGATAAGTGTTTCCTTCTTCGCTCATACCTCTTATCTTATCTGTAGCTATCTTTGGTACTATCGTTTGGGATCCCACTTGAGAGTGGGAATTAGCTATTTCTTGAAGTTGGTTAGCTACATGCTTCTAGACCTCATGTTTAATTTGAAGTAGCTCCTCTAAATCGAGATGGCACTACACTTCAATGTTCTTGACTACTTCAGTGCTCCTTGGTAGAATTGATTCATTATTTCTAACCATGATTGTGGGGGCTCTCATTTGGTTGAATAGACTTAGATTCCCACAGACTCGTGAAGTGTTGTGATTCCTACAAGGAATTGGATTCAAAGTCTAATGTTTCACTCAATTGTGTGTCCTCTTGCTCCCCATATATAGAGGGAATTGATCATGAAGATCATCCACTTCTTAAATAGGACAAGGATTCTTGCTCGCCTTGGCCCATTTCTTCTCTTGTATCTCTTAGAAGTAATGATTTATAGAATAAGGAATTCCATTGTCTATAGAATTAGGAACATAAGCTTCTTATGGGGGTAAGCTTATCCTTTCACTTTCACTATTTTGAGCCTTTGGTATGGTTAAAATCTAGGGATTAGCTACCAACCACTCTAATCTCTCCAAAAAGTCCATTGAAATATAATTGTGGCTTCACGGAATTTGTTTGATTAAAAAGGCGACTGGCAAATATTGTTTGAGCTAGTTCTACCATTTTTGCACAAATTTTGGTCCTTTCAATCTCTAAATCTACTCAGGGGTACCATTTGTATAACTCAGCTACATTTGGCCTATCTTTAAGTATGGCCTAGTAAGCCTTGAACATCATATCTAAGCCTTCTAGAGTAGGATCTGCTAAGATTGATCTTGTTGGGTGGTGGTGGGATGTATGGTGAGATCTGATGTGGTGGGTAAGACGGTTGTGGTGTCTGAAACTGTGTTTGAGAGGGGATTTCCACTATGTTTGTTTTCATTTCTTTAAGGCTCTCTTCTAGTTCACTCAATTTTCTAGCCATTGACTTTTCACATTGTCTTGACTATCTTTCCATCCTCTAGTTAGCTTTTTCCATGTGCCCTATGAATCACTAACCTCTTAATTATTTTCCTAATCTCTATCTAGGGTCTTGTAGAGCCAATACTCTTGTGTCTACTTGTACATAGGAGATATTGGTCACGCTTCCATTGGAATCAACTACCAAGCCAAAAACAATGTTTGGTGTGTTTTTTTGCACATTGAATAGGTTCTTAGAACAATCTCTAAGGAGTTCCTTTCCACAATGAAGACAAAAGTGTTGGATCATGATGGGTTGAGTTTGTCCTGGTGGAGAAAGCAAACAGTCACAAATAAAGTGATCTCTCTGGTATTTGTCGCACAATCCTATATGTTCTTGCAATCTCATTTGTCTCAATTGCAACCTAGGATTTGTGTTTGTGTACATCACATTGGAGCATTAGGGCTCCCAATTAGCTTCCAATGTGGTGCTCCATATCAATAGATCTCATTATGCTTTGGTGATTTAGTGTAGTAAGCCGATGGCCTATCTACATGGCTAGAATTGAAAATCTAAGCATTAGGATCACTATCTAAGATCATAGGGGATGCTCGTACTATGGCCCTATTCAAGTTTTCATCTATCACAACATATTTGATGGATATCACATTGGCATGGGGTGGTGGTTGCCAACCTAATACGGGTTGAGGTCTCTATTGAGCCTGATAATAGGGTTGGTATGGTTGTTGTGGCCTATAATATTGTTGTGGTTGGTACTAGTTTTAGAATCATCCAAGCTATTGATACGGTTGCTAGCAATTTTGCCTAACCACTTGTTTGTTGTAGGGACAATCTTATGTCACATGATTTGTACAATACTAGGCATTTGGATTTCTTGAATTGTTAGACAACAAGGGACATACATTGGCCATGTGGTCTCCTTCACAAGTGTAGCATCACCACTTTATCGAGACAATCCTAGGGGTTTATCTACTAGGTACTCCTAACTTTTGAGCCACTTGTTTTGCTAATACATCTATTGAAGTTGAGGGTTTGGAGGTGAAACTAATAAAACAGCCAGAGTCCTTATAGACTTTTGAAGGTTCTAGCTCGTCACCCAAGTTGTCCTCGATGTCAATGCACATTCGGTCAAATAGTTCTATGGTTCAGTTTTCCTTTAGATAGACATGATCGTAGACTTGCTCTCAATCAACTGTCTAAGAACAAGGAAACTTGCTTAGCCTGAGTAGGTAGCTCTAGAATAGATCTTTCTATGTATTGTATAAACCTACATCCTACTAATTTTACAGCTTCTTGTGAAGTCAACTTATAGCTATGGATCAACGAGGATGTGTTATGCTTGATGCCACTCTTGGAGAACTTTGTTATGAATGCTTCTAGCAAGTGGTTGATATCTCTCAATTGTCCTTGATGCAAGGGTTGGAACCAATTCAAGGTTGTATTCTTTGAAATTAGTCCAAAAGCATTGTATTGAGTGAACAAATCTTCAAACTTTTTAGCTTTTAACACATGCTTGAATTCTTTACATTGCCATAAGGGTCTTTTATTCCATCAAGTAGTTCTTCAATGATTTCACTAGTAGAGTGGGTCTCAAGATCCTAGGGTGTTCTCTTGGCCTAGGCAAAGGGAAATCATCCATGCCTCTATGATGCATGTGTCCTCTAGGTATTTCTTGATCAGCTCTATCAATGTCTAAGCCTGATCTCTCTCTTACAATTGTATGCGCAAAAATCACTTCTGATCACTTTGAGTTTTTCTCTTTGTGACTACCTAGGACATGAGAGGATCCAAATCCATGCTGACCATGGAAAGTATTTGTCCTATGTGGAGGGAAAATCAGCTCACCCTTTCAAGGATACATGTTTCTACCATGTTCCATAACCACAAACACTCTTTCAAAAGAGTTATCTATGTAGAAAGCTTTTCATGGGACTTCAAGGTCTTTGAATTTGTAAATGATTACTCCATCTACTTCATTGGGCTTGTTTGGCTTTGATCTCCATAATTCTTCATCCATCTCTCTATTCAAGAAGATTTCTATGCTTTTACTATGTGGGGGAATCCATTCAAGTGTGATTATTCTCTATAGGATCAACTTACCTCTAGGTGTTCTAGGTTCTTTGCAAAGGTTTTCTTGACCCAAATCTCCTAACTCTGACTCTAGGATGATTGCTCCAAACTCATATGTCATATCTAGTAAGTTGGTTACCACATACATGCTTCCTTGCTTATCTATGTAATAGCCCTCTTCGAATTTGACCACTGAGTGCTCAATTCTAAAGGGTTGATATTGGTTTCTAGGTTGGACAACGTACAATGCCAAACCAACCTCATAGATGCAAGCACCTAAGCGATCGGTTTGGGTATATTCTAACCAAGTCTTGTAGGGGCCTTCTGGTGTTTATAAGTAGGCTAGCTTTGAACTTTTGGTAGGTCTCTTCATGCTAAAAGACCTCTCTAGATCGCTCGTCTCTGAACTCAACACATAAAGATGGTCGCTTAGTTGTTGAGCCCATGACCTAGTTGTATGATTGACATTAGCCTCAAATGATCTAATGTTGTGTCTCTCTATCTAGGTACTTACTTGACCTTACTTGACCTAAGGTTTATAAGACCCCAAATACTTGCAAAATATCCAAGCGCAACCACGTTACAATGTTATTTGTGTCACGCACTTGTCCTTTTTATGTTCTTTTTTTATGTAAAAGTTGCCTATGCTAAAAGTTGGTTGAGGGGGTTGAGATATCTTCCAATCTTGATTCAAGTGCTCCATTAGAATCTTTGCAATAAAAGATGCATGCCACAATGTAAAGGATTCTTACTTTCCAAAGATCCTTGCTTTTTGCTGAATTGATTCAATGACTAGGTAAATGTGTGAGCATAGGCATCAATTTTACAACCCATGTTGAACACACTTCCAAATTAAACATGTCAATATCTAGCAACTCATCAACTACTCTTGTCAATGGTTCTCCATGAGTCGCTCTAGATAAATGATCAACCCTAACATGGGTGTCTCCTTTTAGGATGACTACTTCAAAATCAAATTCCATGAGTAAAAGAAACCATCTAAATAGCCATTATGTGTTGCAAGTTATATTTCCCAAGTATGATTAAGCTTGGTAATCAATGAAAAATTAGGGCTAATGGCAATAAGTAGTGTCTAATTTTTTTCACTACATAAACCATCCTTAGACCTCTTTCGATTGTAATATAATTTTATTCTACTCAATTTTACTACCTACTTGCATATGCAATAGAGTGATCTAATTTTCCCTTGTGAGTTGATTGTACATCATTACATATCCAATAGCAAAATCAAAAAGAAAAGACAATTATTATTATGAATGGCTTACTCCAATTACTCCATCTCAATCTTCTTAGTTCATTGAACACTTGTTCATATTCATAGATCCATTTGATTTATGTGAGGTTCCATACAATGGTTTAGCTATGATTGCATACAAGTATTTTTCAAACACTATGTATCCAAGTATTTTACCTTGCCTCACCATAAAGACACTTTTTTGAATTCACACAATGTGCCTTCATTTATCAAATATTCATCTCAACTCCGATGTATGAGCAAATCATTGAGAAAATAATTACATAAAATCAACTACATAGACTTACATACTTTTCCTTAGAAATTTCTTCCAAAAAGTGGATGGGGTGTTTGTATAGCTGAAAGTGATAATCATAAATGCATACACTCTCCATTGAGTGACAAAAGCAATTTTATGGTGATCTTATGTAGGAAAGCCTACTAGATTATATGCTAAAAAACCACCAAGAAAACAATATACTTCCTTGACCATTACTCTATCTCTAACATCCATAGCATAAACCTATAAGTTAATACAAAACCTCAATTTCCCATTTTTCTTGGGTACTATCAACGAGGGAGAAACCCACTTTGTGTATTCAATCTCATGTATGAATTTGATTGCTAATTGCTCATCTCTCTTTGATTTGGCCCTGTAGACATCGTTGTATGTGTGCAGTCTTTGCTTTAAAAGCTCTGCTTCAAGAGTCATAGGGATTCTATGAGAACAAATCATCGTATCAACTTTTTTCAAACCCTTACAAGTCCATACAAAAACATCTAAATAGTCTCATGGTAGCTCTACTGGTTCTTGCTCTTCCTCTATAGATACATCTTTGCCTACGAAAGTGCGTCTATCTTCATCATTCTCTCGAGTCACAATGATCTTGGTTTGTTGATTGTTGTCATATGATACTCCTTGTGCCTCTCTTAGGCTTAGGTGTTCGAGAACTTCAAAATATTCTTATTGATCTTCTCTTGCTTCATTAATCTCTTTATAAGAGTTTGAAGGATATTCTTCTATGGAGAAGATCTTCCACTTTCTCAAGTGATTATTCATTTCCACTTCGTCCAAATAATGGTCGCTGAATCAATTCAAGCTTCATTATTATACTCTCATTATCCTCATTCAGTTCCCTTTTCTATTATCTCATTGTCATCAACTTCTTGGATTACAACCACATATAGACTTAAGTTATTCATCTACACACTCATTCATGGCCAACACTTCGTTTACACATGCATCTAATGTTGTTGGTTTTCCAACCAATGGTCTGGTTCAAAGACCTAGTCAACGAATACAATTAAAATGCGCTACGAACTAGACTTCAAATAATAGCAGGCATCTATACCACTAAACGAAGACAAAGGGTTAATTGGGGACTTAGCAATCATCAATACTCTTATACAATATGCCAATAAAAATATCATCAACACCAATATGACCCATCTGCACCCTATTATACCCATCTGCACCCTATTATACCTGCAGTGATGCCATCGAGTATGCCCTGATACAGCATGGTAAAAGTCCAGAATTAAATATCTGGCTGGACATCTACAGGTGGTATAAATTGACAACTCTATCTTAAGACATCTTTCTGTTCTTTCCGAATTCGGCACGACTAAGGCAATATCCTATGACATAATCTATATAAAAATACAAATTCCATTGCGTTTGCAGATGCTGATGATACTATAAGTATACATTGAGTGTACGGTTAAAAATCTACAGAAAGCATTCATTTTGTAAGTAGAGACAGACAACAATCAATAAATAAATAATCAATCCCCTCATGACATCGAAAGTGTTTTCATAAATTTCTATCTACAACTTCACAATCGATGTAGTTTTAAAATCGATAAACATCATCCATGTGCTCTTTCACCTACAAAGTACGCTTCAGATACTCGAGTGTAAGAGTCCGATGCATTCATATCAATCGATTGGGCTTCGGTGGCATTATCTTTTTACAACCTTCTAACATTCTATATATACTAGGCTCATACATGTTCAGCACTATGCTTCGTATCTCAGTACGAAGAATGACATAACCTGATGATATCAAGCTCAGGAACACATGCAAAACCTTATCTAAGCTTAACACGCTATTCACCCCAGAGCTCTTCAAGCTGCTTAGATATCACGACAAGAGCAGTTATCTTACATATTCCAGATGCAGGTCTTCAATTACACTTCTTCAAAAAAAAAGTAACGGAATATCCAGAGATCCATCCTCTATGAAGACCGGATAGCCATACCGCTTTTTCCTGCATGTGTTGCCTCGGATGAAGGCTAATGTCTTGGAAAAATAAAGTCAATGAACCAGAAAGGCATAAACTAGACAACTCATTAATGCAAGTGCAAAAATACACCTGAATCAATTTCGATTAAATTGAGCACAATATCTTGCACAACATTTTTCCGCCGATTAAATAAATCACATTACCTGCACGACACACACTTAGAACCTAACTAAAACAAATGCAAGTCGATATAACTTACAAACTACTTCAAAAAAACTCGTTACTACGTAGATGAATAACATTAGGCATCTACAGCAAAAAACAACAGGCTCGGTTTCTATAAGCTTGTATGAAACGCCTAGAGACTAGGGGAACGTTCTTGTCCCGAAATAAAAAATCACACATTCTCACTGTATCCATGTGACACTGTACACGGTTCACATTTCCAGAACACCTAGAAACTCAGTGGAACACTCAACTTAAAGCTACTACCTAAGACACTTCCAAATACGAAAAATCAAATCAAAATATAAGAGGACAACACGTGAGCTGGATAGATATGCAAAAAAATTAGTGATGGCTTATGGCCACACATCAGAGACGATGCGAAGCTGATAAACATCACAGAAGACAAATATTCGAGTTTATCAGCCATGAAAACAAGACACAGAGCTCCCATGGATAGTTTAAACTCGATCAACCGTAGAAAACCCGAAGCACTCTTGTCAAGCGAACAACAAAAAGATAAGCGCAGAGGCAAAACGCATAAAGACATCCTTTCTTAAATTCGCATCGAACTGTATGATTTTGAGATACGCTTCAGCGGACGAGTTTCCATGAGCATAAAAGATAGCACTGTGCAGATGATGTGTACCGTTGCGCCCTAGAGGACAAGAGCTCAGGTGATTGTCATCTGCGATATTGGTGTGTGGAGCCACGCGATGGAGAAAGAAATAAGAACACTTCCTCCGTCTGCTTCCAAGCATACCGACCGGCACGCAGAATCTGTGCGGGACTCCTCATGAATAGGGTTAACTCAATTCATCGCCAATGACCTAGGGTTATATCCGCCACGAGAGCGGAGGCAATAGAAAGATGCAATCGTTCGGGCTCTTATTGGGGCACAATGAACTTACATGTCCGGCCATTCGGAAGCCCATCGAAGAGTCGATCATGATGTCGCGTATATGCCCCTCAGTGATTTAGGATACGTTCACACGTTTCAGATGAAGCATTTGTAGGGTGGATTTAGGCCCATTTCACATAAGGGTGGTGGAACGAACACACAAATTGATGGAATTTCACCTTGGATTATCGAAGCACACAGAGGTCCTCCACCCAACTATTCACATATAGAGTGGAACATTTGCTTATCATCTTTAGAGCTTCCGCCTCATCTGAAAGTACAAAAAATTGATGAATTCAATATACTTTCAGCAGTAACGAATAAAAAGCCTCCACATGTGCAAAAACGATGGAAGTACCACCCAGGGGCGGAGTAGAGAGGTAGGAATGTTTTCGAGGAAACAATTCCATGAACTGAAAGGTAAATAAATCAGAGACTCCACATGGCATGCATTAATATGTGCAAAGTGTGAGTTCCGTTGTCGTATCTGAAATGCCCCTTATATCCATTTCACACTTGTTCCAGTGGAAATGAAGTGCTAAATCAATTTGATCATTGGATTTCAAAACAACTTTTAGAATCGTTGCTTTCATATGTTCTACCATCAAAAGTTTGGTTCTGAGGGGGATCAACCACAAAGTCTTTGGCAAGCCACGAAAGTTGATTACCAACGAAGTTTTGCCATGTAAATATCAGATAGAAGAGCATGAGTGCCTCTGGGTAGTCTGAGTGCACACATAGTTCTGATAGTTTCACCATCATTTTGTTCACACATAAAGTCAAATTTTTTTTCACAAATGAAGCTAAGGTGGAACAAAAATAAAAGAAATAGAAAAACGTTTTCTTAATTCAAAAAGTGTACAATATAAGAATTTCACCTTCCAAATTGGACACCACAATACACGAGTTCCTAATCACATGAGCGTGACCCGTCGGATCTCGAGGATTTTTTGCCCTTATTGGGTGACTTGAGATTCCAAATCTCAATGGACTAGTGCTCATTAGCACCAGGCCGTTTGGGTCACCCAAAATGGGTTCGATTTTTTTTTTTGAATAAAAAAATTCAAATGGTCACATCAAGGACTAATTTTTCTATGAGAGGCAGTTCTTTTTTACATTTCCTTTGCTTCATTGGAAACTCTTTAGGCAAGCTTTCAGCATACATAGTCTACATGTAGCCTCTCTTTACTTGCAATTATCTTGCATGTTTGCAATAGAGTAGCGTCTCTCTTATTTTGCAATACAGTACAAAATCTCTGTTATTTTGCAACCCTCTCTATTATCTTGCATTCTGTGCACATTAGAGTACCTCCTTCATAAGCCTTATATGCAAGTTTTTCTTTCTTATTTTGCAAGCTATGCATGCACATTCTCTTTCATATGCTCTTTTGTTTTATTTTTTCAGCAAGTACCACAATCTCTAAGAAGCTTTTGGGGTTCATCTCCTAGCTGCATCAGAATTTCTAGTGCATTTGATAGTGATGGTCATCAACGCTCTCAAGGGAATGCAGTTGACAAAGATACTCCTATAGAAATTGATGATACAATTTGAGAGCAAGCTTTTCATAGTGAGAAAGATGTTTTAGATGACATACAAATTGAGGGTGTAGTAGGAAAAAAAATAACGCAAAATAAGAAGTCAAAGAGTATTGTGGATTGTTACACTTATGTGTTCCTCGAGTAGCTTTGATGTGAACCTTTTCCCTATACATGGGCACTTTTTACTCTAGTGTTGGCTAGAGGTTTTTTCCCCATGTTACCACATACATGATTTACTCATATGTGGTGGTACTTTGTACTTAGGGATATTATTCAACTTTTACTTCAGTTCAATTCATCGTCAATAGAGAGAGTTATTCCAGCCATCCGTCTTCTCCGTGTGTCTTGCTGCATTTGTGCTCCTTGTGTGTGTTTTCTCATGTGTGTTTCGCACTTCTATGCACACCCAACAGTGGTATAAGAGCAGGTTTAGCTCCTTCTCAAGTTTTGGTTTTTTTGTGTCGCGGTGCACGTGCACTTCCAATAGTGCAAATTGACTTTGGAGCATAGAACAATGAATTTCAACAGTCAAAAAGCATTTCTAGTAGGTGCCCTGAAGTTTTACCCCCATTTCAAAGCCATTCATGCAGTCAACATCTCCATCAGAGAAATTTCATCATCCATTTCAGCTTTCATCAAAGTAAAGGTTTTGTCACATTCTTGTTCTTTAGTAAAATGGTGGGTAGCAATGACTTGTTTGGTATGCTTCAAGCTGAAGATAAGCTTTATGGGACCAACTATCTGATGTGGTCTTACATGATGAAGCATTTTCTTATTGCAAAACAACTTTGGAACATAGTGGCAGATGTAGATCGAAGACCCATAGGTTCTTCTACTTCACAGTCTACAGTCACAGATGGAGCTTCTTCTTCAAGTACAATGGTTTCTCCTTCTCCACCTACACAGAAGCAGCTTAGATGGGATGGAAAAGATGCTCAAGCTCATGCATTGATTGTGCTTGTTGTGAAGCGTCATATAGTTCCACACATTCGGTCATATTCTACATCGAGACAGGCATGGGACACTTGATTCTTTGTATGCCATGCGTAATGAAGCATGTGTTGCATACTTGAGGAAGCAACTTGAGGATGTATGTATGGCTGAAAATGAGTCGGTGGATGTGTATGTGACATGCATCAATGACTTGAAAGAGCAATCGGAAAACATAGATGAGATTATTCCGGATGCATCACTCATTTCTACATTGTTGAAAGGATTATCGAAATCTTTTCAAAGCTTTGCCACTACACTCCGTTTGGTTGAAAAAAGGGAATCCTAATATGGATGCATTTGATGAGGTTGTGTCTCTTCTTTTGCTAGAAGAACAATCTAGAGTGAAATAGGAGTGGTTTGATTGAGGGAATGCAAGCACTTGCTATCTCACAAAAAGGGAAAAGTAAGTATGGTTCAACTTTTGGTTCATCAAAACCAAAGCCTCAACCGTCCTCTTCCACTCATTCCTCTAATGATTTTGATTTGCAAAAGAAAAAGAGATGCAAATATTTCTGAAAGGCTATTCATACTATTGATGAGTGTAGAAAGCTTGCTAAATGCAATGAAAAGAAGAAGGAATCCTGCATGTCTATTGCTGAAAACTTAGCAAATGCAAAGAATGATGAAACTAACATGGCTCAAGATTTCTGGGCATGTGTTATTACATGTCATTATGATGGATCTTTGCATTCTAAATGTATGATTGGCTAATTCAGATTGGTTCTTTGATAGTGGTGCTTCAAAGCACATAACATCATGCAAAAGATTTTTTGCATCTTTGAAAGATGCACCCAAAGGAGGACATGTGGTGTGTGCAAACAATGCCTCTTATCCTATCACTGAAGTAGGAGAAATTGAGCTTACAGTTGCAAATGGAGGTGTGATTCTCTTCAAAAATGCATTGTATGTACCTGGTATCAAGAAGAACTTAATTCCAGTTTTGTTGATTGCCAAATCTGGACTTCATGTACACTTTGTTGATGAAAAGTGTATGGTTCATGATTTCAGCAATGGAGATATTATTGTGATGTCTGGTACATTATGTAATGGTTTGTATCTCATGGATACATACAAGAGGGCCGTCTCGAATGCCTTGGTTGTTCATACTTCTTCCATGGCTGAAATGGAGCTTTGCATGCTCATTTTAGTCACTTGAACTTCAATAGTTTGATTTACTTGCAAAAGAAGGACATGGTTATTGGTTTGCCTACACTTGAGTCCATTGAAAAGCATGCATGCGAAGGTTGCATTCTTGGAAAAATGCATCGTGCTTCTTTTCTAAATGATAGGCATACATACATCACAAGAAAATTGCAGCTTGTTCATAGTGATGTATGTGGTCCTGTCAAAACTCCATCTTTTGGGAAGCATGTATATTTTGTTACCTTCATTGATGATGCTACTCGCCATACATGGGTGTATCCTGTGAAAGCAAAGAATGAGGTATTTTCTTGCTTCAAAGCATTTTTAGCTATGGCTGAAAATTTTTCCTCACAAAAGCTTTTGACTCTACGCACGGATCGTTTTGGTGAATACATGTCACATGAGTTTAATGTTTTTCTTCATGAAAGAGGTATTTCACACCAATGCACGGTGCCATATACACTTCAAAAAAATGGTGTTGCCGAGCAAAAAAATAGAACACTTCTTGAAATGACATGATGTTTGTTTAAAGAAAGCAGCTTCTTGATAAGTTTTGGATGGAAGCGGTCATGTGTGCAAACTATATGTTGAATCGTTGCCCTGCAAAAGCAGTGAGAGTCATCATTCCATATGAGGCTTGGAATGGACATTTTCTATGCCATTAGATCAGAATTTGAAGTTGGATACTACATCAGGTGAAGCATTGGAAAATGCTACCTATACAGGAAAATTGTGGGAAGTCTTATATATCTCACAATTACAAGGCCTGATCTAAGCTATACTATTGGACTTGAAAGTCAATTTATGCAAGTTCCCAGGAAGCCACATTTGGATGCTCTGAGGTGCACTCTACGTTATGTGAGTGCTACTTTGGATTATGCATTGTTTTATGAGGTTGGTGTAGATTTGCAGGTTTGTGGATACACCGATGCAAATTGGGCTGGTAGCATTCCAGATAGAAGATCTACTAGTGGATTTCTATTCTCACTTGGGAGTGCAGATGTTACATGGAGAAGCAAGAAGCAACCCACTGTTGCCTTGTCCAGTACAGAGGCTGAGTATAGAGGTGCTGCAATGGAAGCATGTGAGGCATCATGGCTGGAGATGTTACTTGCAGATTTAGGTGTGGAAGTGCAAAAGACTATCACTATCTATTGTGATAATCTTAGCAGCATACAATTAGCATGGAACCCTATTTTCCATGCTAGAACAAATCATATCGAGGTACATTATCACTTCATTAGAGAGAAGGTATTAGCAGGTGATATTGATCTTGTTTATGTGAGAACAGATGAGCAGGTTGCTGATATTTTCACCAAAGCACTTGGAGCTGAGAAGTTGAAGAAGTTTTCGGAGATGCTTGGATTACAGGATATGGCGTTGAGCTTGAGGGGGAATGTTGAGATATCAAGCTCAACATGTGATGATCCAGGATGACACATACCAATTTTTCGTTTCTTTGACATGTATAGTGGTCACGCCGGTATATGTTAGAGATACTTCATTGAGCTTTATTAGATTTATCTATCGAGAGTGATGGCACATTTGTTCCTTGCTAGCTCACCCATTCACGGACATTAGATTTTCCCTTATGTACTGATCTTTATATATTGCACTTGTTGTATTCTTGTTTTTAGGTCATTCTTGTACATTCCTTTTTATGTAATAGAAGAAGAAGAAGAAGATCATTCTTCCTTGCCTCAATCTGTGTGTGCTTCTCCTTGAGAGAGAGTGTGTGTGTGAGCTCTCTTCCTTATGTCCTTCCTCGTGAAAGCCTCTACACCGAAAATAGAGTCTGCCAATCTTGTGGAGAATGAAGAATGGGTGTTTACTACTGTTTCTAGCTATGACCCATCTTCTCATGAACATTGTATGTCTATGGTAGACTTAGATGTTTGGTACTTTGATAATGGGGCAACCAAACATATTACCTCACAGTGCAATTTCTTCAGCTCATTTTAGCCTGCCCCTACAAGGAATATTACCATATGCATTAACAACTCCTCTTATATTGTAATGGGATTTGGTAGGATCATTTTGACTACTGCAAATGGTAGTTCCTTCACATTGATAGATGCTTTGTATGTGCCAAGGATCAAGAAAAAATTGTTGTCAATTTCAGCATTAGCCAAGATTGGCTTTGTTATCAAATTTGTTGATAACAGATGTACAAGTCATGATCTGTCAAATGGCGATGTTATTATTGCATCTACAATTTTATGTAATGCGGTATACAAGCTCATACACTATGCAAAATCTCTAAATGATTCAACATGTGCAGTTGAAAAGTCTCTAGCTATCTCAGATGCAAAGCTTTAGCATGCATGTTTTGGTCACTTGAATTTTGATAGTTTCCTATGACTGTAGAAATTTGAAATGGTGTCTTCTCTGCCCAAACTTGAGGCATTTTTTGTAAACATGTTTGTGAAGGTCTTATTTTGAGCAAAATGCAGTGTTCATCCTTCCCAAAAGATGGTTCAGTTTGACTTGCACATGAATTGTAGCTTGTTCATAGTGATGTATGCGGTCCTATGCAAACTTCTTTCGGGAACTACCTTTATTCGTGACTTTTATTGATGATTTCTCCAAGCATTCGTAGGTGTATCCATTGTAGGAAAAGTTGGAAGCATTTATGTGCTTCCCACAGTTTTTTATTATGTCTCAAAATTTTTCGAAATGTAAATTGGGCGCCCTCTATTCTGATCGAGGGGGGATTACATGTCTTCTGATTTTAATGCATTTCTAGCTAAGCATGGGATAAAACATTAATGCATTATGACATATACACCTCAAAAAAATGGAGTTACTAAAAGGAAGAATAGGTCTCTAATGAAGATGGTGAGGTATATGGTCAAAATTCAGGCTTTACCACATAGCTTCTTGCTTAAGGTTGTTATGTGTGCAACTTTTGAGCCCTAACCAGTTGAAACTAACAAAGTCAAGGTCACAGCTATGCATAGGCAAGAGTAAAGTATCAAAATTCCAGGGTCAAAGTGCACAGGTAGTGCACCTTCAATTATTCATATAAAAGGTCTTTAATTGTTCACAGACAAGAGGTATTAAATTGGGGAAGTATTGCAGAAGTATTTTTTCTCTTAAGGTTCAAAGGGTGAATTTAAAGTCTTAGGTGCAAAAGTAAAGAATTAAAAGGAAAAGGTGAAGGTATGGGAAGCGGCCGTGTACGCAAAGGTGGAAATAGGGCCGCCCAATCAAAATTTTGCTTTAAGTCTAAAGTCACTACAGGACAAAGTAGTGAGTCGTTGGTGGCCAGTTCAAAAGACAATCTTGGGACATTGAAAGGGCACCAAGATTGTATTACAGTTAGAGTGCACGGAACCGGCGCACTCAACAAAGAAAGGAAAAGGCTATTATTGGGGACACACTTGAAGTAAAAAGAGAGAGAGAAGTGTAAGGGTCACGGGTGTGCGACGACAGGAGGTGGTGGAAGTGAAGAGTGCAAGAGGTGTGGCTAAGGAAGAAGGCAGGGAGTGCGAAGCTAGACCCCAAGGACCTCAAGGTCTCTGTGTAGTGTGCATGCCGATAGAAGATACTCATTCCTCATCTTGGTGGAAGCTTGGTGCAAGGTGTGCACAAGGATAAGCTTGAAGCAAGTAGAGGACTGGTGCAGAGGAGGCCGACTGCAAGAAGACTTCGGGATAATTGGTATTTTGTAATTAAGCACCCTCTGTAGTGCGCATAGAAGTATTGACTCGGATTGTGCTCAAACATTGTAATTGTTTTACTGTAATCAAACTCAAGATTCCAAGGTGTGCTTCTGTAGAAGCTTCCAAGGTTATTTCCTCTGTGAAGTTTCCCAGCTCATTTCTTTCTTTATTCTTTCCTTTTTCTCCTACAAACCCTCAAACTCCTTCTCGTCCAAGAATCCCCCAACAAATTTGGCACACCCGATGGGACCCAAGGAGAATTGAGCATAGGAGAAGGTCTATTGCACTTGGAGAACAATATTCCAGTGTCGACAGTAATACTCCAGTAGACTAAAGAGGTACATACTTATATCAAGTGTCTCATATTAAGTGAACTATGAACAGCTCATGACCGCGACCCGGTCACAAACCCTGAGGGTCACGTGCAAGCAGACAAGAAGAAAGGCGATCAGAAGATCATCGAGTCCACTTTCATCAACTTCATCGGTAACAAGCATGGCAGGACAGGTGGACCTAGAAACCTTACTCTCTAGATTAAACATAAAATTTCCCTCTTTCAGAGGTTTAGCTCATGAGGATCCAGATGAGCACATTCGAAGATTTCTAGCATTATGCAAGACTAGAGGTCTAATGGGTAGGGAAGATGCCTTCTTGATACTCTTTCCGGCCACATTGGAAGGATTGGCAGACAAGTGGTTTAGCGAGTTTGCTGAAAACCACTTTACCTCTTGGGATTTGATGAAAGAGGCCTTCAAAAATCAGTTTCAGCATGGCAACACTGCGGAGATCATTATAGAAGAGCTAGAAAACTTGAGATTGGGTCCAGGAGAAAAATTCCCAAAGTTTGTGACCAGGGCCAAAGCACTAATGGCTAAACTACCAGATCCACCGCATGATTTCTTTGTCAAGAAGTGGTTAGCCAAACCCCTACCTGTGGTCACCCAATGCAAAATAAAAGAGTTAGTGTTACCTACCGCCTCTGTTGAGGAGTTCATCAATACGGCCACACGCTTGGAGCAGATAAGGCACCAGTATGGTGCAACTTCTTCACAACCAACCTATGATGCAGAACTGGAGGACCCAATGATCCAGTTAAGAAGGGAGCTGGAGGGCTTGAAAAGGAATAAGCCCTACACAGAAGAGATGACTGCTGTGGCTCAGCTGAGAAGGGAGATTGAAGCACTCAAGCTCCAAAAGGAGGAGGAGGCTCAAGCAGAAGAATTAGCTCAACTGAGGCAGGAATTGCAAGAACTCAAAGGAGGCGGTATCAAGAGTGGACTCTGATGCTCCATGTGCAGCAAGCAAGGGCATATAGTAAGTGAATGTCCTCTACTAAACGTGACTTGTCAATTATGCAGGAAAGTTGGCCATGAGGCCCATGAATGCCAATCCAGGGGAATGCCTGCAACGACATACTGGACACAGGGAGGACCTCTGCTACCAGCAAATGTAATGGCAGCCGCAGCAAACCAAGGTAACAACTATAATCCTAGTTCAAGGAATAATTTTGCAAATGGGCCTAGAAGGCCCATCATTTGCTTCAGATGTGGAGAGTGCGGGCACTACCAATCTAGGTGCACTCTCCCAAAAAATGCCCCTCCTTGCAGGAACTGTCCAGAGGCCAGGGATCACTATACAAACTGTTGTCCTAAGAATCAAGCCTCTACTTCCGGACCCCATCTCCAAATGATCTCTGTCTTCAAGGAGGAAACATTACCTCAGGTCAATGAGCCCTCACCGTCAACCAGGGTGGTACAATTAGAAGAACTTGAATCTTTTGCAGTGCAGACAAGAAGCAAGGGGAAGGCTCAAGTGGACGTAAATCAAGAATCAATAATTAGGGGATTGAACAAAGATAGAGTTGCATCTGAAGACAAAGCCACCACAAGTGCAGACACAAAGCAAAAGGAATATCTCATAGGCACCAGTGATGCCATTGGGCATGCCTTCAACAGGGCTCAAGAAGAGTTTGGCAAAGCAAATGAAGCTCATTCTCTTAAAGAGTCAGAGGCTTCAAAACTACTCAAGTCCATGAAGAAGGAGGTTAGTATTTTTGAATTAATAAAGATGGATGGGAAATTCAGGTCAGAATTATTGCAGATAATTGATGAGGCTTCTACTACAAGCTTAGTGGCAAAGACTGCTATTTTACATAAAGGGATAATTATCGGGGAAGCACCCCTTACGGATTATAAAAGTCCTCGGCTTACAATATCAATCAAGGGTCATGAATTTCAAGGTGTTATTGTGGATGGTGGTTCTGGCATTAACTTGATGCCTGAACATACCATGAAAAAGATTGGACTCCACCCTTCAAGACCTGCAAATTTCACTGTTACTTTGGCAGATCAGAGCAAAGTAAGGCCCTTGGGGGTAATCCCAAAAGTTCCACTTGAAGTACAAGGTAATCTATTCATTTTGGATTTTGTGGTTTTAAGATTGCCCCAGGTTGAAGGAGGATTTCCTCTCTTAATTGGAAGACCTTGGCTAAGGCATGCCAATGTCATTCATGATTAGGGCAAGGACACTATGTGGGTACAAAAGAAAGGGCAGGAGCTGACACAGATTCATTTAGAAGAAGGCCCAGACAATCAAGGAAACACTAGTATGATGCAAACAGTTAGCATTTGCATGGAAACAGAATCGGAGGATCAACCCCAAATAGATTTTGAGGAAGAAGAGGATATTCTAAATTGGCTCCAAGCAGGCAACTCTTCCTCTTGTTTTGGAATTTTTCTTAATAATCCTTGCATGACTGAAGGTTATGATGAAGATAAGGAAAAGGTCCAGGTTGATGGATTGGGAGAGCCCATCACAGACCACAGAAGGGGCAGGAAGATACCCCTCAAATACAACTTGGAGGAGGATGTGACAACCACAGATAAAGAAGTTTCTAAAGCTAAAAGCAAGGTAAAAAATTCTGGTGTTGAATGTTCTTTCCCAATTCAAGAAATCCCTGCAGGATGGATGCAGGACAAGGAGGAACACATTGAAGTCCAAAATACACCTGCTTATGAAGCAATGCACGAAAAGCTAATAGAAGAAGACAAGGAAGCAGATGCACACGAAGATAATATGGTAGCGAGAAATCCTGTCCAAGAAATACACTTAGGCACTCAAGACAATAATCAGCCAGTTCTAGTGGCCACTTGGTTGTGGAGCCACCCAGGGCTCCTTGAAAAGGTAAAATCATTCTTGACCCAGTATGTAGATGTTTTTGCCTGGCATTATAAAGACTTAGAAGGAGTGCCTGCAGCTTATGGAGAGCACAGAATCCCTCTGGTTGATGGAGCCAAACCCATCAGAGGAAGGAGTTATAGACTTAATCCAAAATATGCCGAAGCTGTCTATGTGGAAATCCAAAAGATGGAGGATGCAGGTATCATCATTCCTGTTGAACACTCAGAGTGGCTCTCACCTATGGTTATAGTACCGAAGAAGAATACTAATAAAATCAAAATTTGTGTTGACTTTAGAGCACTCAACAAGGTGACCATTCCAGATGGTTTCCCTATGCCTTTTGCAGAACAGGTCATTGAAGAAGTGGCTGGGCATGCATTATATAGCTTTATGGATGGATTCAGTGGCTATAACCAAATATCAATACATCCAGAGGATCGTGAAAAGACTGCTTTTATCACACCTTGGGGAACATATGTGTATGTAAAAATGCCATTTGGGCTCAGAAATGCTCCAGCCACCTTTAACAGAACGGTCAATCTCATTTTTGGCCCCCTATTGCTGGAATCACTTAGAATATTCATGGATGACTTCTCTTCGTTTTCAGGATCTCACAAGGAAACTCATCTAGATTGTTTGGACCACCACTTGAGGCAGCTGCAGAATATTTTCAAAAGATGCAGGGAGACTAAGTTAAAGCTCAATCCAAACAAATATCATTTCCTTGTGACAGAAGGAACCCTCTTAGGACATGTGGTGTCGGCTAAAGGTATGGCCCCAGATCCTGACAAAATCATTTCTATATTAAAATTGCCTAAACCTAAATCCCCTAAAGAGATTCAGAGTTTCTTGGGGCATACTGGATACCATAGAAGGTTTATAAAAATGTATGCAGAGATAGCTAGACCTCTGGCTAGACTTACAGGCAAGGAAGTACCTTTTAAATGGGAAGAAGAGGAGGAAAAGGCATATCAAACATTACGGTCAAGGTTAGTGTCTGCTCCTATCTTGGTCACACCGGAGTGGTCAAAAATCTTTCATATACATGTCGATGCCAATGCCTATGCAGTGGGGGCAGTTTTGACCCAACCTAGTGAAGAATTTAAAGTGGACAGGCCAATTCAATATGCCAGTAGAATCTTGACCAAGGCTGAAAGGAATTACAGTACTACCGAAAGGGAAGCCCTAGCAATGGTCTTTGCTGTCCAAAAATTCTGTCATTACTTACTGGGGGTAAAATTTATTATTATAACAGATCACCAACCACTAAAATACCTACTCAACAAACTACAAGCCACTGGTAGAATATGGAGGTGGTTATTGTTGTTCCAAGAGTTTGATTTTTCTGTAGTCCATAAACCAGGAAAAGAAAATGTTATGGCGGATCACCTATCCAGAATAAATATGATGAATCAAACTAGTGGAATCAATGATGACTTTCCAGATGCTCATCTGTTTGTTGTAAAAGCTCAAGGTTGGTATTACGACATCAAAAATTTCATTAAAACTGGATTGTATCCAGAAAAGGCTAGTGCTGTACAAAAGAAGAGCCTGCTAATCAAGAGTAGACCATATATATTCATTGAAGATAAATTGTATAGACAGGGCAAGGATGACCGGTTCAGGAAGTGTTTGGAAGAAAAAGAAGTGAGGGAAGTCCTTCACTCTGCACATGAAGGAACAGGTGGTGGGCACCTTCTAGGACATATTA
The DNA here is from genome assembly GCA_020310875.1 of Ceratopteris richardii. Lineage (NCBI taxonomy): Eukaryota > Viridiplantae > Streptophyta > Polypodiopsida > Polypodiales > Pteridaceae > Ceratopteris > Ceratopteris richardii. Next base: position 152,101,768 of record CM035428.1, read on the forward strand.
TGAGTCAGAGGATACTCGATGCTGGTCTATGGTGGCCTACACTATTTAGGGATGCAGATGAATGGGGAAAGGCATGTGACATTTGCCAGAGGTGTGGACCTAAGCCAACAAAGCAGAGACATAACCCCTTGGTTGTTTCCACTTCCTGGCAACCATTTGAGAAGTGGGGGCTAGATTTTGTAGGGCCCATCTACCCTCCCGCTTTTCCAAAAAGAGAAAAATATCTCTTGATAGCTACAGATTATGCGACAAAGTGGGCTGAAGCTATTGCCTCCCCCGATTGCACTGCCCAAACTGTTGCTGATTTCATTTATAGTAGCATCATTTGCAGGTTTGGATGTCCACTTGAAATTTGTACTGATCAAGGTACCCATTTTGTAAATAAAGTCCTGCAAGAAATCTTCAACAGGTATAGAATTCTTCATAGGACCTCTTGTGCTTACTATCCAAGAGCAAATGGACAGGTTGAATCGACAAATAAGGTTTTAATTTCAATGTTAAGAAAGGAATGCATGTTGCAGCCCACTTCCTGGGGCATTGCTTATCAAGGTACACTGTGGGCATACAGGTTAGCCTACAAAGAGGCCACAGGATATTCCCCATTCCAACTGGTTTATGGCATATTACCCATCGAGCCCTTTGAATTTTTACATGGATCGCCTAAGATAGCATTCATGCAGGGAAAGAAGGATTGTGATGTCTCTCAGAGGCTAGGAGCACTACATAAAGTGGAGGAGATTCGTCTACTAGCGACCAAACAATTGATAGAGACTCAGATGAAGAGGAAGGAGGCACATGATTGATATCTGTGGAACAACAACATTGAAGCAGGCATGTTAGTTCTTCTCCATAAACCTAACCCTCATACGAATGCAAAAGGGAAATGGATCCCTCATTGAGAAGGCCCTTTTCGCGTTCTGAAGACGTTGCATTGGGGTGCTGTGCAGTTAGAAACACTCAATGGAGCCACCATGCCGCTAGTAAATATTTCTAGACTCAAAGCCTATCATAAAAGTTCTAACATCCCACTCCATAGTTCTTAGGTCATTTTGTTTTTCTATTGTGTTCCTTTAATCATTGCTAATAATTGCTAAAAAATATGTTGCTCAAATACACAAAGTTTTGGCGCAAATTTTTTTTGGATGGCTCTTAGTTCTATGCAGAAGCTTTTAATGCTAGCCTTTTCATTGTTTATCTCTTGGATGGATGAGATTAAAGTTGGCTTCTCCTCTCTTTTGAACACTCTTTTATGCTAAACCATCCCTTGCTGTGAGGTGAGCCCTTAATCCTCCTTGCTATATAATGGGAACCCTCATTCATTCCGCCTTCAACTCCATCTTGCTGCAAGATCATCTCAACTGAAATGCAATACCATCGACAGGGGCTACCCGACTCTTCAGTGCATGCGTGTGTCTTTTTCGCAGGAGCACTTTGACACTTCCATGAAGCTGATTCCTTCATTTGACCCTTCCACCGCCGCCCCCATAGCCGACACCACTGCCACCATATCTCAATCCTCCACACCCCCTCCCACCCACCCACCCGCCCTCCCGCCTCCCCTCCACACCCCCTCCCACCCACCCACCCGCCCACCCTCCCTCTCACACCCGCCTCCCCTCCACACCCCCTCCCACCCTCCCACCCGCCCACCCGCCCACCCTCTCCCACCCACCCACCCGCCCACCCTCCCTCTCACTCCACGCCTCCCCCTCCACTCCACTCCCGCCTCCCCTCCATACCACCTCCCACCCACCCACCCGCCCGCCCTCCCTCTCACTCCCGCCTCCCCTCCACACCCCCTCCCACCCACCCACCCACCCGCCCACCCGCCTCCCCTCCACGCCCCCTCCCACCCACCCACCCGCCCACCCTCTCCCACCCTCCCACCCACCCACCTGCCCACCCTCCCTCTCACTCCCGCCTCCCCTCCACACCCCCTCCCACCCACCCACCCGCCCACCCGCCTCCCCTCCACACCCCCTCCCACCCACCCACCCGCCCACCCTCCCTCTCACTCCCGCCTCCCCTCCACACCCCATCCCACCCACCCACCCGCCCACCCGCCTCCCCTCCACACCCCCTCCCACCCACCGCCCACCCTCCCTCTCACTCCCGCCTCCCCTCCACACCACCTCCCACCCACCCACCCGCCCACCCTCCCTCTCACTCCCGCCTCCCCTCCACACCCCCTCCCACCCACCCACCCGCCCACCCGCCTCCCCTCCACGCCCCCTCCCACCCACCCACCCGCCCACCCGCCCACCCTCCCTCTCACTCCCGCCTCCCCTCCACACCCCCTCCCACCCACCCACCCACCCTCCCTCTCACACCCGCCTCCCCTCCACACCCCATCCCACCCACCCACCCGCCTCCCCTCCACACCCCCTCCCACCCACCCACCCGCCCACCCTCCCTCTCACTCCCGCCTCCCCTCCACACCCCTTCCCACCCACCCACCCGCCTCCCCTCCACACCCCCTCCCACCCACCCACCCGCCCACCTGCCTCCCCTCCACACCCCCTCCCACCCACCCACCCGCCTCCCCTCCACAACCCATCCCACCCACCCACCCTCTCCCACCCTCCCACCCGCCCACCCGCATCCCCTCCACGCCCCCTCCCTCCCGCCCACCCTCTCCCACCCTCCCACCCGCCCACCCGCCTCCCCTCCACACCCCCTCCCACCCACCCACCCGCCCACCCTCCCTCTCACTCCCGCCTCCCCTCCACACCCCCTCCCACCCACCCACCCGCCCACCCGCCTCCCCTCCACCTCCTCTCCCACCCGCCCAACCGCCCACCTAACAAACCCTCCAACACTCCCACCCGCCTACCCTCCCTCTCATTCCACCCTCCCCCTCTACTCCACTCCCGCTTCCCCTCCACACCCCTCTCCACCTTCCCCGCCCACTAGAACCACCCTCCCCCGCCCCCCCTCCATCCATTCCCCTCCACACTCCCCTCCTTCCCCCCTCCATCCTCCTCTATCTCTTCTGCATCCCTGCCTGCCGTTCACACGGGCAGCCTGGCGGCCCTGGTTCTCGTTCCCACGCCATCCATGATCATCTCCTTGATGTGATAAGACTCCTTCACCGCAAAAAGTTCAACAGCCTGCAGCTCCTTGCAATCTCTCTACCGGGTCCTTTCTACGCAGAACTCTATGGCCGATCCCACCGCACCGGAAGACATCTCGGAACTCACTCCTTCAGCACTGCATACAACCAATCCAAATTACCCTCCTCCTGCGTCTGCCACACCCACCACCGGCCTCCACTCCCAGTTCCCTACATTGCCCGTTCCCACTGACCCACAAAATGATGCATCACCTTCCTCATTTCCTCCTGCCATCCTACATATTCCCACTTATTCGGTTCAATCTGATTCCACGGATATATATTCTCCACCTCCACTCCCTCGACCTCCTTCTCCTTCTCCTTCAGCTTCTCATTCCTCACAACCAAATTCGCCCTCAGGAGATTATATACGACTTTTTCGTCCGCCTGATTTAGATATGCAGATTCGTATTCATTTATCTCTCCCAACCATTGAACTCCGTCGCCTTTTCTCTGTTGAAAATCTGCAACAGGCGGGTCTCTGGGGTTTAGCCAACGTTTTCCTGAATGATCCCTCCAATTATAGTGATGTCTATGAAGCTATTCGCCTCTTTCCTAATTTTCGCACAGGTCCTCTCTCCATTTCCGCTCTTGCTGCCAGCCTCGGCTCCTGCCCCGTCGATTTCCGTAATCCTCCGTTCTTCTATTATGGATTGTCAGCCTCTACCACAATTGCCTTTTGTAGAGATCGCTTCGACAACATCAATCGAATAGCTCACTCTCAATGGCACTCGCTCAATGAAACAGCCCGCTTACTCAAGGATGAGCGCGACAAATACCGCGATATGGCCGAATCCGCATTACAGAACTTATCCGATCTTCAAAATCGCTCTTCCTTAGGGTTATGTGATAATGCTACTTGCCGTCGTATCAATCGCGAACGGGACCACCTTAGGCAGTGTCTTAGTTCTCTCCAGCATATGTTTGAGCAAGCTTCTGCTCCACTGCCCTCATCTCCCCAACCCTCAGCTGCCGATCCCACTCCCCCTTCGCAATAATTTACTTCACTTCGCATTTAGGGCTTCAGCTTCAATTCTAGAAATTCAACACATCTCATCATACTTCTCCTTTTGTCATGATCCGGGTTAATAAATACTAGTTGCACTCTTTATCTGTTGTTTTTTTTATGCTTCATCAATAATAGCCATCTTTCTCTATTTCCTTACCTCCGTTTCCTTTGTGGTTCTTCTGATGTTTTCTCTCTGTTATTGAAGCCTCCTTACATTGTGTCATTGTGGTCTCTCCGAGATGGAGAGAACTTTAGGTGGTGGGCATCTGTTGAGCGCTAACCGGTTGAAACTAACAAAGTCAAGATCACAGCTATGCATAGGCAAGAGTAAAGTATCAAAATTCCAGGGTCAAAGTGCACAGGTAGTGCACCTTCAATTGTTCATATAAAAGGTCTTTAATTGTTCACAGACAAGAGGTATTAAATTGGGGAAGTATTGCAGAAGTATTTTTTCTCTTAAGGTTCAAAGGGTGAATTTAAAGTCTTAGGTGCAAAAGTAAAGAATTAAAAGGAAAAGGTGAAGGTATGGGAAGCGGCCGTGTACGCAAAGGTGGAAATAGGGCCGCCCGATCAAAATTTTGCTTTAAGTCTAAAGTCACTACAGGACAAAGTAGTGAGTCGTTGGTGGCCAGTTCAAAAGACAATCTTGGGACATTGAAAGGGCACCAAGATTGTATTACAGTTAGAGTGCACGGAACCGGCGCACTCAACAAAGAAAGGAAAAGGCTATTCTTGGGGACACACTTGAAGTAAAAAGAGAGAGAGAAGTGTAAGGGTTACGGGTGTGCGATGACAGGAGGTGGTGGAAGTGAAGAGTGCAAGAGATGTGGCTAAGGAAGAAGGCAAGGAGTGCGAAGCTAGACCCCAAGGACCTCAAGGTCTCTGTGCAGTGTGCATGCCGACAGAAGATACTCATTCCTCATCTTGGTGGAAGCTTGGTGCAAGGTGTGCACAAGGATAAGCTTGAAGCAAGTAGAGGACTGGTGCAGAGGAGGCCGACTGCAAGAAGACTTCGGGATAATTGGTATTTTGTAATTAAGCACCCTCTGTAGTGTGCATAGAAGTATTGACTCGGATTGTGCTCAAACATTGTAATTGTTTTACTGTAATCAAACTCAAGATTCCAAGGTGTGCTTCTGTAGAAGCTTCCAAGGTTATTTCCTCTGTGAAGTTTCCCAGCTCATTTCTTTCTTTATTCTTTCCTTTTTCTCCTACAAACCCTCAAACTCCTTCTCGTCCAAGAATCCCCCAACAGCAACATATGTACTTAGAAGGTGTCCCTTCAAAGCACTACAATATATCACTACATACAAGGATTGGCATGGTCACAAGGTATCTGTTTTCTTATTTGGGTGTCTTTGGTTGTTTTACATATGCATCACTGCCTAAACAATAATGCAAGAAATTGGATGATAAAGCAGTGAAATGTATTTTTGTTGGGTGAAGTTTTGAAAGCAAAGCTATCGTTTGTATCATCCATAGACTAATTGTTTTTGTGATGTTGTTTTTGTTGAAGATGCAATTCAGGAATTACTTTCATGTACCAAGGAGACTTTTTTTAGCTCTAGAGATGTGTATGACACTTTCTTGCCTCTTTTTACAATTGGATAGTCAAGTGTTGATCCAAATGAGGTGATTTTTCAACCTTTATAGGTTCCACATGATGATGTAGATCATTCCATTTCTAATGCAGATCTACATGATGCAATTGTTGATGAGAGGGCTGATATAGAGGAGTCAAAGACTATGCCTAAAAGGGTGGTACAGACTTTGAGAGATAGCAAATTAGATGCACCTTTGTCATATCATACTCGTTCAGGCTCTCATAGTGCTTCTTTTGCATCAGATTTCTATGCAATGGTTGCATCTAGTCTTTCTGATGAGAATGAACATATTTCTTTTGATGAAGCACAAAAGTCAAAAAATTGAATGGGTGTTATGTTGATATGTTTAGGTAGTGATGTGTGTGAACACACTAGGACCATCGAGACACTTTTTTCCTTCTTTAGGAGTTTTTTTTTTCCTTTTTGTATATACGCATATAGCCCTAATGGGTTACTTATCTGTATACATTCTAGTGGTAATATGTTGCTCTAGCACAATGGTGAGAACCATGTTAAGAAGCTCCACCTCCTTAATGTCAATCCGCGGAAGAGATAGGAGTGATATGAAGATCGTGAATATGAGACGAAGTGAGAGTGAAGGTGAGAAGCATAGAGATGCACACACACATACACACACAACGAAGAGACAAGCAAGACACAATGGAAGGTAGGATATCAACTCTATTACTCAAGCACACTCTTACAAGCTCAAAATAGCTCTAATCTCTTCTTTACTCAAAAAAGATAACCTCAAAAATGAGCTCTCTAGCTCTTTTTATAGATTCTAGATTAGTTTTGACCGGTTTCACATATAGTGTCCGACACAGTTAAAAAATAGGTTCTATGTGCTATTTGAAAGGATAAACGGTGTCTAAAAATAACCAAAATTGGTAGGCTCATTCTACCTAAGCTCCTCAAGCTCGAGGACTCCTCGGCTTGCACAAAATGGAGCTATAAATTACAAAAAGGGTTTTTCTATATTACATATGGTACAAAAGTGATGAAAATCACTATTGGAGGTTTTGAAAAGTATATAAAACATAATTCTTTGAAAAAATGATTCGACTGACTCCCTGCTACTTCGTCGTGCTCTGTCTTCACATGCTTCCGTGTCTTCTATGCCTTTGACTACTGCCAACACCCCCCTCCCTCTCGCTTCTGTCGTCCTCGACAGAACCTTGTTGTGAAGTCTGTTGGATATAATTCTGGAGTAGTTCCTGAGCGAGGGTTTGTTCTGATATGCGAATTCTTCGGGCAAGATCTCCCTCGAGTTTCTCCTAATCAATGGGTTGCGATTCATCGGATGGTGGGAGTCGATAGTGCGTAGAATATACCATTTGTTCACAGGCGAATAATTGAAGCAAATGCGTGGGCCTGCTGATGAACACTTCGGAATGATACTCCCAGAAACCTGTGGTGAACATTTCTTCGAAGGTATGCTTATAGCACGCTGGTAAGTATCTAATTGGACAGTGCCAGGCGTAACACACCCGGAGCGATGGTGTCGTGTTCATGTCATAAGCTAGATCTTGGTTGCCATGCTCGAAACCTGGGGTGTTCACATGCGGTGCTTTGACGTGACCGAAGACTTTGAATACCATCTGCATCATGTCAAAGATTTTGACAGTCATATGCGCTGCTACATCGTCCATATGTTTTAAGCGAGGGAGCCAGTGATGAATTGTTGCCATCATGTATCCAACTGTTGGTGGTCCTGTGGGTGGAGTGAAGTATGGGTAATTGTGCCAATCCTGGCATTGCTTGTTGTTCTATACTTTAATCGCACATGCCTTCCAAGAGTGGCGACGTGGCATGGGATCCCAACATGGGTTTCACTTCAAGTGGAGTGGTGCCTTGGCCCAAGTACTCATCATCTCGGGATATGCCTGTAATAAATCTTTGCGCAAATCTGGTTGATAGATTTCTCCTCGCTGCGCATCTAGTGGCAAATCTTCAGGCTCAAACTGGGTCGCGTGAGAGGGTTTTTTGCCTGTTTCTTTTTCTATGGCTAGCTGATATTCCGCCATTAACATAAAATAAGGCTTGTATTGTAGCTCATGCCCAGATATGTATCTGCGCGGGGCCAACTGAGCAAAGTATGGGGACTGTAAAATGTGTTCTTCAATCATTGCCATTGCATATAACTGAGCTTCTACACGTGTTGAGTGGGTTCTTCCAAGTTCTTCAATCGTCTTCATCCATGTGAGAGTTGGAAGTTCGAAAGTCGTATGGCCTTCGGCCATGACTCGTCTGCATGGGATGTGTTGGGGTTCATACGCTTCTACAAAAGTTTCTTCCACGAAAATAGTTAGTGTTTCTTCCTTTGCTGGTAGTTCCGATGGGGAGTCTAGCCTGTGTGGTGCTTCATATATCGCTATCCGTGATTGAAGAGTTGATACCTGGGCCTGTAATGCGTTGAGTTCCTCTAGGATCTGAGGAGAAGGGTCCGAAGGAGCTGGTCATCCTTGTTGCATTGGTGCTCTTAGCTGGAGTAGTTTATGATCTTCTTTCAGCTTATGATATTCCTCGTTCATGCTATCGTACTCAACTAACAATCTGACATGATCATCTAGCAACATTTTCATAGATTCTGAGGGCACAGCCTTGAAATGGCTGGGACTTAATAGTTGGTCTGGTTGATCTAGAGTAGCTTCTAAATTCTCTCTGTTCTGTTCTTGTAAATGTTGGTTCTCTTCTTTCGCTACTGCCAAGTGGCATCTGAGTAAGCCAATGTTCTTGGTAAGTGTCGCATTGCGAATAGTATGTGCCCTTAACAACTTGTCTATGTCAGTGATGGCATCTTTCGTCTTTTCTTCACTTTCTAGTTCAAGTTTATGATATGCCTCTCGTAGTTCTTGGTAGCGGGTATTTAGTGAGGCATTTTTGATGGATAGTGAATTGAGCTGCGACTATAGATCATTCGTTGTCTGCTGCAGCGTCCGGTAATTATTGCCAAGAGATGCAAACTCATCTCTCACTTGAGTCATGCAGGTGAACATCTGATGGAATTCAATGTCTATAGTGGGTGATAATATTAATGGTGTGGTGAATGCAGATGCTGTGTTTAAGAGAGTTGATGCAATGGGAAGGGGGAATAGGGATGGGAATGTGGGTGCAGTGGTAACAGTGGAGAAATGTGTGGTGCCTAAATATGATGGTGCAATAGTGGAGGTGATTGTTGGTGCAGTGGGTGGTGAGATGTCCATGTCATTGGACGTGGTGTCAAGAGCCGTGGCTATGAATAATGGAGTGATAGTGGGTGCGTGCATGGGCGTAAATACAGGGTTTACAAAGGTTGAAGAGTAATTTACAGAGGGGGTCTCTTGTACTGCTTGGTGGAAAGGGGAAAGAGGAATTACGGTGGGTCCGGGAGGTCAGACTGGGGAGAAGGTTAATGGAGGTGGGAATGGGAAAAGGTGTCTTGGAGGTGTGGGGAAGGATGGAGGGAGAAATGGATTGGATAGAAGGGTAGAAGTCCTAGGGGGTAGACTAGGTTGAGTGGGTGCGGGAAGTGTTGGAGGAATGGAGGTGAGGAAGGCTTCTACTACTTCACTGTGGAAGGAGGTGGATGTTCTGGGAGAAGGAGGGTGTATGGGGGAGATTGGATGGATGGGAAGTGAGAGAGGAGCGGTTGGGGTGGTGGGTATTTCGGTCGCAGCGGTGGTATCGACAGTAGTAGTGTGGGGTGGGGAGTCGATGACAATGGTGTCTTCTGCCAATGAGCCTTCAGGGATGAGACACACTTCCCTGGCATGTTCTGAAGATTGGGCACCTGTCGGTACACGAATGTATTCACCCGATTTTGATAATAGTTGTACTCATCGGGGGTCAAATTGCGGCAGTGGTTTTCTCTACAAATATCTTAATGCTTCGTTCAATCCCACTGATTTAACAAGTTCCTTGAAGCCTTTGATGTATACTTCTTCGAAACCGCCTCAGACAAGTTCTTGTTCTATGAGTGCTTGGCTCTCTTCCTCAGTTAACTTCTTACGCGTCCAAAATTTTTCCATGGTACGATATAACTTCTTGATTGCCAAGGTGTATGCCGCTGCTTCAAATGTTTCGTCTTCGTGCGTGCTGGTGTCACCTTAGGTGTCCGTTTGTGGTCCTTGTTCATCTGTCTGCACATTTTCTTTGGATTCATGAGTGCCCTGGTTGGCTTCATCATTGCCCTCATCATCATTTTTGTTCTTTCGTCTTCTGAGCTGGATACTACTTGTCCTTGTGGTTGATCTGGGGGAGTGGTTGGGTAGCTTGGTCGTTCATATTCCTGAGAGAAAATCTAGCCTTCAGAAAATTGAAATTCACTGGAAAACACATCCTGCATCTCGAAACCGAATGTTGTCTCTGTTGGTTCTGCTTCCAAGTTGGGTATCGAAAAGAAAATGCTTCCGCACCAATAGTGGTGGGAACTTCTGTTGCAGTGGTGGGAGGACCTGGGGTTGTGGCTGCTTGAGGAGCGACTGTGCTGGTAGTGTCCTCCGTTATAACCGGTCTTGATAACCGTATGCGAATGGGTTGTACAGTTGGTGTGGCTTCTGTTGGAGACTGTTCTGGAGAGGGTTGCGGTGACGGTGATTCCGAAACTTGTAGGCATGGAATGGTTCCTCTCATGCGCTTTCATGCTCGTCCTTTGCTAGCCTTCCTAGCTTTCTTTGTTGTCCCTTTGAATGCCTTTAACTCGTCACTTGTCATTGCACGCTCGATTGGCAAGTTGTATGCCAAACACATATATACAATTCTCGTAAGAGCGCAGCAACCATGGATTACCTTCTTCCTCTCCCATCGGTGATGTGCTAAGTATAGCTGATCAATGATCCAGCTTGCAAGATCAACTGTCTGGGGTCCAATACAAGACAAATATAGTCCAAATTAGGTGCTCTTGTGGGGCATGGTGAATCGATCCTGAGCAGGGAATGCAAAATGTTGCATACATATCCTCAATGGTTTAGAGAGCTCAGGTGTGATTTTTAAAATATCTTCCCACTTGATGACATCTCCACGTTTCATTGGCTCTGGAATCAACCTTTCTCGCTCTGTCGGAGTATGCGTTCCATGTATCTTGATTGCAGCTCTAATCAAATCTTTGGATAAAACTTCTTAAAAGGTGGATCATTTACTAATGACGACAAAATGAATGTGCCTAGTAGATCCTTGTTCTCAGAAGCTGTCAAAGTGGTTACTAAATAGTAGCATCGATAGAAATCTGGTTTAGGCAATGGATCACTGAAATATTATGTGAAGCCTGATCTAGCCCACACATGCTTTAAGTCTTCTGTGTTCTGTAATGCTTCAAACTCTCTTGAGAAAAACTGGTACTTGTGCCACGTACGGGTATCAAAAGTCAAATTGGCCTCAAAAAGGAAATCTACCTCCGCCAATGGTCCTGCTAATCCTTGGAACCAATGAGAGTTGCGATGAATCTTCTCAGTATATCTTCTAGGAGGATCGTCAATTGGCATAGGTCCTGGAAATCCCTGAAATTCTGGTGGTTGAGCCGTAGGATGTGGTTCAACTAGTAATTCGCCAATACCTGCCATGGGTACACTGGGGCCAGCTTCATATGGTCCTTCTGCCTGCATGATGAATGATGCGAAGGTGTAGCAGATCTGCTACAAAAGATTAACACATTAGTATGGAAATTAATCATGATCCCATTAAAGTGAGACCGCAATCCCTTTCCATAACCGATGTGTAACCCATGTAGCCGAGTGTTGTGATGTGGTTTAGGGAATGACTGTTGCAAACTAATGCAGGTCTCTAGACACCTACATGCTTCAGATGATGCATACATTTCTTAATGAGATGTTATTACAAACGATGTTGGGTTAGAGTGTGTGGATTTGTACAAGGTTCAGTGGTGAATGAGTTATTACAAGGGTAGTGTTTAGTAGGGATTGGAGTAATGTTAGATAAGGGGTTCGGAGAACGCGTCTGGATATGTTTTGGTATCCATTCCTAAGAGTTTCTAAGCGGGTGATATGTTTCTGTTGAGTGGCAAAAGGTGATATCGGATGTGGTGGTATTGAGGGGTGAAGAGATTTTTGAAGGATATATATTACATGGCTTGAGGGTTGAGCTATAATACACTGTTTGGGTATCCAAATCAGCGTGGGTGTGGGTCGATATGTAAGGTACTTCTTGGCGATCCAAATCTGTCGAATGTTCATACTCGTAGAAGAAGGTCAAGTAGACGTGGGATACTGCCCCTAATTGGTCTTTAACTTCTTCTTATCCTTGTCTGCATTGTTGAAATCTATCGGTGGTTTCTATCCTTTTGGCACCCATATTTGTTTTGTGCCTCTTGTTCTGTGGTGATGATACTACAGCTTTCTTCCTTGTGTCATCTGATATTGTCGTTGGTCTGGGTTCTGTTGTGATTAACTCCTATGTGGTTGAGGTTGAGAGGTCTGATGGACACTCTGCTTTGGAAAAGAAGGAAGGTCCACTTGCAAAACCTGCCCATTAGGAAGTGCTCCATTTTGTACTATTAATCTAGGCCAATCCATAGTAAGTGTGGAAGGATGGGCACCGTAGGGTATCTTGCCCATGTGGCTTCTGATGCAGTCCACCTGGCCTGCAATTGTCCCCATTTGTCCATTGCTGGAAGACCAGGGGAAAATCTCCTGACCATCTTTTATGTGGCAACGATCCATCGCCAAGCTCTAATGGGTTGACTTTGGAGGGAGTGTGCTTAGCCGAGGGATTTGGCCAAATATCTTTCAGTCCTCCATCGCAAGCGTTGCATAGGGTCTAGGGTTACATACCTCAGGTGGAGTGTTGTTAGGGAAGTCAAGCGGTATCACTCGCTGCTGATCTAAGGTTCCAATCTGCAAGGAGCTTTGTCTAAGCTTTAGGTCCACTGAGTGATCGTATAGCCAATCTTGGCCAAGGATTAGGGGTTCTATCAGGTCCTCGTCATGGCACACTAGTAGCTTCGCTGTCATGGTCACATCATGTATGAGAATAGGAAGGTCCACCTCACCCATTCAAGGGGTTTCCATGCCTCCTAGCCCTATGAGGTATGCCTCAATTGACCGCATTTCTATTCTTGAGTCCTTATAGTGGGACCATCTAATTGCACTAGTTGCAAGTTGCAACACCTGAGTCAATTAAAGCCCTGAGCTCTTGGCAAGGGTTGTCGTGCTCTAGCCTGACTGTAATGAATGGTCTCCGATCCACTATGCTAGGATGAGTACTTGATTTTGTTTGACACATGGCCATGGGGTATCTAGGTGTTGTTTCTAGCTGGTTAGTATGTTCTCTCCCTAGTCCTTGTCTTCCTAGCTTCATGCGCTTAATGCGTTCTATAGCTTCTGCCTGAGCTTCAACACGTATTCTATTTTCTTCTTCCTTATGCTTCTTTGCCAACGTGAGTCGTCTAAGCATATCCTCAGTAAGAGGTTCTTGATATAACTTGACTCTACAACCACTAATGTAATTAGGCATTATGTCTCCTTCTAAGGTGGCTAATTGTGTTGCTCCACTTGTTGACAGTCTGTTAATGATCATAGGTCCATAACCTCGCTTTTCTAACTTCCGTGCATGTTGTTTCAGCATATACACTAGGACTAAATCTCCTTCTTTTAAGCATTTATCTTTCACATGCGCATCGAAATAGGCTTTGTGTTGTTTCTTTGCCGCATATATACATGTTGCCGCTTTCAGCCTGGTTTCTCCTAATCATTCCAAGTCCATTATTCTTGCTGATAATTTGTGGCCGGTCCACTGATGTTCTTGTGCAACCTTAAGGGTCAGTATTAAGAAAGTCCAAAGGAAGCACAACATTCTGACCAAAAACCATCTAAAAGGGAGTTGCATTGAGCACAGTCTTGTACGCCACTCGATATGCCCAAACAACATGGTGTAACTGTTTGTCCCAATCTGAACGTTTGTTGTTCACGAGTTTCATCAGTACGTTACAAAGGATCTTGTTAGTGCTTTCAACCTGACCATTGGCCTGAGGATGATATGGTGCAGATTTCTTGTGAATCACCATAAAATCTTGTAACAAATATTCAATGACTTGGTTTAGAAAGTGAGTTCCTCGATCGCTCACTAACTCTATAGGCAATCCATATCTTGTAAAGACATTTTCAAATAAGAATTTTGCAGTCGTGTGTGCATCATTCTTTTTTGTGGCTTTTGCCTCTACCCATTTGGTAAGATAATCTATCGCAACAATAATGTATTCAGCATGTGTACCTTTTGCAGGGGGGTTAATGGGTCCTACAAAGTCTATACCCCACTTAGAAAATGCACGTCGTCCCATCATGGGTTTCAATGGCATTTCATCTCTGCGAGTAGGAAACTGAGTTTTCTGGCACACATCACATCTCTTTACATAGGTATGTGCATCCATGTGAAGAGTGGGCCACCATAATCTTGTAAAGAGGATGGCTTTGATTACCCTATCAGGTTCAAAATGACCTCCTGCAACACGTTGGTGTGCAGTCTCTAGTACGCTCAAATAATCACTTTCATGAACACATTGTCTTAGGTATCCATCTCGTCCTCGTTTGTATAGATTGTCACCAATAAGTGAATAGTCCTGAGCTTCTTGCTCTAGACTTTGTTGTCGTGCTAAGGTCATTCCTTGAGGGAATGTCTTCGTCCTCAAGTATGTCACTAAAGGTTCACTCCATTCTGGTGTGAGAGACACGTGATATAACGTAGCATGTTCTACTGATGGTCTTTCACAACAAACAAGGCATTCTTTACACAACTTGTAGATGTCTGCTTCCATAGAAGGCCAATATACTCCTAGTCTATGCAGAGTCTGCAATGTACGATGTTTCGAATGATGTTGCTTTAATGCACCTACATGTGATGTGCTAATTGCAACCAATTTGCATGTTCTGATTCATCTACACAACTGTTGCAGAGCAAAGAAGAGCACAAGGCAGAGAAAAAGAGGGGCCCCAAAATTTTTCCGATTTGGACACCATTTTTTTGTATCATAATCATTTTGTAACATATTTTGCATTGTAAAGGCACTAGAGGAGTCCTCTAAATGCATCCCCACAGAAGATTAGTAGCTTACCCATGTAAATTAGTAGGAAATTAGCCTTTTAGTGAATAAAGTGCTGGTCTCTTGTGTGAAAGGACCATTTTTAGGGCACATGTATATAAGTCAATTTGTGACTCTTTGTAAGGACTTTTTGCCATTGTGAGAATCAAGAGCACAGAAATTCGAATTTGTGTCTTCTTCTCTCTGTATCATCTTCTCTGTGAGCTTCTATGCATGTGTGTTGCTTGGAAAGAGTGTTAGGAAGTGTTGTCTATCCATGAATGTGTTTGTTTGCTGTTGATAAGGTGTGTGTGAAGTGTAGGAAGTGTTGAAGTGTAGGAAGTGTTGAAGTGTAGGAAGGTCATTCCCGTGACTCAATATTTTTCTCATAACACAAGAGAGACATCCAGTATGTAGTTACGGAACACCCTAAAAGTATCAACGAACACGGGGAAGAAGATAATGCTCATAACCCTAATGAAGAGGGACATGAAGAACAAGTGACCACTCCTAGAGGGAGATCTACTATTGTTAGGGTTTGGAGAGGAGACCTGGTTCCCCAAGATGACTCCTTGATGGATGTGTATTTGATCAATGGAATGGAGCATCTCCTTAGAGCCCACTCTTCATTATGGGAAGTAGCCCCTAACCCAGTTACTGTCTATGAGTTACAAGATCCTGAATTCCCCACCATCATCACATATTTGGACAAAAATCATAGGAGATACTCGCCTCTAACAGAGTTAGAAAGAGCAGGGTTGAAGTATCAGAACATTCCGGTGTTCCCTCCTAGGGATCAAGCTACTACTTCTCAGAACCCTCAAGGAACCTTTCAAGATAATTCATATCAACATTTAGGACAAACACAACAAACACAAATCCCGGTGAGACCCCATGTGCAGTTTGCTATGCCTGCAAATAATCCGAACTATCAGCCTCAGCCACCTGTTGACCCAAGGAATAGAATCCATGTCCCAAATAGACCACCTGTGGTAAGAGGACCTGGTATACCGATAGGAAGACCAGTTTTCCCTGTGATGCCTAGACCACCTGAGGCAGGAAGAAGATTAAGACCCATCCAAGTCGCCAAATGCATGAGAAACCATTATGATGGCTCTAGTGAACCTTACAATCATATAGCGAAATTCAAGCAAGTAATCAGAGCTGAACAAGTGGAAGATTTTTTGATCCAATATGAATCCTTTGGTCTAACTTTGACAGACACAGCTTTAGCGTGGTTCCAGCCATTGGATCCTAATAATTTTCAAAACATGGAACAAGTCTATCAAGAAATGATTGAGGAATTCACGAAATCTGGGATTAAAAATAACTCTTCCTCATTGATCCATAGTTTTAAGCAAGCTCCTACAGAATAAGTGAGATTGGCAGCAAGAAGATTCAAGCAATATGTGGATAGATGTCCAGTGGAAGAGAGACCCACTCAAAACAAGATGGTGTCATTGTTTTTGGAAGGATTAGTGAATGGATCATTAAGATCACTAGTGTATGTGAAAATAGTTCAAACTTTGCAAGAATGTATGAAAGAATGTATTGACCTAGAGGACAATCTAGCAGAAGATCTGAAAATACCTCAAGGTAGTGTGAAAAGTGAAGATTCAGTCAGCAGCGCATCAAACCCTAAGAACAATGTAGAGGAAATAGCCGAATTAGTAGCAAAGAAGTTGAACGTTCAAGGATAGAGGAACTACCCTAACAACCCAATGAGAGTGCCCATGCTTAGAAGATGTATGCATTGTGGAGGTGATCATCCCTCTCATTTGTGCACTAGGGGAGTAGTCCCACCACCTGCTTATGCTTACACTAGACCACCCGTCCCGGGGCCTCTACAATATTGCAGCATAGAACAAAAATACACAAATCACAGCGCAGAAAATTGTCCTTACAATAGACAGTCAAGACCGGTACAACCACTCATGACACCTTATGGATACCCACAGAGAGATCAAGGAGGAGAAGCCTTTAGATATCCTACATATCAGCCGCAGGCACCAGCACCACGACCTTATGCTTATCAAAGTTACACTCAACCACAACCAGTGTTAGGACAGCAACCGCCCCATCCTCAAAATGTAGTCTCAATGAAAGTAGCTAGACAGGAAGAGAACCTTGAGAGAGCAATAGTTCCAGCCACGCCTTTGACTAGTAGCGAACCATATGATTCACCCTATGACCATAATCAAGGAGATTATTCCGCATATGAGAGCTCCATGATAGAATATGGACAAACATATGAACCTTACGCTTATGGCATGGAAGCACTAGATAATTCTTACGGATATGAGCAGGATTATGTGTCATTGATGTACACATCTCCCAGAGCACCCCTACTTCCCCGACCTATGAACAAACCGCCTGTACCCAAAGGACCATGTTATAGATGCGGAGGTGACCATTATATCAGAGAATGTACACTACCAAACCCACCACCACCACAGCGAGTTTGGGAAGGATACTGTAGTGATTGTGGTAAAGAACATCTTTTCAGAGATTGCCCCAAAAATCCTAACAAAGTTAACTCGAACGTGCAGATTAATGTAATAGAAGTAATAGAGTCGTCAGGGAGTGATAAAGAGTACACCGTGCCACTGAAAGCAATAACAAGAGCTAAAGCTAGAGAGACACCAGAAAAAACTGGGGAGAATGACCAAAGTGACAGAGAGGTGAACCCACCCACACCTCAAAGAGTTGAAGACTCGAAAGAGCCTGGAAAAAGTATCACAAGTAAACGAACCCAGAGATGGAAGAATCGTAGAGATACGATAAGGAAAAGAAATTACAGCAACAGATGGAGAAGGAAAAAAACGAACAAGATCAAAAAGAAAAACAGAAACTTGAAGAAGTAAATAAAAAAGGAAAGTATAAAAACGAAGAGGTAGGATCAGTTTTAGCAGATCCCATGCCAAAAGAGTTAGCCATGTGGATTCAGGCATACCAGGCACGAATCAGAGCAGGACCGACCATTGAACAACATGAAAAAGAATATCCTAGAGGTGACTTAGAGAAAGAAAGGTTGGAGATATGCAAAAATTTAATTGAAGTAGCTCAACAGACCCTAGAAAAACCTGTTCCTCGATTACCCAATTCACGAATTCCTGAAAAGGAATTCCAAGATTGTGTCGTCCCTAATGACCCTGAGAAAACCAAAGAAGGTGAGACACATAATGAAAAACACCGCGAGGATAAAAGGGAAGGATCCATTGTCCCCGAAGTAGATGGAGAATGGCCTAAAGACTTGTGGGCAAGAGTCCAAGAAGACAGATGGAAGAAAGTGGAAGGAATAGAACCATCCTTCGAAGAGTTGGAAGTAGAAGGTGAATTAGAACATTCAATATCTGAGCTGAATTCAGAAGGATTATTACTCTTTGATCAAAGTGAAAAGGAAAATGACAGTGAAAAGGTCTTGCCAAATTACACAGGAGAATACGAACATAATTCGGAATTATACCGCATTCCCTCAATAAGAAAAAAAGAACAAGACCCATCAGTCCAAACATCGGACATCATACAACACCTTAAAAAGGTAAAAATCCCTTGCACTCTGACATTGGAAGAACTGTTGAAGGTCAAACCACATTTGAGGGAGAAATTAACCAGTCAATTGGAGATCAAAACGGAAGAGAAGGAGATGCCTGATGAAGTAAACACAGTGAAAATCCCAGTCGATAAGGTTGGAGATTTTAGTGAGGGAGATGAAGGAAACATGTGTCTTCCAATTACCTATAGGGGTTATACACTAAAGCCATCTTGGATTCTGGAGCTGGAGTAGGAATTGCAACTAAAGAAATCTGGGAGAAATGGGGAAAACTAGCTCTAAGACCAACCCGCATGAGGATAGAAATGGCAGACGGACACACAGAACGACCCTTGGGATTATTGGAATGGGTAATTTTTACCACTTGCGGAGTTGAGTTCGAGCACACCTTAGCAATATGTCAATTCGAAAGGGCTAGCAATTATGAAATGATACTTGGAAGACCCTTCATGAGACAACTAAAGGTAGTGCAAGATTAGGGAAAAGACACAATATACTTACAACATGAAGGAACCACAACAAGAATAAACCTCCACACATACAAGTATCAAGATGTTCCCCCCTTGCAATGGAATCAGATTCATAAAGAAGAAGATGAGCAGTCCATTCACAGTATAGGTTCAAGTGATCAGTCGTGGATGAATGAAGACACTCATCTATGGATATGCCAAACTGCGAAAAAGGAAGAGGATAGGAGGAAAGGATGGCAACACAGGCAAGGAGTTGCTAGATCTGTACAAGATCCAACTTACATGCCTCAAATATTCCTAGATGAAGAATTCGAACCTCATGGTTGGATGGAGATTTTAGCCACTCTCGGTGTGTGTGTAAACGAAGAAGTGATAACCATGAATGAATGCATTGACGAGGAAGGCTATGACGTTAGTCTATATGTGGTAGTTCTTCAAGAGGCTGAAGAAGGGGAAGTAATTGAAAAAGAATGGAAGGAGGATTACGAGAGCATTGAAATGGAACATGAACATATGGAAACAGAAAATGAAACTCAAGGAGTAAGTGTCATACTTAATGAAATAAATCAAGAAAGGACAAAGGAAGAAGGGCTTGGATTAGATAGAGCAAAAGATGATGAAGAAAACAAGCCTCAAGACCAATTTGAAGTGCCTGCCCACTTCAAAAAATATGAAGTAGAAAAGAGGAAAATTGCTATTCAAATGCCAAGACGAGAAGCACAGTCAGGAATAGCATATGATAGCAAAGAGCAGACCAAGAAAATAATAGTAACCTTAGAGGAAGGAGAAGAAAGGTGTACTTTTATAGGTCAAGATGTCTCAATGGAGGAAGAACAAGAGTTAATATGACTCATTCGAGAATACAGGGATGTCTTTGCTTGGACACATAAGGATTTGAAAGGAGTGGATCCTTCTATATGTGCCCATAGAATCCCTATGACATCTGAAGCTAAACCTTCCAAAAAAAGACCTTACACATATAACAATGTTTACTCAACAAAGATCAAAGAAGAAATAGATAAGCTGTTAGATGTTGGGTTCATTTATGAAATTGAACACACAGAATGGGTGTCACCTTTGGTGGTCGTACCGAAAAAGAATGGTAAGCTAAGGGTATGCATTAATTTGAAAAAGGTAAATGCTGCCACCATAAGAGATAGTTACCCATTACCCATCACGGATCATCTTTTGGAAAGAGTGGCAGGGAAGGAAGTTTATAATTTATTGGACGGCTTTTCAGGGTATAATCAGGTAGCCATTGCTCCTGAGGACCAACATAAAACAGCCTTTGCAATTGAATGGGGAGTATACGCCTTTAGGGTTATGCGTTTCGGCCTAACCAATGCCCCATCCACTTTCCAAAGATTGATGTGCCATGTATTCAAGGAGTTCCTGAGAAAGAGTATGGAGGTATACGTGGATTATTTATGCACTTATTCAACTATGCGATCAGAACATATCCCTGAACTAGGAAAGATCTTTGCCAAATGTCGACAATATAGAGTATGCCTCAACCCAGAGAAGTGTGTCTTCATGGTTTGACAAGGAAAGATATTAGGACACATTGTCCCTAAGAATGGAATCTCAACGGATGAAGACAAAATCAAAGTAATTCTGGATTTACCGAGACCAAAGACTGCTAAAGAAGTACAAGCATTTATGGGACATTGCGGATACTACCGACAATTTATACACATGTATCCCTTAATTGCTAGACCTCTTGATGCATTATTGTCTCAGTTTAATTGGATGGAAGAATGTGAAAAGGCCTTTAACGAATTAAAGAGTCGATTAAGTTCAGCCCCAATCCTTCGAGTACCAAATTGGAACAAACCATTTCACATTCACATAGATGCTTCCAAGTTTGCCATTGGTTGCATCCTAACTCAACCCGCAGATACAGGAAAGTTGGATCACCCTATAGCCTATGCCAGTAGACAATTGAATCAAGCAGAACGCAATTATACTATGACTGAAAGAGAAGGTCTAGGAATGGTGTACGCAGTAAAGAAGTTTCGACACTACTTATTGGCAAACAAATTCAAATTCTTCATTGATCATCAAGCTCTACTGTACTTAGTTAATAAGCCTTGTAATACAGGACGATTAGTACGATGGTTTCTATTGCTGATGGAATTTGATTGAAGTGGTTGTCAAGAAAGGGAATACCCACATTAGAGCAGATCACCTATCAAGAATGACACATGGAGAACCACCCATAGGAGTACCAGATGATCTACCCGACACATACCTTTTTAATCTCGAAGTATGCCCCCAATGGGCAGAAAAGTTGATCCCAATACTCACATATGGACCTAAACATGGGATCATACCGAATCGAAACCAAGACCTATGGAAAACTAAAAACCTTCATATCATTGCTGGAAACCTATATCATCAAGATTCAAGTGGATTACTCATGAGATGCATGGAATAGGAGGAACAAGAGATGTGGCTTCAAAAAGCACATGTAAATCAATGGAAAACTCATTTAAATGCAAACGGAACATGGCAAACATTGAAGAGATTAGGCATATATTGGCCAACCATGCAAAGGGATACACATAATTATGTATCAGCCTGCCCAACTTGTCAAGAACGGAATCCAGAAGAGAACTCTAATTTATGCTACTCCACCGTAGCACCAAGATGGAGCATGCCTCTAGTGAAGTTCTTGAAGACCCAAGAATACCCAGAAGGAGCCACTCTAGCAAGGAAACGTGCACTTGTAGAACAAAGCAAGGACTATGCTCTCATAGGAAAACAACTTTTTAAGCAAGGACGAGATAATCATTTACGAATGTGCATTCATGAAGACGAATATCTGGCTGTTCTAGAGATGGCACATACAGGAGCTGCAAGAGGACATTTCTCTGCAGATAAAATAGCAAAAATGATTCTTTTTGTAGGAATGTGGTGGCCAACTCTACATCAAGATGCAGCAACATATGTGCAATGATGTGATACTTGTCAACGAACGAAATATCCAATTAAAAGAGATGAAATGCCACTAAAACCCATGATGAGTGCCAGAGCCTTTACTAAATGGGGAATAGACTTCATAGGACCTATTAGCCCACCAGCTAAAGGATCCCATGCCGAATACATAATTGTAGCCACAGACTATTTGACCAAATGGGTTGAAGCCAAAGCAACCAAGAAAAATGATGCAAGGACTACGGCCAAGTTTCTCTTTGAGAACGTTTTCACTAGATTTGGACTACCTATAGAAATTGTGAGTGATAGAGGCACGCACTTTGTGAATGAAGTGATAGAAGCCTTACTGAATTGAATTCTTGGTAATTCATAAGAAATCAGTCCCATATCACCCACAAGCCAATGGCCAGGCCGAAAGCTCAAATAAAATCTTGTGCACAATTCTCACTAAAATTGTGAACAATGGTAGATCTGATTAGGATAAACAATTACATCATGCTTTATGGGCATTCTGAGTAGCCTACAAAACCGCCATAGGAACTACTCCTTTTAACTTAGTGTATGGACAGAATGCTATTTTGCCAATTGATTTCTTAATACCCACTCTCAGAGTAGCAACAACTTATGAGTGGACGGGACATGAACTATCAGCTCAATTGGATCAAATAGAGAAGTTACATGAAACTAGGTTACAAGCGGTAGCAGGGATTTATGCTGCAAAAAGGCGACAGAAAGCCTATTTTGATGCTCATATCAAAGATAAAAACTTGAAAGAAGGAGATTTAGTTTTGGTTTATACTTTGAAACAACATGCTAAGAAATTACAAAAAAGGGGATATGGCCCGTTAATCATCAATCGCGTTTCCACAAGCGAAGCCATCAGTTTAGCAACCCTATATGGAGACGTATTGCCAAACTATATCAGCGGATGTCGAGTGAAAAAATATCTATAGCCATTAACAGAAGAGATAATGTCACGATTAATAATGGGTAAAAACAGGCGCATAAAGGAAGAAAGAATACGAGAAGAAGCTAGGCAAGAAGCACTAGAACGAATCAGAAAAAGGAAAGAGTGGATGAGAGAGAGAGATGAGAGATATCGACTACGAGAGGAACTCGTCCCAATAGCTAATTTTAGAGCCACTAAAAACCTAAGTCAGCAAATGACGCAACCTTATTTGAATTTGGGTGTAGGAACGAAAGAGTACCACTTGGTGGATGCTCTCATTGATACTGGAGCCGCTATAAGCTGTATCAAATTTTCAATGACCCAAAAATTCAAGGAAGAATTACATCCTTCTAAGGCACAACTGATTGGAATAGGAGGGAAAACCACTAAATGTATAGGTGAGATTAACTTACCTCTACATCTTGGAAACAACACGATGGAACAAAAACTTTTAGTCTGTCATGATCAAGACTTATTAGAAGAACTCGTGTTAGGCCAAGATTGGATATGAATACGAAGTGACTATTCAATTGGCCTTAGGATACATCTCGGCGGAGATAGGACATCGTGAAGTATTCAACATGCTAGACGAACAACCAATCAAAGCCAAAAGTGTAGAACCGAGAACTCACTTAAATGAGCACAATGACGAATGTATGTTTACTCACACTATGGAAACCCCTTCGTCGAATACTTCATGTGCGGACACAACGAATCCTGACTGCACACAATTCTCTAATCCACTCAATCACATGATTAGTGTCCTATCCAAAAACAGCCTCAGTGAGGAACCGAGTACCAGAGAGACAAGTCAGCAAGACCCTTACGAATATGCACACATAAGGATAAACCCATTCCTTACACTAGATAGGCTTGGATCCAAAAAGATCAAGTGAAAGAGTATCTTCAACAACAGAACTACTCACGACATCAGAAGGAATGAAATAATAAAAATATACATCATTATGGACACCTAGTTCCACAAACAATTGCTCGAGTATGAATTCCAAAGAAGGTGGTAGCTGCTCAGCCCGGCCCGAACACAAATATGGATTCCCAAGTCATGTACTCAAATGACAATCATCAAAAAGGAAGAGTCAAAGCACAAGGAGAATCAGTATGATCTAAAGGCAAAACGACAAAAGATAAACCGTTATAGGATAGAGCAGGATTCTACATACGATTCACACGTCATTCCAATATTCAAAAAGCAGACAAAGCAGAAGCACCATATGAGAAGCATCGCATTCAGCCGGAAGGTTTGGAACACAATCTGTCCCAACAGAATAAAGCAGATTTGGATGCCGAAAGACAAGACGAGCTGTATACTTCTACCAAATAATTCGAGTTGCACACATTTGGAGTTACCAGAACCCAAAGTATGCATGATAGGGCCACATTACAAGGCCAAGCATTCGGCACATTTTTCTTCTATTTCAGGATAGTGAAGCACATTTCCCCTGCGAAATAGGAGAGCACTTGTACATAATATAAGAAAAATCACTCAAAAATTAATAACCACTTCGGCTATGAACTAACTTTTATGTTGTTCTTTCAGACAAAAACATAAAAATATATAAAAGTATGAAAAATCCCAGGTATTACCTTTCTCACACCCACGGGGAAGGGACGACACAATCCACTCGGAGAGTTGTCAAATTCAATGAGGATAAGTGAAAGATGATTCTTGATACCAGCTTGCCACTGATTTTTGGTTTATATTGAGTGCAGATGGCATCTTCTAATTCTGAGGCTATGCAAGAAGAAGAGATCCAACTTCTTCCCTTGGAATCAATAACTAAGGCAAGAGGTCATTGGTTTTTGGATGACCAACCAGTGTCCGAACTCATTTTCATGGCAACCATGAAGATTATGGATAGGGATCACTACTTCCCTATCATGTCACAAGATTTCAAGACTATCATACAAGGATTACCACGCATGACGGATGTCTGGACACAAGCAGGAATTGATGCATTCCTAAGACTGCCAATCTATCTGCCAGATTTCTAGAGATGTACACAAGTGATGAATACACTACAGTCCGCATCGAATAAAGCATCAGTCCCAGAAGCAAGGGTACTTGACAAAGTTGGTACCTGGAAAACAATTCAATTCACTCATGAGCTAATTAATAGAGCTTTCGGATGGAACCAAGAGGGACTCACGAATGTCAAAGATGAATGTCATGACCCGAAAAAGAGAACATTTTTGGAAATCAACCGAACGGATATTGAAGACTCTGTTCGCCTAGTTCACCATCATTTTTGCTTTCCGAGTATGCATAGATACACAACACCTCAGAAGATTGTTGTGCAACTACTCTCACACGCTATGAGACAAGTGGGAAATAAAGTAAACATGAATCCATATGTTCAAGACCGCCTATTTGAAGCAAAGAAGAAGTGGTGTCAGAAAAAGTTTCTGAATGGTAGTTCGGCCTTGACCCTACTCATTTATGAGGCACTTGACATGAAGAATTGTTTACGCTTGATGCTGACATCAACAGAGCTAGCGAAATATGCCAAGTCAGCAACTGTTCCAAAGAAAAAGAAAACAGCCATATTTATTGAAGAAGTGGGAACCAGCTCAAAGAAACCCATGAGGGGGACTAAATGCTTAAGAGAGGAAGAAGCGCAAGAGACACCACAATCAAAGAGGACCCACACACTGCCAAAGATTTCTATGACGCAGCAGCCAATCACCAAGAGAGACCTCTCCGCAACCTTGGAAGAAACACATCAGTATATGCGGGGGCAAGTAAATTTGAACATTCAAGGCCACCATTACAGACAGGCAAGCCAGGAGAAGAAACACAAAGATAAAGAACATACTCCAGAACAATCGGCTAGATACAAAGAATTAGGGTTAGAAGATTTGAGCTCTGAAGAAGAATCCAGTCTCGAGAAGGACACCTTAGACACTGATATATGAACTGAATTGAGCCATGAAGAATGGACAAAAATAAATGAGGTGGAAGTCACACCTGACAATCAACAACAAAAAACACAGCACCAGGAAGTATAAGCAGAACAAGAACACTTGATTCAGTTAAATAATCATTCAAAGATAAGCATCAAGGAAGTACCAATAACTAATAAAGATGTAGTGCCACCCATCAAAGAAGAAATACAAACTCCAGTGGACCAGGACTCAGGCCTACAACAAAATAAGGAGCCAACTGTGATTGAAGTGCCTGATGATACACCTCAAGGTAAGATTGACCACAAGGAGGCTGAGCCAAGGATACAACTCCATATTCGACAGCCCCATGATACTACGTTACACGTTGCACAAGGGAAGGATGTGACAACAAGAGCAGAACCTACTATCCCTACCACATGGTTAAATGTGGATGTTACTCAGTTGAAACCTGTTGTAAAGCAAATGATACAAACGGCCATGGACACGCAACAACAAATGATGGACACAGATGCGGATTACGACAAGGCCATGAGGGAAAAGAATCAGTTTCAAGTAATGAGTGAACAATTGTCTGCACAACTCACTCAGTCCAAACAAGAAATTTCGACCAAAGAAATAGAGATAATCGTAGTCAAGGAACAATGTAATACATTGATGAAACAACATCACCAACTTCAGGCACAATTGACAGATTTACAAAGACAACATGAAGCTAATGAAGCAGACAAGGAGAGAATGAAAGCTCGAAGCAACTTCCTCGAAACACAACTAAAAGTATACATGGACGAAAATGATAGTTTACGCAGCCGAAATAAAGAATTGATGAAGGCATTACTGTATGACCAGCCTTTCGAAAAACAAGAGACTACAGCTATTGACCAGAAAGAACTAAGATATCAGATTGAGAAGTATGCAGAATTGCTGAAGCACGAACAGAACTTAAGGGAAGAATGGGAACGAAGATATGTCAACAAGACCAATGAACTTAAGAAACAATTGAACACTGCCCATGGAAAACTTGCAGTGAGTTATAGTGAAAACATGGATCATGTAGCAGAAATTGGTAATGAGCCGCTCACGGTTAAAGAAGCACTCAGAGCAGCTATGCAAGAAATTAAAGAGAAGACTGAACGCATAGCACAATTAGAGACCAAAGTAGAAGAGAAAGCACCAATCGGGACACCAGTAGAGCCGACAAAAGAAAATCCTACTGACGAGGTAGAGGTATGTCCTCTATCTCCCCCGATTTATAATTCTCCAATAAAACAACAGATGGCGGAACCACATGATGATCATCCCATGCCGTACACTACAGAAATAGGTTAGAAGGAACGGGCACTATTGGTGTCCCGATTGACAGAGAATTTTGAAAATGAAGTGATCAAAGTCATGAAGGAGGCAAAAATAAAAGGCAAAGATTTGGAAACCATATTGAAGCCTTTCAACATTCCATATGGATTATTGAAAGATAAAACAAGGCAATATATAAAGAAGATTACACAGAAAAATCCAGACGAGCAGCTGCACTTCAAAAATGACACATTCGCTTATACTCAAGAAGAATTCGAAGCTGCACAGCCTGTATGGAGAAGGAAATTTTTGGAGAAAAATCCTACATTGCGGGTGCACTGGCAAGCAGCACCATATGTATTACAGGTAAACCCTTCATTTTGCCCAACACCACGTCGCCGAGACGCCAGGGAATTTTTGGACATGCAAAAGAATGGTGCTATCAATAAACAGTGGCTGAATTATCCGCTACTTCCAAGCCCACCACATAATTATCTACCAACAGAAGATTACATGGTAAAAACCATCAAATTTTGGCTACATGTTTACGCAACAGTACCCGACTTAACTATGAAAATGACGAATAAAATTCTCAGCATGATCCGTACAGTTTTGAAGGTGTTCAAGCATGCGGCCTATACATTTTTGAATTTCATTGGCATTAATCAGGGAACACATATTCTCATTTTTGACTTGTCTGTTATGCCTTGTCGACCCACAATAATGGCATATTATTCTAGGCTTATGTTTTTACCAAGTACATATATGCAAACATTCGAAAAAGCCTTTTTCACAGGGTTTTTTGAAATTGATTCAGAAATCTTTTTAAAGATGTCATCCAACTTGAATGCCAGATTAGTGGCATATGAGCTAAGCTTCTTCGCTGACCACAGACAGCCGCCACATGATGGTGTGAAAGCAGAACAGTGGAAGCAACTTATGATACATGAAGCTAATCTGCTTAATGAAACAGAGTAAAAAGTGTACAGAACATACTCCCGTCGACTTCCAAAGCCTGTCGGGGACGACAGAGTTCAGGAGGGGGCAGTGTTGAGGGAGAGTCAAGCAAAAAGAAGAAAAGAAGAAGACAAAGAAAGAACCTTCATTAAAAAGATCATATCTGAAGATACATCTCTACAAGAAGCCCCGCAGGGGTGCAACACCCATCTTTGCACAGAGCCCCGCAGGGGCACATATCAAGGAAAAAGCATGTAGGTGGAAGGAGGAACCAGGGCCAGGAAAGTATCCATGAAGAAGTGCAAGAAGATATCCAGCGGTTCCCAAACCACAAGAAGGTCCTTCAACATCTGAGTCTTTGGAAGGTCCAGATCGAAGGTTGAAGGATCACATCCTCATACCTTCCACTGGTGGCGTGCATGGCAACCCGACTTAACAGGCAACATAAATGCATCAGGCCCAGAGGATGTAAAAGAAGAATCAAGAAGAGGCCATCAAAACTGAACACTTGTTTAACAAACAGGCAGAACTGACCAAAAGATGCATGCAGACAACAAGTGACAGACAAGAAGTAAAGCCTGTCAAGGGACGACAGAGACAAAGAGGGGGAGAGTGTTGTAGAGCAAAGAAGAGCACAAGGCAGAGAAAAAGAGGGGTCCCAAAATTTTTTTGATTTTGACACCATATTTTTGTATCATAATCATTTTGTAACATATTTTCCATTGTAAAGGCACTAGAGGAGTCCTCTAGATGCATCCCCACAAAAGATTAGTAGCTTACCCATGTAAATTAGTAGGAAATTAGCCTTTTAGTGAATAAAGTGCCGGTCTCTTGTGTGAAAGGACCATTTTTAGGGCACATGTATATAAGTCAATTTGTGACTCTTTGTAAGGACTTTTTGCCATTGTGAGAATCAAGAGCACAGAAATTCGAATTTGTGTCTTCTTCTCTCTGTATCATCTTCTCTGTGAGCTTGTATGCATGTGGTGTTGCTTGGAGAGAGTGTTAGGAAGTGTTGTCTATCCATGAAAGTGTTTATTTGCTGTTGATAAGGTGTGTGTGAAGTGTAGGAAATGCTGAAGTGTAGGAAGATCATTCTCGTGACTTAGTATTTTGCTCATAACTTGAAGCAGAAGTGTCAGAATTGAGTGAAGATATGACCACTGGATGCGTCTTCTTGAGAGCTTCGAAATGCATATGCTATTCGCTATATTCGGAGTTTGGAGCTGAGAGAAAAGATCAATTTACTGTTAGCTGCTGCTCCAAGTATCGTGACATCCTTACTGATAGTTGAAGCTTGTTTGGATTAGTCTTAGCTTTGTTTTCACTCTTTGGGAAACTCATTTGCATTGATCATCATTTGAATGCATGTCTTCATACACTCGGCTAGGTTTTGATACTCCTTGGATTGATAAATAAAGTGTGAATCACCACTATATGCACTTGAGGGGGATTGAGGTATAGTCTCTTTCTCCACAAGTCCCTAGGTTGGAACTTAGGTACACAACAACAAACAAGAATCTTTTGATTATCTTGTTTATATATACTTCCTGCTATTATTTGATATCTTTGAGA
Organism: Ceratopteris richardii; assembly: GCA_020310875.1. Classification (NCBI taxonomy): domain Eukaryota; kingdom Viridiplantae; phylum Streptophyta; class Polypodiopsida; order Polypodiales; family Pteridaceae; genus Ceratopteris; species Ceratopteris richardii. Next base: position 152,131,159 of record CM035428.1, read on the forward strand.
CTTTGTAATCTCTCCTCCTTGATCCTTATCCTAGGATTCTTGGGTCCATATGTGAGAATGGGGATAATAGGCTTAGCCCATTCTGGTGCTATCTCAAGGTTAAACAAGTATGCATCGGGTAATTCCTCTGCTATCCCTTGAGGAGCTTCTCTTGAGGTTAGTCTTGAAAGGTGGTCAGCTCTAAGGTGTGTCTTTCCTTTCCTGACTACTACTTCAAAGTCATACTCCATGAGTAATAGAAACCAATGTATCAGTCGTCCACTGTTACATGGCTTATTGACTAAGTACAGTAAAGCTTGATGATCTGTAAAGAATTTGAACTTATTTGCCAACAAATAATGCTTGAATTTCTTTACTGCGTAGATCATTCCTAATCATTCTCGTTCCGTAGTGGTGTAATTTCTTTCTGCTGCGTTTAACTATCTGCTCGCGTAAGCTATGGGGAGATCTATATTACCTTCATTCGTGGGTTGTGCTAACACACATCCTATGGCATAGTTGGATGCATCCACATGTACATGGAATGGCTTACTCCAATCTGGGATTGTCAATATAGGTGTTGAACACAAACATCATTTAAGTTCATTGAATGAACTCTCACATTCATTTGTCCATTCAAACTTGGTTAGAAGAGAGTACATAGGCTTGGCTATGATTGCATACATGTGTATGAATCGTCTGTAATAACCACAATGATCCATAAATGCCTATACCTCTTTTACGTTATTTGGCCTTGGTAGATCTGCAATTACCTTTACTTTTTCTTCATCTGTAGAGATTCCATTCTTTGACACAATGTGTCCTAAAATTTTGCCTTGTCTGACCATGAAAACGCATTTTTCTGGGTTCAAACAAACTTGATAGTCTCGACATTTGTCAAATACTTGTCTTAACTTGGGGATATGTGTCTGCCTGATATTCGAATGAGCACATAGGTCATCGACATAAACTTCCAAATTCTTGCGTAAGAATTCCTTAAAAACATGACACATGAGTCGCTGGAAAGTGGAAGGTGCATTTGTTAAGCCAAATGGCATCACACGAAATGCAAATATGCCCCATTATGTGGCAAAAGCCGTCTTGTGTTGATCTTCTGGAGCAATGGCTACTTGATTATAGCTTGAGAATCCATCAAGAAAGCTATAAACTTCCTTGCCCGCAACTCTTTCCAATAAGTGTTCTGTGAGAGGAAGAGGATAACTGTCTCTAATCGTGGCGACATTAACTTTTTTAAGGTTAATACACACACACAATTTTCCATTCTTTTTGGGCACAACCACAATGGGGGATACCCATTCGGTATGCTCAATTTCATATATGAATCCTGCTTCTATCAAACGATCTATTTCTTCTTTAATTTTTACAGCGTAGTTATCATTGTACGTGTATGGTTTCTGTTTTGTAGGTTTTGCATTTGGAGTCATAGGGATTCTATGAGAACATATATATGGATCTACTCCTTTCAAATCTTTGTAACTCCATGCAAACACATCTCTATATTCGCGCAATAGGGCAACTAACTCTTCTTCTTCTTCATTCGTCAAATCATGCCCTATGTAGGTACATTTCTCTTCTTCTCCTTCTATGGCTACTATGATTTTTTTGGTTTTCTCTCGGTTATCATATACTTCTCCAACGTCAGCTTTTCTGTTAGGCATTCGTACCATGATTCGTCTATCTTCTATTTCATACTTCTTGAAGTTCTCAGGAACCTCAAACAAAGATTCTTCTTCTTCTGACATGGCTTCTTTCTTCTTTCTTTTCTTACCTTCACTCTTAGTGGTCACTTGTGTGGTCATCCTCACATCATTCATAATTTCTCTGTGTCTCTCACGGTAAGCTTCTACTTCGTAGAAATATTATTCGTCTGATGCAAAGGGTGGGTCCATAATAATTGAATCTAAATCAAAGTCACTTGCATCCTCAAATGCATCAGCGCTAGGTTCACATTCTTCAATAATCGAGTCACACATGATTGGCTCTATCGTGAAAACTTAGATGTCATAGCCATCCTCGTCACAGTGGGGTGTCCATTGTTCTTCGTTGATGGCTACATCCATGGTTGCTAGGATTTCTGCCCAACCATGGGGTTCGAATTCTTCGTCTGGAAATACTACAGGTGCGTAAGTTGGGTCTTGAAGGGTTCGTGGATGTTGTTCTGAACCTAAGGTCCTGGCTTCTAATCGTTCTTCCTCTCGTTTTGCTACTTTACACATCCAAAAAATGAGTATCCTCGTGCAACCATGAGGGGTCTGACTCCAATGAGTGTACCGATTCCGTTTCTACCTGTGTCGTATGGATGGTGTTCCATTGTATTGGGGGTACATCTCGATGTGAATAGTCTTTAAGATTGACTTTATTAGTCACTCCTAAATGTTGCAAGTAAAAAGAATTAGTTCCCCAATCTTGTACAATTTGCAACTGGCGCATGAATGGGCATCCTAAAATCATCTCGTAAGCATGATTTTTTGCAAAATCACAAATGGTGAAAGTATGCTCAAACCCTACACCACAAGTGGTGAGAGATATGCCCTCTAATAATCCTAATGGTTTTTCTATATGTCCATCAGCCATTTGTAGTTTCATCCTAGGAGGTCTTAATGCTGGCTTACCCCAATGTTTCCATAAAGCGGTGGTAGCGATGGCTACTCGGACTCCTAAATCTAAGATGGCTTTGGTGGTGTAGCCCTGATGGGTTATTGAAAGATAAGTGTTACCTTCCTCTCCTTCGCTTACACCTCCGATCCTTTCTACTGGTATCTCTGGTACCTTCTTGTGTGTTCCTATCTGTGAGGGAGTAGTAGCAAGCTGAGGGAATTGATTTGCTACATGTTTCCACAGTTCTAGTTTAATCTTCAACAACTCCTCTAGAGTGAGATTACATTGCACTTTAGTGTTCTTTATCACTTTCGTGTTTCTTGGGATCATTGTTTCTTCATTCCTCACTATTATTGTGGGTGCTCTCATGCTAATAGACTTAGCTTCCCAAGGTCTTGTGAACTGAGGTAATTCTTGCAAAGAATTGGATTCAAAACCTGTGTGTTCACTCAGTTGCTCTTCCTCTACATCATCGTAAATAGGGGGGATGTCTTGGGGAAATTTTTCTTGCAAGTCATCTATTTCTTGAATAGGAGGATGAGTTCCTTATTTTTTTCTCCACTTCTCTTCTTGGATTTCTCTCAGAAATTCATGTGAATACCTATGTATGGAAGACAGGTTGTCTTCACCCTCTGTATTGGGTACTTGAGACAGGGATGGTGCATTCCTTTCCTCTGTCTCTGAGGTGATAGGGTTCCTATGCTGATTCTTTTTCTCTTTGCTATCAATCAAGTATTCTAGCCTCTCCATCAGTCCTTGAAAGTGCAATTCAGGTTTTGCCATGTTATTCCAATTAAGATATCTAGAGGCTTCAAACATAGCTTGTGCTAATTCTACCATCTTCATGCAAAGTTTAGTCCTCTCAATTTCTAAGTCTGCTCGAGGGCAGTTCTTACTCATTTCAGCTATTTGAGGTCCTTCTTTTAATCTTGCTTGATACGAACAAAATTGCTAAAACTGATCCTGATTTTTGAGCTAGGTTCTCTTGATTTGATTCTTGCGAAGTCAATTCTAGGATTTTGGCTCTCGATTCCTTTAAACTTCCTTCCAACTGAGTTATCTTTTTACTCCATTTTCTCTTAATTCTTTCTCTGGAATCTTTCCAAGATTTCATCTTCTTACTGCTAGATTCTCCACCTTCACTAGTTCCGACTACTTTCTCATGATTAAGCTGTTGATTCTGTAAGAGCGCCTGGGCTCTTGTTATAGCTTGGATAGGCACGTATGTAGGGTTGGATCCATCTGCATTGTGTATAATTCCTATCACTATCTATCTATCTATCTATCTATCTATCTATCTATCTATCGATCTATCGATCTATGGATCTATGGATCTATCGATCTATCTATCTATCTATCTATCTATCTATTTATCTATCTATCTATCTATCTATCTATCTATCTATCTATCTATCTATCTATCTATCTATCTATCTATCTATCTATCTATCTATCTATCTATCTATTTATCTATCTATCTATCTATCTATCTATCTATCTATCTATCTATCTATCTATCTATCTATCTATCTGTTTGTGTACATCACGTTAGCATAGTCGGGCTCCCAACTAGGTTCCAATGGTGGACTATCGTAATGATATGTCTCCACGTGTTCTGGTGACTCTGTGTAATACGCGGGTGGACTATCTACATGAGTAGAGTCAAAATTGTTTGAGTTCGGGTCACTTTTTGTGATCAAGGGTGAAGAAGGCACTAAGGCCCTACTCAGGTTCTCTTCTGCAGCAACATATTTAACTGAAATGACATTAGATGGTTGGGGTGGCTGCTGAGCTAAAACAGGTTGAGGTCTCTGTTGAGCCTAATAAGGGTAATTTTGAGGAGGCCTATAGTAATGAGGCTGAGTATTATATTGACCTTGATAACCTACCTTGTTGTACGTATGCTTGCAGGTGGTTCTGTCTCACTGCTTGTTTATTATATGAGTAGTCTTGAGCTGTATGATTCGTGTATCGTCTCTCGATCGTACAGTACTGGCCACTAGGGTTGGCTTGCGGTTGTGTTGCATTGGGACACACATTTGCCATATGATCACCACCACAGGTGTGACAACACTTGTTTGTTGTTAACCTAAGCATCTGTTTACTAGAAACTCCTAGTTTTTGGGCCACTTTTTCTGCTAGGTCCTCTATCGAGCTAGACAATTTTGAAGATGCTAGAGAGGAACAATCTGAGTCCTTATAGACCTTTGAGAGTTCCAACTCGTCTCCTAAGTTATCTTCAATGTCTATGCAAATTCTTACACACTGCTCTAGTGTTCTGGGTTCCTTCAAGTACACATAGGAGCGTAGTTTAGAGCTCAACATGCCATCTAAAAACAATGATACTTGCTTGGCCTGTGAGGGTAACTCTTGCATTGGACATCTTTCAACATACTGTCTAAACCTATGTCCTGCTAGTCTAACTGTTTCTTGAGGGGTCTGTTTGAAACTATGAATCAACGAAGACGTATCATGTCTAATTCCACTTTTAGAGAATTCCAGGATGAATAACTCTAAAAAGTGATTGATGTCTCTAAATTGCCTTTGTTGCAATGGTTGGAACCAAGTTAAAGCGGTATTCTTTAACGTTAGTCCAAACACATTATATTGTGTGAACATATCTTCTACTTGCTCTGCACTTAGAACTTGCTTAAATTCTGCAACATGATCATAGGGATCTCCTGTCCCATCAAAGTAGTTTTTCATGGATTTTACTAACTGAGTGGGTCTTAATATTCTTGCGTGTTCACATGGTCTAGGTAGAGGAAAATAATCTCTACCACCTAGTATTCTCTGTTCTCTTTGTCTATCCACTCTGTCCGTGTTTATGGTGGTTCTATCTCTCCCTATGGGATGATTGAAACTTACTTCAGGTCTCTCTTTATTTTTCTCTCTTTGAATACCCTGGGCTGAGGATGTTCTTGCCCCTTGTTGGCTCGCGTTTACGTTTGTTCGAGATGGAGGGAATACTAGCTCGCCCCTCCATGTGCAGGTATTTCTTGCGTGGTCTGGTACCACAAACATTCTTTTTGAAGTTATTCTGAAGTTTCATCCAGGTATACAACCTTTCCAGGTGTATCCGGGTCCTTGAACTTGTAACTCGTGATGGAGCCTACCTCACTAGGTTGTTCCGTTCTGTACCTCCAAAATGCTTCATCTGTCTCTTTATTTACAAACAACTCTATGCTTCTGTTGTCCTGAGGGATCCACTCTGGGATTATTACTCTGGTTAGCACATATTTCCCTCTAGGTGTTCTAGGTTCTTCTAATGGCTCTTTTCCTTGGGCTCTCGCTTCCGTCTCTAACTGAATTACGCCGAACTCATTGGTATTATTCGGCTGAGTACTTAAGATGTACATCGTTCCTTCCTTGTCTATGTATGCGTCTCGCTCGAATTTCACCACTGGACGTTCCAATCCAATGGGTTGATCCGGATTTTGCATTTGCACCACTTGTCTTCGCAAACCATCCTCATAGATGCGAGCACCTAATCGGTTGGTTCGGAGACATTCTAATTGAGTCCTATAGGGTCCTCCGGGTCTTTCTAAATATGCTACGTTTGACCCTCCTTCTAGTATTTCCGTGATAAAAGACATTTCTGATTCACTCGTATTTGAGCTCAACTCGTAGGGGTAATTACTATTCAACTGCTGTGCCCACGAACGTGCAGTAGTTCCTATGCTTTCTTCTGATGATCTAAGGCTTCGTCGATCTGACTTACCTATATGCTTGCCCGATCTAAGGTTCATGAATTTACTTTGCGGCACTTCTCTGATCGTCAATGTTCCTTGTTTTTAATTGCTTGGTTCCTTTTTTAATGCTTTTAAGTTCTTGTCTTGTCCAACTGTATGCGTCAGGAATCGACTTTCCGTGGTACCTTTGAGTTCTCATTCTGTCCGACTTTAATTCTTTCCCTTTAGGTTTTCGTATCACACACCTTTACTTTAGTCTCGGACTTGAAAAATTAAATCTCTTGAGCTTGAAGTGTTCCTATCGTCGTTAATCCACAATGCTAACATTTAGCCTAAGCTAAGAATTGACTGAGGGGTTGAGTAATCTTCCAACCTCAAGTCAGTTGCTTTGGTTGCTCTGATGTCCAAGAAGTCGTGCTTCCCAAGCGCTGCGTTCTTCACTACCTTGCCTTGATTGCCCTTGATTGTCCTTGCTAGACCTGTAAAAATTCAATGTTTAGACCAATTCTCAATTGGATGTTCTAGCACTTGAGTATATACACTTTTAAAGATCCTTTCCCTTTTGCTCAAATTTTAATGCCCCCTGGCTTTCTAGTCCCAACAATGTTAACCTCAAATTATCCTCTCTAAAAAATGACGTCTTCTTTTTGAAAAAAAAAGTTGAGGTCACGTAGTACTCGTAAAGAGCTTTCTAACGAGCTATAAAGCTCAAAAAACGTACTTCGGATGAAAAAGATATGACCGTTCAGGCCCTCGGGGGGAAAAACTAACAACTAGGTTTTTCTCCAAATATGAGCTAAGGGGTTTCCTACGAGTCTAATCACCCAAAAATTTGCAAAAAATAGCCCCAAAATTGGTCAAAAGATCAAACACTAAAAATTGCATTTGGGGTGAGCAATCGCGATGGTCTGGGACCGTCGCGATGGTCCAGGTGAACTGTCGTGATGGCGTGGCACAATCGCGATGGTCCAATGGTCAAAATGTGAGCAATCACGATGGCGTGGATGAACCGTCACGATGGTCTAATCGGCGAGCAATCGCGATGGCATCGGTCAACGGTCAATGTGACAATCGCGATGGCGTGAGCTCATCGCGATGGTCACAAAGCACAATGGCGTGAGCCAATCGCAATGGTTCAAATGTCGAGGCATCGTGATGGTCTGAGGGTATCGTCGCGATGGTCTAGCTTGCCACGTGGCAGCATCGGCACAATGGCATGAGCTAATCGCGATGGCGTGAGGTCGACGGGATCGTCGCAATGGTCAGGGACCATCGCGATGGTTCAAGTGAACTATCACGATGGCGTGAGACCGTCGCGATGGTCCGACCGAGCCATCGCGATGGTGTGACACAATCGCGATGGCGTGAGCCAATCATGATGGTCCACCAAAATGCAAATTTTTGAAATGCAAGAGTGGATTCCTATATGCGCAAGGATGCTCTACAGCGTGGTGAACTCGCTTAGCTCAAATTCCGAACTTGGCAGACCATCGCGATGGTCTGACACAGTCGGCATTTTCTGACAGAAAGTGATTTTCTTACCTTTTTGTAGCTTTCCTGATGCACTGGAGCACTGTACCTGCAAGAAAACTAAAAAACACAAAATCACATACAAGCATAAAAAGCTCCCTCTCTCTCTCTCGCATGCACAAATGAGGGAAAATGAGGAGAATGGGTGGATATGGTGAATTTTTTGATTTTTTCGAAGTGGAAGAAGATGATGCAGTGATGAAGATGGAGTGTGGGGAGGTGAAAAACACCAAAAACTAAGTAAAAACAACAACAAAAACTGAAAATTTTTATCTTCCAATGCCACTTATTGCTATACTCTTACCATCACATATTCGTCCTAGACTCGATCCTCGGCAACGGTGCCAAATTTGGTGTTGCTCTAGCACAATGGTGAGAACCACGTTAAGAAGCTCCACCTCCTTAATGTCAATCTGCGGAAGAGATAGGAGTGATATGAAGATCGTGAATATGAGATGAAGTGAGAGTGAAGGTGAGAAGCATAGAGATGCACACACACATACAGACACACAACGAAGAGACAAGCAAGACACAATGGAAGGTAGAATATCAACTCTATTACTCAAGCACACTCTTACAAGCTCAAAATAGCTCTAAGCTCTTCTCTACTCAAACAAGCTAACCTAAAAAATGAGCTCTCTAGCTCTTTTTATAGATTCTAGACTAGTTTTGACCGGTTTCACATCTAGTGTTCGACATAGTTAAAAAATAGGTTCTATGTGCTATTTGAAAGGGTAAACTATGTCTAAAAATAACCAAAATTGGTAGGATCGTTCTACCTAAGCTCCTCAAGCTCGAGGACTCCTCGGCTTGCACAAAATGGAGCTATAAATTACAAAAAGGGTTTTTCTATGTTACATATGGTACAAAAGTGATGAAAATCACTGTTGGAGGTTTTGAAAAGTATTTATAAAACATAATTCTTTGAAAAAATGATTCGACTGACTCCCTACTACTTCGTCGTGCTCTGTCTTCACATGCTTCCGCGTCTTCTATGCCTCTGACTACTGCCAACATAATACATTGAGTATTGTGTTTTGTGCTCCAAGCTTCTTCTTCTTCCTTGTGTTGTTCGCGTGCTTCTATAGATGTCTAACTCTAGCAATTGGTATCAGAGCAGGTCGTCACTTCATCTAGGGCATCGTCGACACTCCTTCGATCACATTCTCAGAATCGCACAAAATTTGGTGAGCATACTCAAGGTGATTAGGAGATAAAAAGGGCTTCACTTTCTGATGTTACAATTGCGATCTGAGCTTGTTTCAGCCTCCGAATGCACTCGTAGAGCTTGTGTAGGCTATTTCATTTTTTTGTGCCAAAGATATATACAGGTTTCCGTTCGCTAGTATAAGTGTCTCAAAGTCTACTACATGTCTAGCAAAAACTCGTCATGGTAGTTCTGGTCAACTTTTCAGATACAATCATTTTTCTTCATCAGGGTATTTTAGCCAATGGCCATGGTTGAAAGAAGTGATGTATTCTGTATGTTGGATGTTGAGGATAATTTGGACGGTACCAATTACACATTGTGGGATTATATGATGTGACATGTATTTGTTGCAAAAGAACAAAATGGAGTTGCTGAATGGAAGAGCAGGTCACTCATTGAGATGGCGAGGTGTATGGTCAAGAGTCAAGCTTTACCACATAGTTTCTAGCTTGAGGTTGTTATGTATGTAGCATATGTACTTAATAGGTGTCCCACTAGATTGTCTAATGCTTTTGGCTCTAGATTGTGCCTCGGATGGTAATTTTTTTCAAACTTGGGGTCATTTTCATCTCTTTTGGCACCTTTGAACTCATTTTTTGACTTAGTTTTTCCAAAATTCCAGCTTTTTCTGACTTTTAGTCAAAACACACATGTTTTGAGCACATTTCTCACATGTTTTTCATTATGCACATGGTTTCCACATGGTCTATTCTCACCTCATTTTACCATATGTTTCACATTTTCCCATATGCACCCTCTAAAGCTTTATTGTTTTATCATTTTTGGCCCTCTCTAGAGCCCATTATCCTACTCCCTCACCCTCGCTTTACCCTTCTAACTAGCCCCATCCTTACCCCTCCAAACCCTATCCATCTAAGCCCCCTCAATCCTCAACTCTCCCTTCCCTCTCCTTCCTACCCTCCATTCTCCATCCTTTGCTCTTCAATACAAAATTTCCACTTTTGGTTCTTCTCTGGTGTTTTTTCTTTACTGCTCCTAGTGGACTTGGTAGCTGCTCGTGTCCTTTTTGAAGATTTTGCAGCACAGGGATCATGGTGTCATCTCTACTCAGAGTTTTGGCTGTAGCTCTCTAGGACAGAGAGCCCATTAGGTGGTGGGCAATTGTTGAGCCCATAAAAGTCATATTGATAAAACTCAACCACAATCAAAGTCAAAGTGATCAAAGTCAACATGTTCAAGGTCAAAGTCAACATGGGAGAAGTCAAAGCGTTCAAAGTTTGGGTGTCAAGGTGCACAAGTAGTGCACATTACAAAGGGTATATTTGCAAAAAGTTGGTTGCAGGTTGTAGAATGTCTTTCTGTAATTTCTCTAAGGTTCAAAGTGTTTAGAAGGTTCAGGTGAACCCTCTCTCAGGTGCACATTTGAAGAATTAAAAGGAAAAATGTGAAGGGATTCGTTGGCTACCCACATTTGGACAATCTTGGGACATCAAATTGAGCACCAAGATACTCTAGCAGTTAGGAGTGTATGGGAACCGACACTCAATTCAAGGCAAGGCATCATTCTTGGTTAGACTAAGCAAGGTGAGCATAGTCTACACTAAGAGAGGAGCAAGAGACATAGTGAGTGTGCTACACAGAGAAGTAAACTTCAAGATGTGCAAGAAGAGTGACTTAGAAGTGCGCAGAGAAGTACAAGCCATGCGAGCAAAGGTCACAAGGCCCCATTGAAGCTGTGTGCGCATCGATAGAAGGTGTCCATCCCTCCCCCTAGTGGAAGCTTGAGTGCAAGCTCTTGGAGAAGGTGGAGGTCTAGTGCAGAGAAGCTCGACAACAGCAAGAACCTTGGGTATTTTGTAACTTTGTTGATTGTGCACCCTTTGGGATTTCGCACAGAGAGCATTTGGATTGTACTGTACATCACCATTGTACTTTTCTCCTTATAATCAATCTACAGAAGCTTCCGATGTCTATATCTTTCTTCTTATTGTTGGCAGTAGCCTTGGTACAACAGGACGTATAAGACATGAAAGTCAAAGAAGGGAGTCAGAGCGAAGGGACAGCACAAGCAAACAGGGCAGTCAAAGAAGATCTGGCAAGTAGGCCAATATTTTTTCAAGACACTAATGCAAATCAAAGAGATGGACATGCAGGGAGGAAGAGCAAGTAGGGAGCTCAAAGATATGTATGGCAGATCACTAGAAGAAATCCCTACAACAACAGTGATTTTTATCACTAACAATCATTGTAAATATCATTTCACCTTTTTGTAGCTCCATTTTGTGCAAGCCAAGGAGTCCTTGAGCTTGAGGAGCCTTAGAAGTAGTTGCGTACCAATTTTCGTATTTTTTAGATCTCATTTGAGCCCCCAAATAAGCCCTGGAACCTAATTTTTAACTAGGCCGGACACTAGGTCTGGACAGGGCCAAAACCTAGTCAAAAACTATAAAAAGAGCTAGAGAGCTCATTTTTGGGGTTAGATTGTAATTGAAATGAACTTGTAAGAGCTTTTGAAAGTAATCTAAAGAACTCCATTGATTCTCTCTCTTTGTCCTGCCGTGTGTGCGCGTGTGTGTGTATGTGTGTGCATGCTTGTGTGCTTCTCACTCACGCACTTGTGCCGCCACTTGCTCGAGGTCTTCATACCATCCTCACGTCTTCCCGGATTGACATTAAAGGAGGTGCTACTCATCACTGAGCTACACCAAATTTTGGCGCCGTGTCAATCGCGACTGACCAGTCAATCGCGACTGACAGCCACAACGGACCCGTCAATCGCGATCGACACGTCGATCGCGACTGACCTGTCAATCGCGACCGACAGACTTTGCGAACGCGTTAGAAGGGCAAATTAGGTCAAATTTCTAAGGCAAAATTATTGGTCTAAATTGTGATTAAGTGTGGGACAAACATTAGGGTGTGGTATTGCATCGCGAGGCCGTGCCACAAGTTACTCGAGTAATCCTGCTTGACTGTTAGCTCGTTTTGAATCCTGATTTAACCCCCTAAACCCTGAACAGTCATAACTTTTTCATATGAAATCCAATTTTTGAGCTCTTGGGCTTGTTGGAAAGCTCTTGGGCTTGTTGGAAAGCTTGATTTTCAGAGAGGGTATTTTGGAGTTGACCATACCCAGGGGGATCAAAGTCAGGGGTCTTTAGAATTATTTTCCTAAAAGTCACAATGCAGCTGTGTGTTTGTGTCACATGAATGAAAGTGGTTGGTTTTGTCCTTTGAATATAAGCATTGAGCTAACCGTGGGACTTTTATAGGTCCAGTGAGAGCAACAGAGAGCGTACAAAGCAAGGTTTCTTTGCAAGCTTGAGAACCGGGTTCTTGAGCACCATAAAGCAAGGGATCAACAAGTAAGGTTGGAATATTCTCAACTCCCTCTGTCATTTCCTAGCTCAAGCTAAGAACGAGTAGAGGTAGGAGTAAGTCAGGTTAACGATAGGCAGTTATCAAGCTGAAGACTACCTAAAAAACTCAAGTTCAAGTTAAAAACATAATCTCTGCACTGTCGATAACCTAAAGGAAAAGAATCTAACGTGGAACGATCAACCTAAAGTACGAAGAACATTCAAGTGTTCCTGACGACGTGATATCAGACAAGAACTCAAACGTGATAAAATAACTAAAAAGAATCAAGTGACTAATACCAATTGATCGGCAACGAGGTTGTACTCTGGAAAAAATTGGGCTAATCAGTTAGGCATATGAACCTTAGATCAGGACGACACCTAGCAAGAGAAAGACAAAGCCTTAGGTCTTCAGAGGCTAGTGTCAATCACACTGCAAGGTCTTGGGCCCAACAGTTGAGCCACCACTCATACTACCCTAGCTCTGAGACCAGTGAGTCAGAAATGTCTCAAGGCATGGACAGACCTACGGGAAGTTCAGGAGTGCCTTATTTGTACAGGGTAGAAGGCCCCTACAAAACACAGCTGGAATATCTTAGGACCAACCGACTAGGTGCTAGCATCTATGAGGATGGCCTTGGAAGATCTGTGGTCCAGATTAAAAACCCTGATCAATCCATTGGACTAGAACACCCAGCTGTCAAGTTTGAAAATGGTGCATACCTGGACAAAGAAGGAACTATATATGTTGTCACTAGTCACCCTGATAGGACAGATGACTTCGGGAATGTAATCTCAGAAGCGGACTTAGGTGACCTAGAACAAGGGAACATGGAGGCGGAACCTAGAACCCCTCGAGGTAAATCAGTTCTCACTAGGATTATCACGCCTGAATGGGTCCCCCAAGACAACAAGAGCATAGAGTTGCTCCTCAATCGAGAAACTGATGAAGCCTTTTGGAGGTATAAGTCTAATCAGCCAACGGACATAGGAAATATCATGATCTATGAGTTTAAGGATCCGGATAGCCCAGGCAGAGTGACCTACTTAGATCATGCTTCAGAACGGATCTTCGTGGTGACAGAAAATGATAGGCATGCCTACACTTGGAAGGGTGAATTTATTTTCCCCCAACCAAGATCAAATGTACCCTATGGTCACCCTGGGGCTGGAACTTCCCAAGCTCATGGTACGCAAAGAGACAGAAGTAGAGATAGACCGGAAGTAAGCTTTGCCAACCCTGTAGGCAGAGAAAGAACGAGAACGGAGACGAATAGGGTAGAACCTCCTGAGATACATAGAGCCCACAGGAACCAAAGAAATGTAGATGGATTCCCTCTGCCGAGGCCTAGAGAGCACGCAAGAACTTTGAGACCCACCCAGCTAGTTAAGTCCATGAAGAATTACTTTGACGGCACAGGAGATCCCTATGATCATGTGGCGGAGTTCAAGCAAGTCTTGAGAGCTGAACAGGTTGAGGATCTGTTCACGCAGTACAATGCCTTCGGTCTAACCCTTAGGAACACAGCACTTACATGGTTTCAACCATTGGATGAGCGTCAGTTCAGGAGCATAGACCAACTCCTAGAGGCTTTCATTGTAGAGTTCTCTAAGAGTGGCATAAGACACAATACTTCCTCATTGATTCACAGCTTCAAGCAAACCCCTCAAGAGACTGTGAGACTTGCAGGAAGAAGATTTAGACAATATCTTGAAAGGTGCCCAATTTCGGAGCTACCCACATCTGCTAAACAGGTAGCCTTATTCCTCGATGGATTGCTGAGTACGAAATTGAGATCCTATGTGTATCTGAAGGACCCTAGGACTATAGAAGAGTGTGTACGCATGTGCATTGACATTGAAGATAACCTAGGGGAGGAACTAGAGCTTTCCAAAATCTACAAAGATTCAGATAGTGCTTCCAGTCACTCTTCCACGCAATCCACATCAATTGAGGAACTCGCAGAGAAAGTGGCACAAAAACTAGGCGTCTCTAGCAAACAAATTCCTAGGTTTGCCCCTGTGAAAAGATGCTATACTTGTGGTGGCGACCACATGGCGAACGTCTGCCCTATTATGGCTCAACCCCAAGTAAACCCTAGTAGCCAGTACTGCACCATAGAACGGAGATACACCAATCACACCGCACAAGATTGCCCATACAACAAGCAGGCAGTTAGGCAACCCTACCCGCAACCCTACCAACAAGGCAGATACCAAAACCAAAATCCACCACCACAATATGCTAGACCCCAACAAACCTACCAACCACAATATCAGGCCCAACAGAGACCCCAACCGGTGCTAGCTCAACAGCCCCCAAACCCCGCTAACGTGATTCCAGTAAAGTATGCTGTGGCAGAAGAAAACCTGAATAGGGCCATAGTACCAGTAACCCCGTTGATCTCAGAAAGTGACCCAAGTGACCATAGCTTTGATTCTACACATGTCGATAGTCCCCAGGCTTACTACATGCAGTCTCCAGAACATGGTGAGTCTTACTATAGTGAAGAACCAAGTGAACCTAGTTGGGAGTCAGATTACACGAACGTCATGTATGCAAACCCCAACCCCAGGCCTCAACCTAGGCAAGTAAGACCTCCATTCCCAAGAGGACCGTGCTACAGATGCCAAGGAGATCATCTCATTCGTGATTGTCCCTTGCCTCCACCTACACAACCCCAGTCAGTGACTATCCAAGGTTTCTGCCAAGATTGTGGAAAAGAACATCTCTTACGAGATTGCCCTAAGAACCCCAATAATATGCCAAAAATCACTCCTATCAATGTGATTGGTTTGGTTGTAGATCCCTCAGGAAGAGTCACTTCCACTGCACCAGTGCAGGTAGTCACTAGAGCTCAGGCATTGCAGCAAAACCAAGAGACAAGCAAGGAAAAGGGCCCAGAGGCTAGCGAAACCGAGAGCGTAACAAAGAAAAGGACTAGAGCATGGAAAGATAGTCGAGAAAGAATGAAACGACAATGGGCCAAAAAGATGAGTGAGCTTGAGGAAAGCATAAGAGAAACCAAAGCGAGGATAACTGAACTCACAACTCAAACTCCCTCTCACATCACCCCGCCTCCACCACTCCCATCTCCATCCGACTCACCACCTTCCCCACCGCCTCATCAAATCCCACCACCCCCTAGAGTAGGATCAGTCCTAGCAGATCCCACTCCTGAAGACCTAAACATGATGCTTAAAGCATATCAGGCCAGAATCCAAGAAGGGCCAAACGTCACGGATCATGACAAGTGCTATCCTAGAGCTGACCTAGAGATAGAAAGAACCAAACTGTGCGCGAAAATGGTCGCATTGGCTCAGACTATGTTTGAAGCCAGTCGCCTTTTCAATTACTCGGGCTCAGCCCAGACGCAATTACACTTGGATGGATTCCTAGAAAAGTTAGAGAGGATAATTGCAAGATCTGACAAGGAAGAAAAAAATCAGGAGAAAGGAAAAGCAAGCAAAAACCTGAGCCATTCCCCATCGGAAGTTTATGCAGCCAATTCCACTAAACCAGACAACTTCCCCTCCTTAGAAAGAATAGAAAGGCTAATTGCACAATCAGAAAAGGGACCTGTCCCTCAAAGAAAGGAAAGGGCGAGAGAACAGATAAGCAAGCCTCCTCAAGAAGCTTATCTCCCCCACCAAAAGTCACAGGAGCCTCCCTCGAAAGCTTACGTACCTCCACAGGTAACCCACATTCCTTCCCAGAGAGTGTATGAGCCTGCTCGGAAGAGTAATAGAATAAGCAATCCTCCCCAAGAAGCTTGTGCTCCAGCCATTTATGAGAGCAAGGAGAGAGCCAACGGAAGAATAAGCCCTCCTTCCCAGGTTGCTTATGTGCCCAATTCTACGGAGCCGGACACTTCTTCTTCTATGAATCGGTTTGCACCAGACTTCCTACGAGAGATTCAAGAAGACAAATGGGAAAACGAAAGCGAGGTCGCCCCTCCTTTTGAACTTGTGGACGATGCACACGACCAATTCCCACAAGACATCCCATCCATTTACGGGGAACATGAGAGTACTCAATCTCACGAGAGATTGGACTTTGAATCTAATTCCATACAAGAGTTACCCCACTTCACAGGCCCATGGGAAGCAAAATCCACGTGTATGAGAGCACCCACAGTCATGGTAAGGAACGACGACTCGGTCATACCAAGGAACACGGAGGTAGTAACGAACACCAAGGTGCAGCGCAATCTCACTTTGAAAGAACTGCCTGAGGATAGACCAAACGCGGGGAAATATGCAGCCAATCGAGTAACTGAAGTTGCAAAACCTCATTCCCGGGTAGGATCCCATAGGACAGTGCCAGAAATTCCCTTGGATAAGATAGGAGATATGTGCGAAGGTGAAGAAGGGAACACCTATCTTCCCATTACCTACCAGGACTACACCACAAAGGCAATTTTGGACTCAGGTGCAGGAGTTGCAATTGCCACTACCTCCTTATGGAAGCGTTGGGGCAAGCCAGCACTCAGGCCAACGAGAATGAAATTGCAAATGGCAGATGGTCACATAGAGAGACCCCTAGGATTGCTAGAAGGAATAACTCTCACCACTTGTGGTGTCGAGTTTGAACATACCTTTGCCATATGTGACTTCAGCAAAAATCATGCCTATGAGATGATTTTGGGAAGACCATTCATGCGACAGTTGCAAGTGGTACAGGATTGGGGGACCAATTCTTTGTACCTGCAGCACTTAGGTGTTACAACCAAAGTCAATCTCAGGGATTATTCTCATAGAGATGTCCCTCCTATCCAATGGAATCCCATCCATAGAGCCAAAGATGATACAGAATCGGTGCATTCCATAGGGTCTGGATCCTCATGGATGCATGAAGATACTCACTTATGGATGTGCAAGGTAGCAGTAGAAGAAGAGAAGAGAGAAAAGGCCAGAGAAATAGGTGCAAACGAAACCCATAGACCCATTCAAGACCCAGCCTATGCACCTGTAGTTTTTCCAGACGAAGAATTTGAACCCCATGGCTCGGCAGAAATTTTAGCAACAATGGACGTAGCCATCAATGAAGAACAATGGACACCTCACTGTGATGAGGATGGCTATGACATTTCAGCCTTCTCCATAGAGCCAATCATGGGAGAGGTAGTTTTAGAAGAATGCAAACCTAGCCCTGATGCATTTGAGGATGCAAGTGACTCCGATCTAGAGTCAATCATTATGGACCCACCATTTGCATCAGATGAAGAATACTTCCATGAAATAGAATTTCAACCCCAGAGGCATGGAGAGCTTACAAATGATGTAAGATTAGCAACGCATATGACCCCTAAGGAAGAAGGAAAGAAACGAAAGAAGAGAGAAGCCTTACCAGAAGAGGAAGAATCTTTGTTTGAGGTCCCAGAAAATTTTAAGAAGTATGAGATAGATGATAGAAGAGTCATGATAAGAATGCCTAAACGAGAGGCACAATCAGGAGAGGCCTATGATAACAAAGAAACCACCAAGAAAATAGTAGTGGCCATAGAAGAAGGAGAGGAGAGATGCACGTATATAGGCCATGACCTGACAGAAGAAGAAGAGCATGAATTGATTGCCTTGCTAAGAGAATACAGAGATGTATTCGCTTGGAGTTACAAGGACTTGAAAGGTGTTGACCCTGACATATGCTCACACACTATCCCCATGACCTCAGATGCCAAACCCTCTAAGCAAAAGCCCTATACATATAACGATAATTACGCTGCTAAGATCAAGGAAGAGATAGATAGACTGGTCGAAGCCGGATTTATCTATGAAATTGAGCACACTGAATGGGTATCCCCCATCGTAGTGGTGCCCAAGAAGAATGGCAAGCTGCGTGTGTGCATTAACTTGAAAAAGGTTAATGCCGCCACAATTCGAGATAACTATCCGCTTCCCATCACAGAGCATCTCTTAGAAAGAGTGGCAGGCAAGGAAGTGTACAGCTTCCTTGATGGTTTTTCGGGCTACAATCAAGTAGCCATAGCTCCAGAGGATCAGCATAAGACAGCCTTTGCCACAGAATGGGGCATTTTTGCCTTTAGAGTAATGCCATTTGGGCTTACCAATGCACCAGCTACCTTCCAGAGGCTAATGTGCCATGTGTTTAAGGAGTTCCTAAGAAAGAGTTTAGAAGTCTATGTTGATGATCTCTGTGCTCATTCCAATGTTAGACAAACCCATATTCCTGAACTCAGACAAATCTTTGACAAATGTAGAGAATACCAAGTCTGCCTGAACCCAGAAAAGTGCGTTTTTATGGTCAGGCAAGGCAAGATTCTAGGACACATAGTGTCAAAGAATGGCATATCTACCGACGAAGAAAAGGTGAGAGCCATAGCAGAGTTACCTAGGCCAAAGAATGTCAAGGAAGTACAAGCTTTCATGGGGCATTGTGGTTATTATCGACGATTTATACACATGTATGCGGTCATTGCAAAGCCCATGTACGGACTTCTGACAAACTTCGAGTGGACGGTTGAATGTGAGAATTCCTTCCAAGAGCTTAAACGAAGATTATGTTCAGCACCAATCTTGACCACACCAGATTGGAATAAGCCATTCCATGTTCATGTGGATGCATCCAATTATGCCATTGGATGTGTGCTTGCACAACCTACTGGTGAAGGTAATATGGATCTTCCAATTGCTTATGCCAGTAGACAATTGAATGCGGCTGAACGGAATTACACCACTACAGAGCGCGAAGGATTAGGCATGGTATATGCAGTTAAGAAATTTAGACACTATTTGCTTGCAAATAAGTTTAAATTTTTTTACTGATCATCAAGCATTATTATATCTCGTAAACAAGCCATGCAATACAGGAAGATTAGTGAGATGGTTTCTCTTGCTAATGGAATATGACTTTGAGGTTGTGGTAAGAAAAGGTAGGACTCATTTGAGAGCAGATCACCTCTCTAGGCTCACATCGGGAGAAGCCCCACAAGGAGTGTCAGATGACCTTCCTGATGCTTACTTGTTTAATTTGGAAGTGGTGCCGCAATGGGCTAAGCCATTAGTGCCAGTATTGACATACGGGCCTAACCATCCAGTGGTAAACACACGGAATAGAGAGGTTGTAAAAGCCCAAAAGTACCACATCATGGCAGGCAGCATGTACAAGCACACAGATCAAGGGATCTTGGCTTGTTGCGTAGAAGAGGATGAGTACGCTAAATGGTTGCAATTAGCACATGTAGGTGCATTAGAGCAACACCATTCAAAGCAACGAACTTTACAGACCTTAAAGAGACTCGGAGTACATTGGCCAACTATGGAAGCTGATGTCCAAAAGTTGTGCAAGGAATGCCCAATCTGTTGCACTAAACCACCTGTGGAACATGCCACTCTCTATCAAGTATCCATTGTGCCAGATTGGAGTGAACCTCTAGTATCATTCTTGAGGACAAACACATTCCCTCCAGACATGACTCTAGCTAGGAAAAGGAGTTTAGAACAAGAAGCCCAGGATTACTCACTCATAGGTGATAATCTATATAAGCGCGGTAAAGATGGTTACCTGAGGTTATGTGTCCATGAAAGTGAATATCTCAAGATCTTGGAAACTGCCCACCAAGGTGTAGCAGGAGGACACTTTGGACCAGATCGGGTGATCAAGGCGATACTATTTGCGGGCTTCTGGTGGCCGACCCTTCACATGGATGCACATACCTATGTGAAACGGTGTGATGTCTGTCAAAGGACTCAGTATCCTATACGCAAAGATGAGATGCCACTGAAACCTATGATGGGTGGGCGTGCATTCTCTAAGTGGGGAATAGACTTTGTAGGTCCTATTAATCCCCCAGCTAAGGGATCTCATGCGGAATACATCATTGTTGCAACATACTATCTAACCAAGTGGGTAGAGGTAAAAGCTACGACAAAGAACGATGCTCAAACAACTGCCAAATTCTTGTTTGAGAATGTATTTACGAGATATGGACTACCTATAGAGCTTGTAAGTGATAGAGGCACTCATTTCTTGAACGAAGTGATTGAGAATCTACTCAAAGAATTCTTGGTAATTCACAAGAAGTCTGCCCCTTATCACCCTCAAGCTAATGGACAAGCTGAGAGCACTAATAAGATTTTATGCAATGTACTGACGAAACTAGTGAACACTAAACGCTCTGATTGGGACAAACAGCTACACCACGCTGTTTGGGCATACCGAGTGGCCTACAAAACGGTACTCCAAGCCACTCCCTTTCAGATGGTATTTGGCCAAAACGCTGTGCTACCGTTGGACTTCTTGATTCCTACATTGAGAGTAGCACAAGAGCACGAATGGACAGGTCACGAACTCTCCTCTAGGATCTTTGACCTTGAACGATTAGGGGAAACAAGACTAAGAGCCGCTGCAGGAATATATGTAGCCAAGAAGAGACAGAAGGCATATTTCGATGCCCATGTGAAGGATAAAGGCTTGAAATCAGGAGATCTAGTCCTAGTCTATACACTCAAACAACACGCGAGGAAGCTAGAAAAGAGAGGCTATGGACCTATGATCATCAATAGGATCTCCACAAGCGGAGCAGTACAATTGGCCACATTAGAGGGCGATGTTCTCCCAAATTATATTAGCGGTTGCAGAGTCAAGTTGTACCAGGAACCCCTCACGGAGGAAATGCTCAGCCGACTCAACACTGCTAAGAAACGCAAAGAGGAAGAAAAGCGAGTTAGAGAAGAAGCTCAAGCAGAAGCTTTAGAACGCATCAGAAGGATGAAATTACGAAGGCAAGGTAGAGAGCAGCCTAGGATAAATGACTATGCAGATCAAGGATATCATATGGCAATGTGTGAAATCGCAGGAACCAGCTCACCTAGGATAACTGATCGACGTCCTTTCGTAACCCTAGATATAGGACAAGGAAAAAGTGCAAGGACTGTAAGAGCCTTGATTGACTCAGGTGCAGCCACTAGTGCGGTTAAAGTGTCTTACTGTCAAGAGTTACAGTTAACTGTCAATCCTGTGGAAGCATATCTCATAGGATTGGGAGGCGTGGAAACCCCTTGTATGGGCGAGGTGGAACTTCCCCTCTACATTCATGACGAAGCAATGACAGTTAAAGTACTAGTGTGTCAGGATGAGGATCTCACTGAACCTCTTGTCTTGGGTCAAGATTGGATTTATGACCAAGCAGTCAATTTAAACCTAAGAAGTGGACTTCTCCAGGTTTGGATCAATCATAGTCGAGTTACAGTAGAATTAGACAATGGAGCACTCAAGGAACTAGGAAAGGCACAGACTCCTGGTCCTTCCAGGGGTACACATGAAGATGACCATGCTGTTCTTGTCCAAAACTATGTGTTGCAGAGGAATGATATTCGCAAAAAAGAAGTCAGGAATGCAACGGAACTCCCTTCTTTTCCAAAGGCTAGAAGGAGGCAGCAACCCAAGGTGGATCAAAGGCAGAAGAAGCAGAGTACTACCTATGTCCGAGATCAAAAGTACCTGCGCAGCAGAATGGCCCAGAAAATAAACCAGGTGTGGGTGCGGAAAGGCGAACAACCGGTTGCACTACCGTCAACTACAGGGGCAAAGCCTCTTATTAGTGACCAACAACACGACGCTAATAAGAAGTCTTTCAGAAATTCTTCTGCTAAAGTAAAATCTATTTGGGTGCCCAAGAAGTCGATGAAGGCAAGCCCACAATCAAGACAAATTTGGGTGCCTAAGGCTTGCTTGATGGCACAAGTCGCTACGCTGAGGCCACAACCTAAACAGCATAACGCAGCTACGCATACTGCCAGTATTCACTCGTTCTCAACGCTCATGAACACACCAAGACCCAAGAGCGTGCATGTAATCAATTGTAAATGGGTCCCAAAAAGGCCTCGTTTTCAAACCACGACACCGCGGAAGCTCTCTAGAGACTCTCCGAAACCGAAAACAAAGCCCATTCACTGCATTTGGCAGCCTAGGGCCTGTAATAAACCCCCCGACCCCAATTTGTAAATTCATGCCCACTTACTAACTGCAGTAGTCTCCTAGGACAACACAAGCACTAACTACACACACTGTCTTCATGCACTTACTAACCACTAACTCACCATCCACCTCATGTTAATGTTGTAACGGGGACAACACAAATTTATTCTGTCCATTACGATGTTAACACTTGGTTCTATATTCTCACAGAACCAACCAGCAAACAGGGCCATGGCAGAAGCAGGTACCAGTTCTCAAGCCGGATCTGGTGCCCAGATTGTGGACATAGAAACACTTCTCCTTGAGCCACGTCTCACCGCAAGACCGCAAGAGCTTCAAGCAGTGCATGTGCTCCCCATCCAGGATCCTCCTCAAGGACACACTTCTCAAGTAGGTAAGCATGCGCATTGGTTCAGTGATGTTGCTGGACCACTGGGCGATGGAACCTATTTCTGGGAAGCAGAATTGGAATTCAATGGCAAATGGGGTCGATACCACTTTTTCACACGCGAGTTTGAAAGCTATCAAAACGCCGAAGTTATGAGATCAGTTTGGATCAAAGCGGGTGTGGACAGTTATTTCAGGACTCACTTACCAAAGCCGGATTTTTTACGATGTTCATATCTGATCAGTACAATCACGCCAAGCAGGGCCAAGGGAGGCGACAGCACCTTTGTGTTGCCATCACTGCTACCGGGTAATGAGCTTAAAAGATTCAAGTTGACCCTCAATCTGGTAAGAGAAGCATTGGGTATGTATGGCATGCACATCCCAACAGAAAAGGAAACCATGGTTCCAGGTCGAATGAAGCACAAAGATCTTAATAAGCTGAAGGACATGGTAGCGATGACACCTACCATTGCGCTTCACCTGCGAACCATCATGCAACATTTTGCTTTTCCCGCCCAAGAACGATTCACCATGCCTCCGAAGAAAATATGGTTCAGCTTGTATCTAGCAGAGACAGAAAGCCTGCCCATCAATGTGCCCCACTGGATCATAGATCAGATCCACCTAGCGCATCAAAGGTGGAACAAGAAACAGAAGAATGTGCTCCACGGGTGTTGTGCTCTGACCAGAATAATCTATAGATGCTTGGCTTATGACGTGCCTGTTCAGCGGGCACTCGTATGGTCCCGAGTCCAAGAATTCCAGAGAAGACTATCAGCAGCAGGTCCCCCATCAAAGAAGATGAGGGGGGGAGTCCAACTACCCTGTGCCCAACCAAGGGGAGCTACCGCTACACCAGAAATCACCCCTCCCCAGACACGACGAGTTAGGCCATTCACAATCCGCCTACCAAGACCAAGCACAGAGGGGCCTAATCTGGTGTTTCCACCCATTCCATCCGATTTGGAATTTCCGCAGGGATTTACTCTTGAGGACCTCACGGATGAAGAAATTGCCAGATTAATCTATGACTCTAACCTCGAAGCTGAAGCAGCGCGAGCTCAGGAACCACAACCCCAAACAACATCGGACCCCACCCAACCACAAGTTGTAGAAGTCGATGTAGATGAACAAGAGGCGGGAGGAGACGAAGAAGAAGCCGACGAAGAACAACATCAAGAATATGACGAACTCTCCGAGTTAGCAAGTGCCCCAGCATATTCGGCACAAATCAAGAGACTATATCGAACCATGCGACTGGTTCAGGAACAGCATCAGATGTCTCTAGAACAGGGCAAAAGACTCATGAACGACTTGCTAGCTGAGGAAGGTGTGGACGAGTTGTTCATTGAGTCCATGAACCTTCATGCCGACGCCGTAGGACTGGACGAGGCCATTCATGAGGCAATGGCCTACATTCACAGGTTTGAGAAAAGGGTTCCCGTGCGTCCCAGGAGGTCCGGGAAGCAAATTCACATCAATACATCAGCACCAGGCGAGGCAGCGCAAGCAGAAGAATATCAGGAAGTACCGTTGTCACCACCATCCCCACCTCACACTACACAATTCACTCCACCACAGGACACTAGCACTACCACATCCACTACCACTACCATTGTCATGGGCATCCCACTCTCTTCGGGAATCCAATTCGGGGGAGTCACCATGCCCACCTTCACCACCCTGTTCACCGATGTCACATCCACTCCACCCACGATTCCCATCTACACCGTCACTCAAACAGTTGACACGATGGAAACATCACCTGCCACAGCACCGCTCCCTCCCCCCATGCCACCCTCATCGCCCATACCCCCTCCACCCACCTCTCCACTTACATCCACATCATTCACATCCCCCATTCCCGCCCCCATTCCCCCTGCATCTTCACCCCTCCCAGCATTATTTAATGTAAATAACATATTTTTAGCATTAAACCAATGTGTATACCAACTCCAGAATGAGTACAAAGCTCTGGACAACCGGTATCAGCAACTGGAAACGCACCATCAGAACTTACAAAGACAGTTTCACATTCTACAAACAGAAAATGCAGAACTGAATCAACGCTACACGACGCTTGAGCAGGCTCACCAAACATTATTGGAGGCACCCCAACCATCGACAGAATCAGGTGTCAAACAACTAGAAGCTTTGCTCGAGGTATACCAAGCCGATAATCTCAAAGTCCGGCGTAACCTGGCACTTCTCAGAAAACACATGGCGGCCGCTCTTGAAGAGAACAAGAGACTGCAGCAGCAAAACGAAGCAAATCTAGAAGCAGCAATGGAAGGCTCTCCCCACGAAATTGATCCAGAGCAGTTTAAAGCTGTGCCCTCAGAGACAATGAAGACCATCTTGGACAGCTACGCAGATCTATTAGAAGCTCATGATGACTTGGAAAGGGAGCGTGATGCGCTGCGCAATCAACTCCAAGAGCAACAGACAGCACCCAAAGTCACAGAAACGACCACGACTTCAGAGGAAGTCAAGGCATTGAAAGAGCAGGTGGCCGAATTACAGGCAAGATTACTCACACACGAAAGGCAGCCCTCTCCAGTTGCCGAACCAGAACCCGAAGATTTGGTACCCATCGAGGTAGATGAGACGTATGAGGAACCATACGTTCCTATGCCAATGCCAGGTGGTGAGCAAACCGCAGAAGGAATGGATACGTTAGAAATTGAAGTACCTGAGTGGCTCCAAACACTAGAGAAAACAGCATCAACTCATGAAGATCGAGTGGCAGTTCAAATCCAATCTATGGCAAAGATAGAGGACACTATTATTAAATCAGAATACTTCCGCAGCATGTCCCACCATAGATGGATCGGAACCAATGATGATCAATACGTGCCATATTGTATACTCCTGGCGGACTACAATGCAGAAATCCAACATAGATGTGGCAAACCTCCAACGTTTGCTACACAATTTGGGCCAGATGATATCCCAGAGAGCGCCAAAAAAGGATCCATTCATCAACCCACTTGGAGGATCCGACTCCTCGAAACCTACCCGGAGATGGTTCGCACCTGGACGAATATGCCTCTTTTTATTAAATATAACCCTTGTTATGTTCCGGTACTCCGCAGACGCACATGGCCAGAGTTTACCATTGCAGTCAAGAATATCAAGGGATGCGCCAAATGGTTAAACTATGTCTATCTAGCACCCCCTCAAGGGCCTCCCACCGTCAATTACATGATTTCCACTATACGGCACTGGAGCATCCGATTAAGGAATACCCCTGATGTAATGGCCCAGATGTGCATGAAAATTTTTGAGTTAATGCTTATTACATTCAGGACATTCAAGAATATCAAGGACCCACACTTCTCAGGCGTCGGATTCCTTACAGGAAACCAAGATTTAGTTTATGACATGAGCACCACCCCTTCCATAGAGGTGATATACGCTTGGCACGCCAGAATAAAATACCTCCCAGCCTGCTTTAAACAAACATTCGAAGAGATGTTCATAACAGGGTTCTGGGAATACCACTCAGAAATATTTGTACCCAGACCCTCACATCTCCTACATTTATTTGCTGTGGAGCGAACCATTCACTCAGAGCAGTTGCGGGTGCCACATCCAGATGTCCCAGGGCCAGTCAATTGGGATGCATTGCTGACAGATCTAGCAAGGGGACTCAGGTTAGAAGAACACCACCTCGGCGCCGATGTTGTACAATACTACGTCCAAAAAGCAGCTAGACAAGGGTCTGTCAGGGGCGACAGACGCGAGAGTGGGGGGGGGTGTTGGCAGTAGCCTTGGTACACCAGGACGTACAAGACATGAAAGTCAAAGAAGGGAGTCAGAGCGAAGGGACAGCACAAGCAAACAGGGCAGTCAAAGAAGATCTGGCAAGTAGGCCAATATTTTTTCAAGACACTAATGCAAATCAAAGAGATGGACATGCAGGGAGGAAGAGCAAGTAGGGAGCTCAAAGATATGTATGGCAGATCACTAGAAGAAATCCCTACAACAACAGTGATTTTTATCACTAACAATCATTGTAAATATCATTTCACCTTTTTGTAGCTCCATTTTGTGCAAGCCAAGGAGTCCTTGAGCTTGAGGAGCCTTAGAAGTAGTTGCGTACCAATTTTCGTATTTTTTAGATCTCGTTTGAGCCCCCAAATAAGCCCTGGAACCTAATTTTTAACTAGGCCGGACACTAGGTCTGGACAGGGCCAAAACCTAGTCAAAAACTATAAAAAGAGCTAGAGAGCTCATTTTTGGGGTTAGATTGTAATTGAAATGAACTTGTAAGAGCTTTTGAAAGTAATCTAAAGAACTCCATTGATTCTCTCTCTTTGTCCTGCCGTGTGTGCGCGTGTGTGTGTATGTGTGTGCATGCTTGTGTGCTTCTCACTCACGCACTTGTGCCGCCACTTGCTCGAGGTCTTCATACCATCCTCACGTCTTCCCGGATTGACATTAAAGGAGGTGCTACTCATCACTGAGCTACACCACTTATCTTTCCCCTTCTCCTACAAACACTTAAATCCCTTTCTGCACAAGAATCTCCCAACAAAAGTGTTATCCAAGATTTGACTTAGAACGAGAATGGTTAGACATGCATACAGATGGTTGAGGTCACTTAGTACTTGTTAGAGAAGGTACCCAACCCTCACCCTAACACTAGAATATTTGAGCCTCTATTCCATCAATTGAATTATCCTTTAAACTATCCTCACATCTGTATACAACCAACCCATACCTTAGTGAATGGATCTATACTAGTTCCCTCATAATTAGAACCTAGATTGGAGAGAATCATTTCATTAAGGACTTAAATTCTCATTCTAAGGAGCATAGTCTTGATTTACCCTAAGATGGTAGAGAAGGAGACTCGACAAAAACCCATTTAAAATGCACTCTCATGTAACTGAGGAACCTAGTCAAACTAGTGTTCTTGGTGAGGATGATGAACCACAAAGAGAGCCAAAAGAAGAGACTACCTTGCCAAATACTCATGAAGATTTTGACTCCACCATCCGTGATGTAGCCGAGTCATGGCAAGAAGTTCAAGTTGAAAAGTGGAGGAAGTGATAGGCATCCAAACCTCCCTTTGTAGAGATAAAAGCCAAAACACACAATGCAATGATTGACCTAGATGTCCAAAGAATTGGATCGATTAGTGAGGAAGATTTTCAGTGAGAAAATGCAAGTTTCAATATCCAAAAAATATATATAGGATTGCATGAGGATGCTTTCAAGTGAAAAGAGACTTCACTTCTTTGCTTGAAGAAGAATGGTTAGAAGAGTTCCTAAGAAACTCTAGAAGATCTCAAGAAAGCTAAATTTGAATGCACACTCATTGTGGAAAAGCTGATTAAATTTAAGCCTCACTAATGGAATGAAATTTCTAGGCAAGTAAGCTTGCATCCCAAGAAAATTAGAATGGATAGTCAAGTCATTCAAATCCCCTTAGATGAGCTTGGTAAATGTAATAGATGTAGCTATTGTTATTAAGTCCTTATGGATCAAATTGGGGGTAAAATGGCATTGAGTCCTACTGGAATGAAACTTTAGCTAATAGGTGGGCATATGGAAAAACCATTAGGGATACTAGAGGGTATCAGCTTGAGCACATGTGCTATAGAGTTTGAGCATACTCTCACCATCTGTGACTTCAAAAAGGAAAGTAACTATGAGTTATTATTGTGTATTCCTATATCAACTACAAGTGATGCAATACTAGGGCCGTAATGTAGTACCTGCAACACTAAGGCACAAAAACTAGATATTCCACCACTTCAATGAAAGCCATCCATCATAACGCAAAAAACTTTAAGAAAAAGTCATATTTCTAGTAATTAAAAAAAATAGATGATGAGGATTTAGAAACACGAGAACACTCACTTATGGGTGTGCCATGTTGCTCAAAAAATAGATGACAAGAGAAAGCAAAATGAAGTGAATGAGTGTAATTTCGATAGAAATATTGAGGATTCTTCCTACCTCCCAATGAGATTTCTTGAAAAAAATTGAACCATATGATTGGGGTCAAATCCTTGCCACTTTAGATATCGCAATCAATGAGCAGACCTTGATTCTATGTAAGGATGAAGAACGATATGATCTCTTCATTGTGCAAGTAGTGATGGATGAGGAGGAAGAGCTTATAGACCTAGGACTACCAAGAGTATCCATCTATGAGATCTCAAAGAGAAGACTAAGGCCTTGAGAAGAGAAAAGGGGATTATATCATGGAAAAATGGAAGTAGCAAGCTTACTCATGTAGTGATGGATGAGGAGGAAGAGCTTATAGACCTAGGACTACCAAGAGTATCCATCTATGAGGACATCAAAGAGAAGACTAAGGCCTTGAGAAGAGAAAAGGAGATTATATCATGGAAAAATGGGAGTAGTGAGCTTACTCATGTAGCAAGTACTACTTGTGAATCAAACCAAGATTATTTGAACAAGGTGGGATGTCTAGATTCTAGAGTGACACTGAAGGGAATAACTTGTATTAAGGAAGTCTTTCATCTACAAAAGACTAAGTTAAAAAACTTATAATAAAAAAAATATGAAAAGGACTCTGTATTTGAAGTCCTTGACCACTTTAACAATTATACCAAGGAAGAAAGAAATATCTACATTTAAATGCATAAGATGAAGGTCATCCTAGGGAAATCCTATGAAAATAAGAAATCTACTAAGAAGTTAGTGATTTCCTAAGAAAATAGTGCGAGTATTTGCATGCAGATTGTAGTGATCTCAAATAAGAAGAAGAGTTGATGAGAATATAGAGATGTATTCACATGGTCCTACAAGGACTTGGAAGTTGTGGATAAGATATGTTCTCATTGGATTCCCATGGTGAACACAAAAAAGTTAGTCAAGAAGAGACCAAATACCTACAATGTGACATACTCCAAGAAAATCAAGGAGGAAATCAATGATTTGCTAGAAGTAGGATTTATGTATGAAATTGAACACATAGAATGAGTTTCTCCTATTATGGTAGTACACAAAAAGAATTGTAAACTCTGTATGTGTATCAATCTCAAAAAGTTCAATGAAGATACCATAAGAAATAGTAATTCATTGTTGATAATTGATAATCTTCTATAGCAGGTGGTAGATAAAGCATATAGCTTCTTAGATGAATTTTCCAAATACAATAAGTATACATTGCCTTTGAAGACCAACATAAAAACTATTTTTCAACATAGTGGGGTATGTTTGCATTAGGGTCATGCCTTTTGGCTTCACTAATGCTCCAACTGTCTTTCAATATCTTATGTGTCTTGTCTTCAAAGAATTACTTAGGGAATTCTTGGAAGTGTACGTCCATGGAATATGTGAACACTGAAAGGTGCATGAGCACCACATACTTGATCTCATACATATCTTTGGTAGATGTAGATTTTATAAAGTATGTATGAATCCTGAAAAGTGTGTGCCTATGATGCTCCAAGGTAAAATCCTTGGGCACATCATCTCAAGTCATGGTATCTTTACAGATGTTGAGAAGTTCAAAGTGATAGTAGAACTACCACAACCAAAGAATGCAAAAGAGGTCCAAGCATTCATGGGCCATTCTTTCTATTATCGATGGTTCATTTGTATGTATGCAGTAACTTCAGCCTCCTTATTCATTGATCAATCACTTTGAATGGAAAGAGAAATGCAAAAATTCCTTTTCAAGAGTTGAAATGATGCTTGATGACAATACCAATACTCAAAGTAAGAGAATAGAATAAGCCATTTCACATTCATGTGTATGCTTCTAACTATTCAATAACATGTATCTTAACCCAACGGGCTGATAATGGTGAAATAGATTCATTTTGCATATTTCAATTGTCAATTAAATAGTGTTAAAAAGAATCATAGCAAAACCAAATGTGAAGGCCTAGGAATGTTCAATGGAATGAAAAAGTTTAGAAACTACCTTATGTCTAATAAATTCAATATTTTTTTAAAGCACTAAGCCCTCTTGTCTTTAATGAATAAACCATGTGTGAAAGGATGCTTGGTTAGATGGTTACATGATTTGGTGAATAAACCATGTGTCAAACAATTATTAGCAAAGTAGACCCTTCACTCTTTATCAAGAGGAAACATGGAGAAATCATATACCTTTGTGTATATGTATATGATATAATAATTGGAGGTAATGATGTTGAAGGTATGAGGATGATTGAGCTACAAATGAAGGAGGAATTCAAGATTAGTGACCTTGCACAACTCACATACTATGCACCAATTATGCCTAGAAATAGACTAGTAATTTGAATCCACCTAGTTCACATGTTTGTACCTAGATCGCACATCCAGAAACTGTGAATTGGCTAGGGATATGTTTAGATCCACCCTTATTATTCTTTCACTAGTTTGTACTTTGTCCACTTCATCAAAGTGCAAAATGAGATAGTGTTTTGAATCATTTGGGAAGGGATGCCACCACAGAGATGAGACATGTTCTTCTAGTTTTAGAACATGACCATGTTCTTCCAATTTTAGAACATGAAGCTCGGGGGTTGCCTACAGTATATGTATAGCTCTATTTTCGAGGATAAAAATATTCTCCACGGGGGGGAAGAATGTAATAAAGTAGGTTTATGATCTAGGGATCAGGTCGGTTCAGACAGATATGAAATCGGACACCATTTGGTCATCCGTGTGTATGACCAAAGATCTCGAGTTTAGACTTACTAGGAGGTCTTGTGCTGTTGTGAACAAGTGAACCACTTAGCTTAGTGGTTAAGTCTCAAGGATGTGAAGGAGGAGGTCTTGGGTTCAATCCCCATGGGGGACATGGGGAGAGTTTGCCCAAAAAGATCTAGAGCCTTCTAGAAGCATCCACTTGAGTTAACTCGAGTTAACTGGGACAGTTGGCGTGCATGCAGTTACATGGCCGACACATGGCTGGCTAGTATCCACCTGCCCAAGAAGGCAGTCCGTTGGAGAGAGCTATATATAGAGGCATTTGGTTGGGAGGAGAATCATCTCTCTAGCATGTGGTGGTCGTAATCCTTGTTCTCTTGCATACATCGTAAGATTTAACACCATTATCTAGCATCATAATGATCATAACATTTAACATAATAAAATCAAACTCCTAACTTTCTTTCTAACGTTTAACATATGATTCATAACATAACATTTAACAATGTAACATCATACATGAATCTCCATAAGGGGATGCAAAAAGTGCACCATCCCATGGATTGGGCGATGAAACCAATCCCATTGATCCCTACATAGAGCTTTCATCCAGTCAATCCTATAGAGAAAAAATTATAAAAGTTTAGAGATTAATTTTTAAGATAATAAGAGCTTTAAATGTCAAAATTTCAAAGTAATAAGTAGCAACATAGTAAATACCTATCCAATGTCAAGTATGAGCAATGTGAAAGGGACTTGCCGATTCGATCCATGAACCTGTAGATGAGTGCCAATGTAGTCCCCTCCATATCAACTATGTGAAGAATAGAATATAATGGATGTATGGCATGCGCATTTGCCTCTACATCCCTCCAATAAGCATGTGGCAAACACATTATCCATACAAAATCTTCTCTAAGGGTAGTGTGTCCATCCTAGGTAGTCACTCTATAGATACAACCATCTGCATCAAAGCTTTCTGCACCCAAAGTAGTCTCCCCGTCATGATGCGCATGTAAGCAAATTTGTTCCTTTCAGGCTTTAGCATATCCAATCCACTGAATGATCTATAAATAACTAATGGTTTTTCTCTCCTTGTGAACAAAGAGACCACCTTATGGTAGATGGAAAAAATAGAATGAATCCAAGGGATCTTTTCAATATGCTCTATCAAAAGATCAAGGCTATGTGTGGCAATTGGGATCCACATAATGGAAGGAAACTCTACCTCTAATAATCATCCCATGGCCACATAGTTACTCCCCTTATGAGTAATTGTTGAAGAATCACTCACGAATTTGACGTACAGACAAAGGAAGATAAAGAGAAGCGGAATCAAATATTCAGAAAATCAAAAGCCTTAATGAAGGGACAAATTCACGACCGTTATGTATAGCGCAGAATCTTGCAGAATCAGAATTTGATAGAGTTCGTTACACCGAATCAAACTGTATATACAGAGAGAATGTGCATAAGAATAAAAGAGGGAAGTGCGATCTAGAACGTGCGTGAGAAGAGTGCGCAGTATAAATAGAGCACATACAGAGGTCAAAAAGAGAGAGGGAGAGAACAGAGAGATGAGAAAATGAGAAGACGCCAGAGATCGCGTATGTATAGAGACTGAGGAAGAGTGAGTGAGAAGTTTTTCAGAAGACGCCATAGATCGCGTATGTAAAGATGAATAACAGAAACCTGAAATGTCAGGTATTCATCTGAGAGAGATGGTAAAGAGAAACTACTCAGTGTAGGAGAGTTTCCATAGCTTGAGCAAGAAGAGGCCAAGCTAATTTGTACACATCTTCTCTAATAGAAAACACATGTTCATGTGAAAGTTTGCGCGCACTGTTCGTATGTGAAAACTCTGAGTATTTTCATGTTACGGTAGAAAGTTCGTTAACCGTTAACAGTTACAGTTCGTTAGTAAACGTGTCCCTCAGTACTCTCTCAGTCAATGAATATTTTCGGTCAGTTATAGTTTTCTCAGAAAACGTGTTTTCCGATAGAACAATGAAGTATATCTCGCAGAGTAAATTAAAGGTTTGTATGAGAGTTAGCTTATCTTATAGCTAGACATCTCTACTGTCAGTTCGTCAAGGATTTCACTGAAATGGATATGTACACACAATACAAAGTCTAACCGGAAAGAGACATTCTGAACCGGAGAAGTTTTTCCTTAAACTTCAGAAAGTGTTCATTCAGTGAAGGAAGTTCACGCATCACTTCCTTACTTCATGTATATTCACTTGAAGGAATTACAAACAAAATAGGAGTTGATTCCGGTAAGATTCCGGTATAATTCCAGTGACAGTCCAGTAACAGTCCAGTGAAGTTCCGGTGGAATTTTTTCAGTAAATTCAAGCGCAGTTTTATATGTTGAGTGATAGTAACCATGCTGAGCTACTGCTGATTATAGAGGTGTTCTAATATCACTCTAGCTTAGCATCTTTTCGATGGCACGGTAATTTCCGCAAACTTGACAAGGTTCAAGCCTTTGCCGTAACGGCCATCAAGGGGTGATCTCAGAGAGTGAGATCCTCAACAATTGGTATCAGAGCCATGAGTTCCAAGAAGTGGGTTCAGAGCAGGTTAACCACACAAGTGGTTACAAAACGAGAAAGACTTTGAAGAGCAGAAAGATTCTCAAAAGTTCACCGGAAGTAACAGAAATAAGAAGATCATGGCAGATCATGTCCAAATTGATAAATTGGACAGAGATAATTATCCCGCATGGGTAATGTGCATGGAAGCCTAACTTATGAGTAAGGACTTAATGATGTATGTGACCGGAGAAGAAAAGAAGCCAACTTTCAAAGATGATAGTCAATCGGAAAAAGAAGAATTAGAAGCCTTGAAGCTGTGGCAGAAGAAAGATGCAACGGCAAGAGCTTACATTTATAATACTGTTTCAGACCATCTACTACTGCACATTAGAGCAGAAAGCGGAGGACATATGGAGTGCATTGGAAGATCACTTCCAAAATACTACGAAAGCTAGGAAGGCTAGCTTATGGTCCAAGTTCACAACGTTCAAAAAGAAGGCGAGTCAAAGCATTAGTGACTATGTTACTAAGATGAAGGATCTAGCAGATAGTCTTGGATCCATAAATGAAGATGTCGAAGATCACAGATTGATAGCGCAAGTGCTCACAGGTTTGAGAGGAGATGAAAGGTGGAAACCTTTCGTACTCTCAACTGAACTATCTTTAAACCATTTTGTACCAGATTTAAATCAGTTGCTTGGTTTGATGCTCACATATGAGCAAGACCTGAAAGGAGATGCAGATAAAGGACAAAGTTCTGCAATGTACATGAAGAACAAGAAGAAAGACAAAGGTAAGTCAAAAGACGAAGAAGAGTCGAGTCTTCAGGCTTATTATGCAAGAGGTAAAGGCACCGGCAGAGGAAGAGCAAGAGGCTTTAGAAAAGGAAGAGGTCGCCAGAATAACAACAAGAAGGCTTGCTGGATCTGTGGATTAAGTAATCATCTGGCTCATGATTGTTGGCACAATCAACAAGGATCAAATCAAAATCAGAACAGTAATAGCAGAGGTAGAAGCGGAAGATATCAGAATAACTTTCAAAGAGGAAGACAGAATCAAAGAGGAGGCTATGGTAGAGGTGGAGCAAGAAGTTGGGGACAGAATCAATCCTACAGCACCACCTACAACAACTATGCAAATGACACTCAGAATGAAAGTCATACATCATTGATGATGAACTCAATCAGCACATCAGATAATGAAGACCTAAAGGTATTTTACATTGGTTCTAGATGTTCTAATCACTTGTCAGGAAATATAGAACTGATGTCAGAATTGGAAAAAGGTAGTTCCAATCATACTGTTCAAACAGGTGACAATACGAGGCATAGTGTACATTCAATTGGAAAAGTGAAATGTAAAAGTGGAGCAGATTTGCTAACCGATGTTTTGTATGTTCCGACAATACCGAAAAATTTAATTAGTGTAGGACAGATAGTTGAGAAAGGTTTTCAGGTCAGATTTACAAATGAAGGTGTATTTGTAGAAGATCCCGAGAATGGATATAATCAGATCATCTCTGGTAAGAAAGAAGGCAGACTCTTTACTTTAAGAGTACAAGGGAGCATCGGCCAAGCGTTGCTCACACATGGTGAAAAGGTGATTACAGAACTTGATCTCTGGCATAAGAGATTAGGTCATTTCAATGAAAAAGGAATTAAAGCTATGACTTCAAATCAGTCAGTACTGGGATTACCGAATGTACAGAACCAACACATGATTCACAAGTGCGAAGCATGTCAAATGGGAAAAGCCCACAGGTTACCTTTTCAGAAGAAAGGATTCAAACATGATGAAGTACTCGAACTCATTCATACAGATGTATGGGGTCCAACAAAAGAAGGATCAATCAACGGATCGAGGTATTATGTTTTATTCATTGACGATGCTACAAGATGGATAACTCTTTATGTTTTAAAAGAGAAATCAGAAGTGTTTGGAGCTTTCAAGCATTTTCATGCATATGCTGAAAGACTCACAGGTCGAAAACTTAAGAGACTGAGGTCTGATGGAGGGGGAGAATACTTCCCCCGAGAGTTCAATGATTATCTTTGGAATGCAGGTATTAAGAGAGAAATAACCTGTAGGTATACACCACAACAAAATGGTGTATCAGAAAGAAGGAACCGAACTCTAGTTGAGTTTGCACGAGCTATGCTAAAGGAAAAGGATTGTCCAAATTATCTTTGGGCTGAAGCTGTAAATACAGCTACATACTTGGTAAACAGACTACCGTGTACAACTTTAGATGGAATGACCCCGTATGAAGCTTGGTGCGGGAAGAAGCCAACACTTGATCATTGCAAAGTGTTTGGATCAGTAGCTTACGCTTATGTACTATCACAACTCAGACACAAGCTTGAACCAAAAGCAGAGAAATATGTGTTCGTAGGATACGATGAAAAGCAGATGGGCTACAGGTTATGGAGTCCTCTAACAAAACAGTTTACTGTTTCCAGAGATGTTACATTTGATGAACAGAAGAGCTGGTATACAGATCAAAGTCATACAACGGAAGACTTTGAAGAAGAGGTAAGAAGAAGAGAGAAAGGAAAATCAATTGTGTAGGTAAATAGAGATGAAGACTATATGCAGGCGAGTATGTCCAGGATCGGATCAGGTATGAGAAATGAAGATGAACAGGGATTTGATGAAGATGTGTATTCAGATACACATGAAGAGTTTGAACCAAGAAGGTCAAACAGAAATAGAAGTCAACCAGAAAGGTATTCCTATGATACCTCGTATATAACTTAGAAAAATTATGCATATATGGTCAAAGACGATGAAGAACCTCAGAACTATGATGAAGCTAAAGGCAAGAAGCAATGGGAAGAAGCAATGGAAGAAGAGGTCAGCGCACTGGAGGAGAACAAGACATGGGAACTTGTTCCGAAACCAAATGGTAAGAAAGTAATCGGAAATAAATGGGTTTTCAAGGTTAAGAAACTTGCAGATGGAACGATAGCCAGATACAAAGCTAGACTGGTTATCAAGGGCTATGCTCAGATGCATGGCATAGATTATGACGAGGCGTTTAGTCCGGTGGCAAAGATGTCAACCATAAGGACAGTGATTGCTATAGCAACATCAAAAGGATGGAAGCTAAGTCAGCTAGATATAAAGAACACATTTCTGAATGGATACATATCAGATGAAGTCTACATGGAACAACCGGAAGGGTTTGTAAGTTCCAGATACCCAAATTTTGTTTGTAGATTAAGAAAGCACTTTACGGACTGAAGCAAGCTCCAAGAGCTTGGAATTACAGGCTTGTGAAATATCTCAATGAACTTGGATACCAAAGTTCGAAAGCAGATGCAAGTCTACTCATCAAGAGAATAGAAGAAGGTATGATCTACATTTGTATTTATGTAGATGACATTATAATCATAGGAACTTCAGATGAAGGAATTAAAGAAGTAAAGAGATTACTTGAAAAGGAGTTTCAGATCAGTGATCTAGGAAAGTTATCATACTTTCTTGGAATGGAAATCACATACACAGATCATGGTGTATATGTTACGCAAGAAAGGTATCTCCTAAACTTACTGAAGAAGTTTAATATGGAGAATTGCAGAGAAGCTTCAACACCGCTTGAAGCAAATCATAAACTCAGCAAATACAATGGTGTAGAGTTTAAAGATATGAGGAAATATCAGTCGTTAGTGGGAAGTCTAATTTATGCTACACTAACACGACCGGATCTTAGCTATGCAGTGGGAGTTCTCTCACAGTTCATGCATTGTCCGAAGGATCAACATTGGGTTGCAGGACAGAGAGTTCTTAGATATATAAAAAGAACTATAAAAGAAGGATTATACTATCCTTTTACGTCAGATATACAGCTGAGAGCATTCAGTGACTCAGACTGGGCAGGAAGTCAAGATGACAGAAGGTCAACCCATGGGTATATGATATACCTAGGAGATAAGCTAGTAAACTGGTGTTTGAAGAAACAACACAGTGGCTTTATTGTCAACAGAAGCAGAATATAAAGGACTTGTAGAAGCAGCTAAAGAAGTGATATGGATGTAGACATGTTCAAAAGCATGGGTATTGATCAAGGTATACCTATCATACATGGAGATAATATGAGTTCGCTGTATCTTGCAGCAAATCCAGTATTTCATGCAAGAACAAAGCACATAGAAATTCACTATCATTTCCTGAGGGAAAAGGTAATGGAGAAGGAAATAGAAATAGTATACACTCTGACAAAAGATCAGATTGCAGATATTTTGACAAAGAGCTTGGATGGAACAAAGACAAGCAGATTCAAAGAAATGGCAGGTATAAAAGAAAGGAAAATATATGAAAGACAGGAAGAGTCAAATTAGTGATTGAGGGGGAGCTGTTGAAGAATCACTCACGAATTTGACGTACAGACAAAGGAAGATAAAGAGAAGCGGAATCAAATATTCAAAAAATCAAAAGCCTTAATGAAGGGACAAATTCACGACCGTTATGTACAACGCAGAATCTTGCAGAATCAGAATTTGATAGAGTTCGTTACACCGAATCAAACTGTATATACAAAGAAAACGTGCATAAGAATAAAAGATGGAAGTGCGAGCTAGAACGTGCATGAGAAGAGCGCACAATATAAATAGAGCACATACAGAGGTCAAAAAGAGAGAGGGAGAGAACAGAGAGATGAGAAAATGAGAAGACGCCAGAGATCGCGTATGTATAGAGACTGAGGAAGAGTGAGTGAGAAGTTTTTCAGAAGACGCCATAGATCGCATATGTAAAGATGAATAACAGAAACCTGAAATGTCAGGTATTCATCTGAGAGAGATGGTAAAGAGAAACTACTCAGTGTAGGAGAGTTTCCATAGCTTGAGCAAGAAGAGGCCAAGCTAATTTGTACACATCTTCTCTAATAGAAAACACATGTTCATGTGAAAGTTTGCGCGCATTGTTCGTATGTGAAAACTCTGAGTATTTTCGTGTTACGATAGAAAGTTCGTTAACCGTTAACAGTTACAGTTCATTAGTAAACGTGTCCCTCGGTACTCTCTCAGTCAATGAATATTTTTGATCAGTTATAGTTTTCTCAGAAAACGTGTTTTCCGGTAGAACAATGAAGTATATCTCGCAGAGTAAATTGAAGGTTTGTATGAGAGTTAGCTTATCTTATAGCTAGACATCTCTACTATCTGTTCGTCAAGGATTTCGGTGAAATGGATATGTACACACAGTACAAAGTCTAACCGGAAAGAGACATTCTGAACCGGAGAAGTTTTTCCTTAAACTTCAGAAAGTGTTCATTCAGTGAAGGAAGTTCACGCATCACTTCCTTACTTCATGTATATTCACTTGAAGGAATTACAAACGAAATAGGAGTTGATTCTGGTAAGATTTCGGTATAATTCCAGTGACAGTCCAGTAACAGTCCAGTGAAGTTCCAGTGGAATTTTTTCAGTAAATTCAAGCGCAGTTTTATATGTTGAGTGATAGTAACCATGCTGAGCTACTGTTGATTATAGAGGTGTTCTAATATCACTCTAGCTTAGCATCTTTTCGGTGGCGTGGCAATTTCCGCAGACTTGACAAGGTTCAAGCCTTTGCCGTAACGGCCATCAAGGGGTGATCTTAGAGTCGTGAGATCCTCAACAATAATGACTTACACAACATTCTTTTGAACGACATCCAAAATATCCTGGAGGATATGACCATATACAAAATCATCTATGAGAAATGAAATTACACCAAATTAGCCATAAATGAAAAGAATTTACATATTACGTAATAGATGCATAGCACATGAATCATTCATGATGCATGGCACATGCTCCATGCATGATGCAGTTATTTACTATGCAACAATTTCCATGAATGCATAGTACATACATACATATCACACACATGTCACATACATACTACATACATATATATTACAATCATAATACATGTCACATGTGACATATATTATTACATAATACATATGATACACATTTCACATAAGTACATATGTCATATACACATGTGACATATCACATACATAAATACATACATATTACACAATGCATAGTGCACACATACATATTATATACATAAATGATAAATGCATACATGCATGCATGGCACATGCACACATGCATGCATGGTACATACATACTACATAGTACATACTACATACATACATGCCAAAGAAAGTGATCCTTGAGTTTCCTTTATCAGTGGTTGAGTCTCATCCTCAAGATGGATGGTATCATCATGATTCTCATCATTCCCTCCACTAGAGGATCCCTTATGACTCTGATGTGTTGGGGCATCATGTGGATGAGTATCACATGAGATGATAGATGTGAAGGTGGGCCGATAGCTATGTAGATACTTTTTTTGCTTCCCTGTGAGCTACCCACTCGAGCTCATCCTTGATGTTAGCTGGCATAGGTTGCTTGCATGCTATAATGCCCAAGCCACTATATTTGGCAAGATGGCCTTTGATAGGATGTACCCCACTACCTCCTTTGTAACCACATAGGTTACATTTCCATCTATCACTTCTACCCAATCCAAATTTGCCCTGGTTAGAACCATATTTCCAACATTGGTTTAGGC
Organism: Ceratopteris richardii; assembly: GCA_020310875.1. Taxonomy (NCBI): domain Eukaryota; kingdom Viridiplantae; phylum Streptophyta; class Polypodiopsida; order Polypodiales; family Pteridaceae; genus Ceratopteris; species Ceratopteris richardii. The sequence goes on from CM035428.1 coordinate 152,171,577, forward strand.
ATGGTAAGAATGTGTGAGAAGCTCAAGAAGAAGGATGTGGAGGAGATAATAGTCAAGGCCATAAGAGAAGCAAAACAAGAGGCAAATAAGGCCTTTAATCAAGAGATGAGGAAAGCAGGAGAAAGCATAAAATCTCTTGAGGATCAAATAAAAAAAATCAAAGAAGACAGATGAATGGAAAGCTGAAACACACTATCTTCAAGAAGAAATTATCCACTTGAAGATCTCCAAGGAAGAGGGAGAAACTACCAAAATAGATGATCTAAAAGAAGAAATAAAGAATGAATGGAGGACAAACATCCAAGAGAAAGTTAGATAAGAAGTGGAATCAACCCAAAATAGTTGGGTTGAAGTTGTATACAAAATCATTAAAAAAGAGGTAAAGGAAGAGGCAATAAGAGATGAATACATCAAGATGCAAGACACACTTGAAGAGGAGAGACTCAGACAAGTCTGTAGACTACATGTGAGGATCACATGCCTTTTTGATGGAACATCTATTGAGGTTGATGCATCATAGATATGTCTTTAGCTAGGATATAATGATATGCCATTCACCCATGCATGGAGAGTTGGAAAAGATAACGCAAAACTCTGGAGCCTTATATACACATGAGGTCAACAGAGAAGAGAAGCGTTTTTTTCAAAATTTGATCCATACTAAGAAAAATCCCAGCTGAATATTTATTCATGGATGAGGACCTCACAAAAATGCAAATAGGGCATAGAAGGGCATGCATGCCTTAGATCTTATAGGCTAGGAGAGAAGGAAGGAGAGTCTTCTACCACAATGGAAATGTTTTCATAGATGGATGCCCTACTAAATAGGGGTTCATGGCCTAGAGACATCAACACATCAGGATATATCTCTTAGAGGATAATTTTGGAAGTGCAATGGAGCATTGTGTAAACAACCTGATTGTCTAGAGGAGCTATTGGATACACATGACTTTGTTTGTATCACAGAGACACATGAGAGCCCAGAGAGAGGTTTACCACATATAGTGGGATTTCAATTGGAGTCTACTTTTAGGACCACTACTAGTCATGGTATTTCATGTGGATCTGATGGGGTGGAAATTTTATTCAGAGTTGTGAGATCTTCCTCCTCCGGGACTTCAATGCATGTACACAGTCTTGACAATGTGAATGATATAATATGGAGTTGCTAGATATCTTGCAAATCTTAGACCTAGTTGAGATTGGGACTAGTAAATCATCGATTGATATGGGCCAAGACACTATAGGTTATGGTAAGCACCTTCTTGATTTCAGGAGTCTCCATCATCTCCTTATCTATAACGGGATGCATTGATGGCTAGGATCAAGCGCCTTCACTTGTTTTTTGCACGGTGGTGGATAGAGCATTATGGATTATATTATTGGGCCTCTTTTTGGAGTATCCATTATCCTTTCTCTCTCTGATGGTTGACATCCACTAGGGGTAGATCACACATACATTAGCTTTACTCTTCTCTCCCCTTTATCACGAGATCCCCTACCACTTGGACATCTACATACCACCATACACTTTACACACGAACTTTCGCATGCTTATGCACATTATCTTACTCACAAATACTCTCACTTGATCCACATGATCCTCTTGACACACTCACTTCACAGATAACATCTATCCTGCATGACTCAACTACACAGAGATTTCCCCACCATACAAATACCTTTCCTCCACACACTAGTACCATGCCCTAGAACAACTGATATCATGAGGAATGTCGAGCTAAGATAATGCCTTAAAGCCCTTGATGCACTAGGAGAGATTACACACAAATAGGCATAATGTCGCATGCAATCACTTACCCATTATAAAAAGTGAGAGTGGGAGGAACACCAGTATTGGGATATATACCACTTACTTATGAGTAGAGATTGTTCAACTATGTGGTGTCATTTACGAGAGAGGAGACAACCCACCCACATCTTGGACCCAAGGATATGGCATCGCTATGCAAACAGTCTATATTAGATTTTAGATGAACCAGTGATACATACGTCTCAGAGCTCATGTCTGATTACTTCGACTTTCTTCACAGAGAAGAAGGTGAGAAGAGCTATTTCACATCTACAACATGGGAGAGCTAGAGACCACTTTGATTTATAGGCTGAGCATCTTATACATGGCATGGAGGTATTGGCACCACTCATTACACACCTCTTCAATCGAGCATTGATTGAGGGGTTCCTAGCCTCATGGACAGAGCACACTATTGTGCATATTCACAAATCTTGGGATATGATGGACCCTAAGACTAACTAGACTATCATGATTGGCCCCATCCTAGCCAAACCCTATGGAGTGATTCTTGAGGAGGAGCTCAACAACATTGTTGAGCAAGAGAGTCTCCGAGCCCGAGAGCAGGTTGGCTTTTGACGTGCCTTTTCCACCATTGACCACATCTTCATTCTCAGATGTCTGATTGATCATGCATGAGTGAGGAAGAGGAGATTGCATTGCTGCTTCGTGAACTTCCCCAATGCATTTGATAGAGTACCTAGAGAGAGACTCTTCAAAAGGTTTCTTGATCTTGGGGTTATTTATGATCTTATTTGGGGGATCTATGCTTTATATGAGTGGGTATCTAGTAAGGTCTCTCTACACCTAGAGAGAGACTCTTCAAAAGGTTTCTTGATCTTAGGGTTATAGATGATCTTATTTGGGGGATCTATGCTTTATATGAGTGGGTATCTAGTAGGGTTAATGCTAGACAAGCACCTAAACTCCAATGATTCCCCTCACTTTTGAGGGCCTCTCTACACAAACTCCAAGAGAATGGAAGTATAGTTGCCGTCTAAACGCGAAGAAGAAAGACACGGATTTCGATCGATTCACCACCCAGCCGCATGTAGCTTTTTAATATATGCTCTCTCTCTAATTACCCACAAAGGATAATATCGCATGGCCTCTCAAATGAGTGCCACTTGGCACCCATGTGAGTATCCTTCTCAATAAATCCAAGAGGTGGTTCACACTTCTTCCTTAGGACTAATAATGGATACTCCATGTTACATTTCCTTCCCCTTAGCTCCATTTTTGCCCTCAAAAATGGTATAGGAAGATATGTGAGAAAGAGTGAATATGCAAAAGCAACCCTCCCACTATATCCCCATGTATGGCAATACATGGTCATATCTCCATTTTACTGTTTTCACTCATATGTTTTCGATCATCACAATTAGAAAGAGAGAAGAGTGTTGGTAAGGAAAAGATTTTTATTAATTTCCTTTGCTTCACCTTAAAAAATCTCGTTGATTAATAAACCAAATCAGCCATATTAAATCTGTCCAGTACTTTATCATGTACTTTTCTTGGGATAAATGCAAAGTATGCTGCTGCCTATCCCTTTTTATTCGCCTACCAAGAATATGCTCAACTTCTCTGGTTCCCCCGTATCCTTCCCCTTAAGAAGACTCTTGGGAAGGTAACCTAAAATTGGGAAACCGTCTTTGAAGGGTGCTAACCCGCTCCCATGTGGCACTATCTTTTGAACTATCTTTCCACTTTACTAGACACTCTTTATATAAGTGACTTCTTGTCCATTTCTCTGAAGTGTGTAGTATGCTCTCAGGCTCATGTGGAATAGATTGAACAGATATAGGCTCAACTACCTCACTATCTGGAATGAGGTTGTCAGATTCACCTAGCCTTTTCTTAAGCCGGCTAACATGAAAAACTAGATGGATTTGAATATTCTCTGGAAGTTAGACCTGCTAAGCCATCTTTCCTATTCTCTTAAGTATTTGGAAAGATCCACCATACCTGGGAGATAGTTTTGGACAAGGTCCCGTTTTCATGGTTTCAAATCTAGATGGAAATCTAAGATAGACCTGCTCTCCTACCTCAAAGTTGATGTCTCTCCTTTGAGGGTCAGCATAGGCTCTAGCCCTATCTTGAGCTCTTCTAATGCTGTCCTTAGCAAGCCTAAGCATATCATTCATCTCTTCCAAGAAGTTCTTTGCAGCTTGAACTTTCTCATTCTGCAATCCTATTGCATAAGGAGCTCTTGCTTGAAACCGAAATGGACTATGTCCAGTGGAAGAGTGCTTGGCATTGTTATATGCAAACTCTACTATAGGTAAGTACTCTTCCCAATTAGTTTGCCTTTCACTCACATATGCTCGAAGCATATCCTCTAGGATTTGGTTAAGCCTCTCTATTTGCCCATCCGACTGTGGATGCTCGATCATACTCATGCTAAGTTTCGTATCCAACCTTTTGAAGACTACTCTCCAAAAGTTGCTAGTAAACTTCCTATCCCGATCAGAAACTATGTCTAAAGGAAGACCATATAATCGGTATAGGTTCTCCACAAAAATTCTAGCCAACTCAAGTGTCTTCACTCTAGTGTGTGTTGGAATAAACCTAGCCATTTTGGTTAACCTATCCACAACTACCCAGATAGATTTGTGCCCTCTTTGTGTCTTAGGTAATCTGACTATAAAATCCATGGAGATACTCTCCCACTTCCCATTGGAAATATCCAATGGGTGGAGTAGTCCTCCAATCCTCAACCTCTCAGCTTTATTGACCTGCATTTAGTGCACTTAAGCACATACTCTAGGATGTCCTTATGAAGTCCAGGCCAATAAAAATACCTCTTAACAAGATCATAAGTCTTGTTAACTCCTGGGTGTCCTGCACTAGGTGTGTCATGACACTCATACAAAATATTCCGTCTCATCTCATAATCTCTAGGGACACACACTTTACCTTTATATAACAGATATCTATCATGGACACTATAATTCTTCCACTTGAATCCTTCTTGAGTACCCGTCGATACTCCATCCTCACTTGAAGCTCGTATATCACGATCCCCATTCTCTACGGCTTCCCAAATCTTGGAATATACAGGATCAAGCCTACATTTCCCTCTAATGAACTCAAGTAGCTCACTAGTGATCTGAGTAAAACTCACTCCATTGAGCATAGGCATGTGACTAAGTGAATCAACCACTACATTAAACTTTCCCTTCCCATACCTAAGCTCATAATCAAGCTTCTGAAGGGTCTCTACTCATCGGGCCTTATGACCTTTAAGGTCTATTTGATTAGAGGGCCACTTAATGCTCTCTTGATCAAACACTACCATAACTTTGGCACCATATAAATAATGACACCACTTCTTCAAAGCATGGACAATTGCATACAACTCCTTCTCATAGACGGAGTAATTCTTCTCAGCCGGTTCTAGTTTCTTACTCTCAAAAGCTACTGATTGATCATCCTGAACTAAAACCACTCCTATAGGGCACTCCTATAGCAAAATCACTCGTGTCAGTCTCAACCACAAAAGGTTTATTGGGATCTGCTATATGTAAAAGTGGAGCTGTAGCAATTACTACTTTCAGTCTATCCATACTTTGCTTCTGTTCATCTCCCCAATGAAAGGCCTAATAGAGTATATTCACAGTGGTCAATGGTCACATTGAGGTCATTGATTAATATCTTTATCTTAGGGTTACCTTTACATTGAGGTCACATACATTTTCGATGGCCCAGGCAGCTCATGATCGGGTCACTTGTGGATATGTAGCACTAGCATTGATGGAGAGGCAATGCCATTAGACATACTTTTAAGAGCCTTTCACAAAGGGCTGGCTTTTTGATACACTAGTCACACCCTCATTGATGTATGGATCATCCATTTGGGGGCGATGACTTGCATACCATATATGGACACTAGTGGAGAGACCCCATATACTCATGATTTCTAGGCTTATATGTAGCAAGCCATTAGTACCACATCATTTGAGCAAAGCTTGCTACACCCCCAATGATAGTCGAGGCTTTGTTCCAGGAAGTATGTTTGCTCCATAGACTCTAGGATATGGATAGTGTATGCATTGCACACATGGATTTTCTGGCATCACATGTTCTTGCCCTGGAAGGGGATACTTCATGCTAGTATGCCCAGACTAGGGATTGGTTGGCTAGTTATGGATTTGACATGGACCGAATACTGCCCATAGGGTATGATACACATGCTCCCACCTATTGAATCTCTCTACATGAGAGGGATAGGATCATATGTCAAGAGCTATGGTACAAATATATAAAGAGGACATGGATTTTACCTAGGGAGATACCACTAGTGAAAAAGATCCATTATCATGAGCTTTTTTTTTTGCCAAATTTCAGACCAAGGGTTTATTGAGATGCCTTAGTACATGAAGATCTATATGCCACATCACATACGAGTTGCTATCATGAAGCTTTGAATATCTTGACACCGATTAGATATTGAGAGAGGCCAAGCTAGTAGGACATCAAGAGAGGATCACATATGCCTAGTTTGCTAGATTGAGGTGGAGAGTGAGGAGCATTTGGTTATGTGATGTCTTGCATATGCTGAGCTTAGGGTACACTTCCAAATAGAGGGATCCTCACAACAGTGCATGAGGAGAGAGGATGAGTGTCATTTTGAATGATTTCTTATTGCTGCATACCATAGATGCATGACTCTGATACAACCTACATAGGGAGTGGATGAGGGTGTCCAACAGAGGATTACTGATTTCTTTCAGGGATCAAACCACTGTTGAACCCTAATGGTTGAGGGATCACTCTCAAGGAGGCAAAGACTCAAAGATCTAGGAGATGAATGCATGTCCATGGTATAGGAGACCCTATCTCTACCAACATGAGATATTGAGAATATGATTACTTCATGAGCAACGGATGGAACAAAGATGACTATCCACACCTTGGCATGTCATTTTCTAGAGGTTACTTCATCTGACACCCATGTATCAGATCCTTCGTCCACTCCAACCCATACTACCTTCTTAGCTCTATTCATTTTAGTTGCTTCTTTTGTAGCCCACACACACAGTATCATGGTAGTCCTTTCTTGTATTTCGTGGTCATTTTCTATGTGCCAGACCACATCATATTTAGCACATTGTTAGGATTTGATTTCAATTCACATTAGATATTTCTTTCTTATTATTACTATTTTGTATACAAATACTTTGTATATCACAGTTGTATATGGTTCTATCTCATAGGCCAACTGTGGCCTTTAGAATATGTTAATATAACTTTCTTTCTTTCTTTCTTTCTCTCTCTCTCTCTATCTCTCTCAACTCTTTATAGGTAGCTTATAGAAGAAAGCACGCTACAAGTCTCTGTGAACCTAGGAAGCCAAACACTTTGAAATGCCCTCTCCACGAGCTCAATTCAAGCTCAATTCCCTTTGAAACACAAGTCTCTACAACAGCATTGTGTTGCATACGTTACACAAACCATTGAGGTTGCAACTATGGGCAAGACACATCTATTGTGCTAGAGATGACCTTCGAATGTATGAGCCATGGCATCCCAACAAGCAAGGGGAACCCACCTCCAACTTTAGCCAAATTGACTACTACAATGCCTAGGGTGAAAACAAGAACTTGCACCTTCATCACATGTTTCTTGCATATACATAGTGCTACACCTCTATGCCTCTTTAATGTCTTCATCTTGCAATGAAACTTTGGAAGCATACCATGGTTTAAGTTTAGTAAACACTACAATATCTAGATACCTTTATCTCCTTTGTATTAAGATTGTAGTATCAATAGCCTTTTCGCTCCATATCATATACAATAAACATAAACCTTTCAGCCCTTGCATCCATCTTACCTCTCAATTCTTGTGGGACATGTGTATCATACACACCCAAATAAACTGATGTGTGAAAGGTCTAGTTTCCTTCCACTCCATGCCTCCTCAGGTTTCATATCATGAATCCTTAATGTGGGATACCTATTCATCAAGTATACAGTAGTAGATACACATAAACCTAGCATTTTTAGCCATGTACATATACTTCCTCTCTTTTGCCACATTATATCGGGGAGTATACCTAATGATTTGTCTCTTAATCTCATGGTCTTGTAAGGAATCACTAAAGACATTGGAGAAGTATTCTACCCCTCCATATGAACTTAGGGTTTTGATGTAGCAACATGTCTGCTTCTGAGCCTGAGCTTTTAACTTTTTGAACACATCAAGCACAACTGATTTTTCCTTTATACCATACTTTTCTTAAGTAATCATCAATGAAGGTTACAAAACACCTTTTATCTACAAGCAAGGCCTATATATACCACACCTCATCATGTTGTTGGGCTTCACTACTATGCTTCATAGCTAGCAAATTATCATTTTCTGAATTGGTTGGTGAGTTAGCATAGTTACCTTTTGCTTTGAAATTGTTCCCACTTTGATTTTACCAACAATCCTTGGCATGTCCTTGCTTGCCACAATTGAAACATCCATTTGAGATGGAGTAGTTGTTGATATATTTAGGTAGTGATGTGTGTGAACACTCTAGGATCGCCGGGGTGCTTTTTCCCCTCTTTAGGAGGTTTTTTTCCCCCGGCTTGTATATACACCTATTGCCCTAATGGTCTACTTCTCTTTGTACATTCTCTAGTAATACATTCAGTATTGTGTGTTTTGCTCCAAGCTTCTTCTCCTTCCTTGTGCTGTTTGCGTGCTTCTGTAGACGTCTATCTCCAACAATTGGTATCAGAGCAGGTCATCGCTTCATCTAGGGCACCATCGACACTCCTTCAATTGCAGTCTCAGAATTGCACGAATTTTGATGAGCATACTCAGCGTGTTTCTGAGATCGTTTCGGCCTCCAAATGCACTATCACAACGCTTGTGCATACTATTTTGTCTTTTTGTGCCAAAGGTATATACCAGTTTCTATTCTCCAGTATAAGCATCTTGAAGTCTGCGATAGGTCTAGCAGAATTCGTCTAGGCAGTTCTGTTCAACTTTTTGAGATACAGTCAATTTTTTGCATCAAGGTATTTTAGTCACTGGCCATGGCTGAAAGCTGTGATGTATTCCGTATGTTGGCTATTGAGGATAAGTTGGATGGTACCAACTACCCATTATGGGCTTATATGATGCAACATGTGTTGGTTGCAAAAGGACTGTGGAACATTATGCAGGGTGTCGAAAACGTCCTATCACACCTGTAACTGTTACAACTGTAGGTCGTGAAGCTGATGCAGAAGGTGTCGAAGATGGTGATATTCTGCATATTCCTGTTCGTGCTACGGTTTCTGCTGCACCTACTGTAGATTAGATTCACTGGGATGGTAGAGATGCCCAGGCACATGCATTGATAGCTTTGTCTATCAAACGTGCCATTATTCCTCACATTCGCTCTTGCAGAATAGCTAAGGATGCTTGGGATACAGTTACCACATTGTACCAAGCTAGGAATGAGGCTCGTGTTGCTTACCTCCGAAAACAGTTGGAGAGTGAGCACATGAATGAAGGTGATTCTATGGATAGTTTCTTAACGAAGATCAAAGACTTGAAGGAACAGTTGATTTCTACTGATGAGGTTATACCAGATAGCTCACTTGTGCAGACTGTTCTAAATGGTCATCCTGATTTATATCAGAGTTTTGCTTCTACTCTTCGATTCATGATGAAAGGCAATCCAAATGCCTTATCATTTGAGGAGTTATTTGGCGACGTGATTATTGCTTCTGGCATTTTATGTCGTGGGCTATATAAGCTCATAGACTATGAAAGATCTGTAAGTAATTCGACATGTACAGTACATGATTCTCAGGCTATGTCAGATGCAAAACTTTGGCATGCACTCTTTGGTCATCTGAATTTTGCTAGTTTGCTACACCTGTAGAAATCTAAAATGGTGTCCTCTTTGCCCAAACTTGAGGCACTTGGAAAACATGTTTGTGAAGGCTGTATTTTGGGCAAAATGCAGCGTTCCTCATTTCCAAAAGATGGTTCAGTTCGGGCTACTCAGAAATTGCAGCTTGTACATAGTGTGTCTGTGGTCCTATGTAGACACCTTCTTTTGGAAATTATCTTTACTTCGTGACTTTCATTGATGATTTTTCCAGGCATGCATGGGTATATCCACGTCTGAAGTGTTCATGTGCTTCAAACAGTTTTTGGCTTTGGCTGAAAATCTGTCAGCATGTAAAATAGGCACCCTTCATTCAGATCGAGGGGGGAATATATGTCTTCTGATTTTAATGCATTTCTGGTTGAACGTGGGATAAAACACCAGTGTATAGTGCTGTATACACCTCAACAGAATGGATTTGCTGAACGAAAGAATAGGTCTCTCATGGAGATGGCGAGGTGTATGGTCAAAAGTCAGGCTTTAACACATAGTTTCTGGCTTGAGGTTGTCATGTGTGCATCATATGTACTGAACAAGTGTCCCACTAAAGCGTTGCAATCTATCACTCCATATGAGGCTTGGCATGATCGCAAGCCATATGTTGCTCATCTGCGTGTTTTTGGTTGTTTGGCATATGCATTAGTGCCCGAACAACATCGTAGAAGGATGATAAAGTAGTAAAACGTATTTTTGTTGGGTACAGTTCTAAAAGTAAAGGCTATCCTTTGTATAATCCACATACTAAACACATTCTGGTTAGTTGTGATGTTGTTTTTGTGGACGATGCTATTCAGCCATTGCTTTCATGTACTAAGGAGACATCTGTTAGCTCTAAAGACATGTATGATACTTTGGTGCCTCTTTTTATAGGTGGACAGTCTAGTGCTGGTCCTAATGAGGCAACTTCTCAGCCTTTGCACGTTTCATGTGATGATGCAGATCATTCCATTTCTGATGCAAATATACATGATGCACTTATTGATGAGAGAGCTGATATTGAGCAGGCAAGAACTATGCCAAAATGGCTGGTGCAGACCTTGCATGACAACAAATTAGATGCACCTCTATCATATCGTACTCGATCAGGCTCTCATAGTGCCTCTTTTGCATCAGATTGCTATGCTATGGCTGCATCTAGTCTCTCTGATGAGACTAAGCCTGTTTCGTTTGATGAAGCATAAAATTCAGAAAATTGGATGGCTATGCAATCTGAATATGATGCAATAATGAAGAATGACACTTGGTCTTTATGTGACTTGCCTCCTGGCAAGAAGGCCATTGGCACTAAGTGGGTATACAAGCTGAAGCGTAAACTTGATGGTACAGTTGACAGGTATAAGGCTAGGCTTGTTGCAAAGGGTTATGCACAGGAAAGAGGCATTGATTTTGATGAGACCTTTGCACCTACATGCCGTATGACTATTGTTCGGAGCATCTACGCACTTGCAGCCCATCATGGTTGGAATGTACATCAGTTGGACATTAAAACTAAATTTTTGAATGGTGACTTGCATGAAGAAGTGTATGTTTTTCAGCCCATGGCTTTGTGTAGAAAGGGCATGAGAACTAGGTATGCAGGTTAAAGAAGGCATCATATGGTTTAAAGCAAGCACCACGTGCTTGGTATGAAAAGATACATGCCTATTTGATTGCACATAGTTTTGAGAACAGTCCAACTGAAAGCACCTTATATGTTAAGCGTGCTAATGATCGAGGTTCTCTGCTGGGGAGATCAGCTTAGCATATGTGCCTAGACAGGAGAACATTGTAGACCTTTTCACGAAGGCTCTACCTAGGGAGAAATTTGAAGCTTTCCGCAAAGATTTGGGCTTACTTCCTGTTGTGGAGTGATTTCCACATAGCTTGGCACTTCCTTATACTTGAGTGCCAGCTAGTTGTTCACCGCATCACTCCCAGGGGGGATTTGTTGATATATTTAGGTAGTGATGTGTGTGAACACTCTAGGACCGCTGGGGCACTTTTTCCCTCTTTAGGAGGTTTTTTTCCCCCGACTTGTATATACGCCTATTGCCCTAATGGGCTACTTATCTTTGTACAGTCTCTAGTAATACATTCAGTATTGTGTGTTGTGCTCCAAGCTTCTTCTCCTTCCTTGTGCTATTCACATGCTTCCGCAGACATCTATCTTCAACAGTAGGCTCTGCCTCCATAAATGCCTCCTCTACCTCAACCTCTACCTCTTTCTCTTCCTCTTGAGGATTGATCTTCATATTGGCTTGGTTGGATCCCTTGATAGCTTTGGCTACCTTGTTGGTACTTGCTTCTACCTCTTCCTCTTGATATGTCTTTGTAGCCTTTGCCTCTTCCTCCTTTGCCTACATATAAGAGTTGGTCTTGGCTGCCCTTTGACTTGTTGCCTCCATGGTTGAGGTCCTTGATCACCATGAGAGATGTAGTTTTGTCAAAATCAGGTAATGAGTAGGCAAAAAAATAAGAGCCCATCCTGAACTTGGAAGTATACAAATATGGGTGAAATTTCAACATATATTTCATGAAAATATAAAATATATGGCAAATATTTATGATACTTCTCATAAAAAATATATAGAAATTTAGGCCTCAAAATCAAGCTCTACATTTTGTGCACCTTTGCACTATCAAGAGGGAGCCTAACTTGGTAATTTATAAGAAAATGAGGGAGCATATATGGCTCCCCTTTAATCCCATATGCAAGGCATTGTGAAAGCCTATATTGGATTCCTCTCTTGGAGGTCCAAAAATGCTCCCCCTTCAATCCCATGTGCATCATCATGATCCTAGAGAGTTGTTTCATGCAATAATGCAAAACAAAAACCCCTTCTCAATGAAAACTTGCTGAAGCAACAAAGAAAAAAGGAGAGAGCTTTGTTTGTTTACATTTTATCCTCTTCTTGCATGCACAAAAGAGAGAAAAGAGCTCTCCCTTGAGAGATCTTCCTTGCTTGTGGAGAAGAGAAGGGGAAGTGCTTCTTGTAGGTGGGCTCAACAGTGCATAATATGTGGGATAAATGGAAATACAAATGCAGCCATCCCATGAGCTTCAAAAGAGGGGAAGGGAGATGGAGGGGGAGGAGAAGACTTGTCCCAGAGGTGCACATCCATTCACACCATATTTCCACAGAGAGGTACAAATGCCATACATCACACATGTCAAAAAATGATGATCCGGTGAGAGGGCTCATGCCTATGAGGACATAAGGATCCATCATGGATCAACCAAATTATCTCAGATCTATGAAAAATCCCTCTAGAACACCCCTCATCCAAGAGATACACATCATCCATGTAATTTCTAGTTACACAATGTGGTATATGGCTATCTCTCTCCATCCCATGGCAAAGCTACCCTTGTGGAAGTGGTTGGCATATCACTATATAGGCACCAGGTTGTCTATGGTCCTCTATTCACCAGTAGCCATCAAGTGCTAAAATCTCTCATGAAGGCTTTGGATCTTGGCAAGCACAACCCTCACTAAAGATCCTCTCGACTATCTAGTTGTTGTCAAAACATGATAGGCACAACCCCACCAAGGTCTACCAAGCCTTTCAAAGCAACATCCTGAACAACAAAACACATGTCCAAAGTCACACCTAGTGGTACTACAAATCATTAAGAGAGGAATGATCTCTCCAATAATCCCCACAACAAATCATAATATGACCTAATAAATTATTGCGGTCTTGGTCCGTTCCCATAATCCTCATAATACTGGGAATACACATAAAGAGAATGCCTCCTAAATCTAGCACCCTGAGGAGCTTCCCATATGAATGGATCACATCATCTCGCATAGAATACTCCCCAAAGACCCCCAAAAAATCCTACTCAAAGGCATATATCATCCCCTCCAATATGAACCACCCATACATGTTGTATAACCCCTTCCACTCCATTAACTAGGTATTCATAAGGATCTCGTCTCATTCCTTCACATGATGCCTAAGGTTATGGGAAGTAATGAGGTGGCATGATCCCCTAGAAATGAGTGAGGGTTGGTGTATGAGGGATAATCATATGCTTACACATGGACAAAGTACTCTTCCTTGACATAGTCCATGCAAATTGATAGGCATTAGAGAAGCTATCTTTTCTGATCATTGGGCTAGGCTTTGCCCCATGGGTGACTAATAAACAATGGGTTCAGGAAAGCCATCCATGATGAAGATATATGATATTGATGGTTGAAACTTGGGAAAACTCAATTTCAAGACAATGCTCTACTCTTGATTGCAAGATTTGGGAACAAGCTAAATGCTTTGCGAGTGAGAGGGAAATTCTTTTCATAAAAAAAGATTTCAAACTAAATAGAAGCTTTTTTCCACCTCATTTTTAAGCAACCTGCTCAAATGTTTAACCTTTTTCCAAATTAGAAAGCTTCCATGTAAAAAAATTGGGATTCAGGAGTGATTAGTGATGGATCAATCAGAAGAGGGTGGTGGACATAGTCTATCACCTATAAATTACTAGGTTGAAGGGGGAAGAGGGACATGATTCCTCTATGTTTAGGTTTTGCCTCTAGAGAGAGAAAGGAATTTCGTAACTAGCTTGGGTCAGAAAACTCAAAAATTCCAAAAAGTTTTACATTCAATGGCCCCCCTGTTGGAGTTTGAGGTCTACAAAAGCACGTGAATGTATTACCAAGAAGAAGAAGCTTGGAGCACAACACACAATATTGAATGTATTACCAAGAGATTGTACAAAGATAAGTGACCTATTAAGGTTATATGCATATATACAAGATGATGGAAAAAAACCTCCTAAAGAGGGAAAAAAGTCCCTCGATGGTCTTAGTGTGTTCACACACATCACTACCTAAATATATCAACAAATCCCCCCTGGGAGTGATGTAGGGAACAAGGAATTGGCACTCATGAATAAGGAAGTGCCAAGCTATGTGGAATCAATCCACAAAAGGAAGTAAGCCCAAAGCTTTGCGGAAAGCTTCAAACTTCTCCCTAGGCAGAGGCTTTGTGAAAAGGTATGCAATGTTCTCCAATGTGGGCACATATGCCAAACTGATCTCTCCAAAAGAGACCTCTCCTTGAGATAATGATAGTGCACCTCAATGTGCTTAGTGCAAGCATGAAACACAGGGTTCCTAACAATTGCCAACACGATCTGATTGTCAAAGAAGATGGTGGTGGCAGAAGATTGGCAAACACCCAAACCAACCATAAGGCATCTGAGCCACACACACTCAATAGTCATTGTGAAATCTGCCCTATACTCAGCCTCACAACTAGAAGTGGCCATAGTAGGCTACTTCTTGCTCAACCAAGATATGCATGCACTCCAAGCATGAAGCAAAAACCACAAGTGGACACACAAGTGTCATAGCAACCAGCCCAGTCAAAGTCAGAAAAAGCATGTAAATTTGGTGGTAGTGATCCCCCCTTGGGATAAAACAATCGAAGTAGCCGGGTACCACTCAAGTAGCGAAAGATGTCCCTAACCACCTGTCAATGCTTGACACCCGGGCAATGCATAAACCTGCTCATCTGTGAGACATCAAACTGAATATCTAGCTGAGTAACACATAAGTAAATCAAGCATCCAACAACCTGCTAATAGAGAATAACATCAAATGCATCTCCAACATCATGAACACTCAATCGCAAACGTGTTTCCATAGGAGTGGCAATGGGTTTGTAGTCTTCAAGGCCAAAATGCTACAATAATGTGTCAATATATTTTCTTTCTGGCATCAACTTGCATAAATTGAATGCCCAAATAATGATGCAAATGCCCCAAATCTGACATTTCAAATGAGGCATGCAAATCAGCCTTAAAATCAGCAATATGCTTCTCATCAGGACCAATGAATAGCATTTCATCAACATAGACAACAATGATCAAAAGCACATCATTTGCACACTTAACATACAAGGTGCTCTCAGTTGGACTGCTCTCAAAACCATGTGCAATGAGGTAGGCATGTATCTTTTCATACCAAGCATGTGGTGCTATATTCAAACCATATAATGCCTTTTTCAACCTCCACACTTTGTTTTCATGCCCTTTTTGCACAAAGCCACAGGGCTAAAAAACATACAATTCTTCATGCAAGTCATCATTCAGAAATGTAGTTTTAATGTTCAACTAATGTACATTCCAATCATGATGAGCTGCAAGTGCATAGATGTTACAAAGTGTATTCATTTGGCATGTAGCAGCAAAGGTCTCATCAAAGTCAATGCCTCTTTCTTGAGCATAACCCTTTGCAGCAATCCTAGCCTTATACATGTCAACTGTTCCATCAGGATTATGCTTTTGCTTGTATACCCAATTAGTGCTAATGGCCTTCTTTCCAGGATGCAAGTCACATAAAGGCCAAGTAGCATTCTTCATAATAACATCATATTCTGATTGCATAACAACCATCCAAGTTTTTAAATTCTATGCTACATCAAACAAAACAGATTCATTCTAATCACAAAGACTAGAGGCAACCATAGCATAACAATTTGATGCGAAAGAAGCACTATGAGAGCTGAACGAGTATGATATGACAAGGATGCATCTAATTTGCTATCTTGCAAAGTTGCATTAGCCATTTAGGCATAATTTTTGCCTCCTTTATATTAGTTCTCTCATCAACAACTGCATCATGTAAATTTGCATTAGAAATGGAATGATCTACATCATCACATGAAACCTATAAAGGTTGAGAAATTGCTTCATTTGGACTAGCACTAGACTATCCACCTATGAAAAGAGGAAGAAAAGTTTCATACATATCTTTGGAGCTCACTGATGTCTCCTTAGTACATGAAAGTAATGGCTGAGTTGCATCTTCCACAAAAACAACATGACGACTAACCAAAATGCATTTAGTCTGTGGATGATACAGACGATAGCCTTTTCTTTTAGAATTGTACCCAACTAAAATACATTTAACTGCTTTATCATCCAAGTTCCTACATTGCTGTTTAGACACTAATGCATATGTGAGACATCCAAAGACACGCAGGTGAGCAACAAATGGCTTGGGACCATGCCAAGCCTCATACGGAGTGATAGACTGCAATGGTTTAGTGGGAAACCTATTAAGTATATATGTTGCACACATAATAACCTCAAGCCAGAAACTATGTGGTAAAGCCTGACTCTTGACCATACACCTTGCTATCTCCATGAGTGACCTATTCTTCCTATCGACAACTTCATTTTGTTGAAGTATATATGGCACTCTACATTGATGTTTTATCCCACGTTTAGCCAAAAATGCATTAAAATGAAAATACATATATTCCCCCCCTCGATCACAATGGAAGTGTTAGAATGTAATTTTTGAAGTCAAAAGGATTTTGTAAAACAGATAATTTTTGTACATATGATATCAGAATGGTGCAAAAATGAGGAAGAGTATTTCTCATGGTCCATTAGAAGTTATATATTTTTTAGAGACTTTTTAGAGCTCTCAAACTTAATTATTTTTAGATTCAAAGTTGAAAGGACCTAATTTCAAGTGTGAACACACATGGACACTTGAAAAGTATAAAGATCAAAATCTTGTATTATGAAAGGGTTGCTGATCATTTGTACTTATTGAATACTAATTTGAGAGCTCTTAGCAAAAAATTGTGTTTTCTCTCTTTTCTCTAGTTTCCATGGTTGAATGTGAATATTATTCTTGTGTTTTTCATGGATCTTGTTGGTGAGACTTATGTATTACTGAGTGAATCTTGTGAGGAAAGGATTCTTTCACAATATTTAGTGAATATTTGCAAGAAAGTAGTGTTGATGGTGAAGAAAACCATTTCTATCAGAATCGTGATTATTTCATCATGATGATACATGTACATAAATTTAATTATGAGTTCATATTTGGAATCTAGATGGAAAATAGCATGCTTTAGACATAAGAATCATAGAAATACTTATTCCAACCTCAAGATATCTCAAACCTTAGTTTTTAACTCCTTCAAGAAGATCTCATATAATATGGTCTTTTCTTGCAATTTCTTGGATCCCATTGGTACTAGAAGGGGATGTGGTCTTAGTATACTTCTCGGATTGACATATTAAAGATGTTGTTTATGCTTATCCTTTATAATATGATGATTGAAGAGGACAACTCCAAAGTATAACAAACAGGAGGGTGCCCATTTTACATGCTGACAAGTTTTCAACCAAAACCAAAAAATGTTTAAAGCACATAAACACTTTAGAATTCGCTTTTAGTGGATATACCCATGCATGCTTGGAAAAATCATCAATGAAAGTCACAAAGTAAAGATACTTCCCAAAAGAAGGTGTCTGCATAGGAGCACAAACATCAATGTGAACAAGCTACAATTTTTGAGTAGCTCAAACTGAACCATTTTTTAGGAAGGAGGAATGCTATATTTTCCCCAAAATACAAGCTTCACAGACATCTTTACCAGGTGCCTTAAGTTTGGGAAAAGAGGACACCATTTCACATTTTTCTAGGCATAGCAAACTAGCAAAATTCAGATGACCAAAGCATGCATGCCAAAGCTTTGCATATGACATAGCCTCAAAATCTTGAACTGCACATGCTGAATCATTCATAGATTTTGCATAATCTATGAGCTTATATAGTCCATGACACAAAATGCCAAAAGCAATAATGACATTGCCATTTGATAGATCATGGACTGTACATCTATCATCAACAAATTTCACAAGCAAGTTGATCTTGACTCATGCTGAAATTGATAACAGATTTTTCTTGATCCTTGGCACAAATAAAGTATCTAACAATGTAATCTTACCAACTCCCATAATAGGATAAGAGGAGTTGTTGGTTCATGTAACAATATTTGCTGTAGGGGCATGCTCAAGTGAAGTGAAGAAACTGCACTGCGAGGTAATATGTTTGGTTGCCCCACTACCAAAGTACCAAACATTTGAGTCTACTCTAGACATACACTGTTCATGAGAAGATGGGTCATAAATTCAAACAATAGTAAACACCCATTCTTCATTTTGCACAAGATTTGTAGACTCTAATTTGGATGTAGAGGCTTCTTCAACAACCATTCCAACCTCTTTTTTCTTTACCTCTTTTGCAGCCAATTTTTGACAACTCTTTATGACATGATTATTTCCTTTATGGTATTTACAAAGCAATTTCTGCTTTTCTATTTTTCTTCTTGTCTAGGACATCCTTCTTTGATTGTGTAGAATTAGTAGATTTCTGCTTACTAGTAGATGATCTCCATTTACCTTTGTCTTCTCACTAGCCAGGAAAGCTTGATCTGCAACATGCATAATGGACCTCTTCTGCCTACACTGATCTTCCTGCAACAAAATAGAGACTAACTCCTCAAATGTTAAAGCATTTGGATTGCATTTCATCATCAATCGAAGAGTAGAAGCAAAACTCTGATATGAATCTGGAAGACCATTTAGAAGAGTCTACACAAGTGAACTATTAGGCAAGACTTCATTAGCGGAAATCAACTTCTCGTTAAAATCTTTGATCTTTGTCAAAAAACTATCCATGGAATTTCCTTCATTCATGTGCTCACTCTCCAACTGTTTTCAGAGGTAAGCAACATGAGCCTCATTCCTTGCTTAGTATAAAGTGATAAGTGTATCCCAAGCATCCTTTGCTATTCTACAGGAGCGAATGTGAGGAATAAGGGCACGCTTGATAGATAAGGCTATCAATGCATGTGCCTAAGCATCTCTACCATCCCAACAAAGGTGTTGTACAATAGGTGCAGTAGCAACCATAGCAGAAATAGGAACTTGAAGAATATCACCATCTTCAATGCCATCTGCATCAGCTTTAGTAACTATATTTGTAGGTGTAATAGGATGTTTTTCAACATCTTGCACAATATTCCACAATCCTTTTGCAACCAATACATGATGCATCATATGAACCCAGAATGGGTAATTAGTACTATCCAACTTATCCTCAATAGCCAGCATATGGAATACATCACTGCTTTCAGCCATGACCACTGACTAAAATACCCTGATGCAAAAAAATGACTATATCTGAAAAAGTTGAACAGAACTATCCTATCGTCTTCTGCTAAACCCGTAGCGGATTTTGAGGTGATTCATATTGGCGAACGGAAATCTATATATATCTTTGATAAAAAATATGAAATTGCCTACATAGGCACTACGATAGCACGTTCAAAGGTCAAAACGAGCTCATATCGCAATTTCAAGATGATAAAGCGAAGCAATTTTGAACTCGTAATCGGCTTGAGTACGCTCACTAGATTTTGTGCGGTTTTGGGACTATGATCAGAGGGGTGTTGAGATGCCCTAAATGAAGCAACGACCTACTTTGATACCAATTGTCCGAGTTTGAGGTTTGTAGAAGCACACAAGCAACACAAGGAAGAAGAAGAAGCTTGGAGCACAACACACAATACTGAATGTATTACCAAGAGAATATACAAAGATAAGTGATCCATTAGGGTTATAGGTGTATATACAAGCCGGAGGAAAAAACCTTTTAAAGAGGGAAAAAATTGCCCCAACAGTCCTAATGTGCTCACACACGTCAATACCTAAATATATCAACATCCCCATCCACTTTTTAGGACCAAAAGTGCTATTTTTAACTCTTAATCTAAAATTTGTGCATGAAGGGACCCGAAAAAAGTGGCTTTTTGAAAAATAACTCAAAATAGATTTTTTCCCCTCCTAAACCTTAGGTTTTCATACCTAGGTCCCAAAAATTCATCTCTTTGCACTAGTTTCTCTCCCTAACATACCATTGAAGCTCTTATGTCTACATTCTTTTTCTCTGCTAAGGTGCATGGGTGTACATGAACCCTCTGGTGTTGGCCCTCACCATGTTAGAGATTGTGGAAACTTGGATCTTCATTGGAAAGGAAAGTTATTAGGCTTCAAAAATCTCAAAAGTAGTGGGATTGTTGCCATTGTACATGTTTTTGCAATGTCAAGCATGAAATCGGAAAACTCAAACAAAATGAGATATTCTATTAATTGTAAGTATTAATCTTTAGTATTGATTGATTCTTGTTCTAATTTCTTTATTTACCCTATTAAGATGTGTTTTTTTTGTTGAATACATATTTCCTTCTACTGAAGCAACCACTTCATAGGCTTACATGTACTTTCAAAGCATTGCATGCACATGTTGTTCACTAGTCTTTCCACAAGTTGTTGCTTAAGTTTTACATGAGAGAGTTTTATTTCACACACATATGTTGTACCCCCTTCATCAAATGCTTTTGGCAGGTTAGAGATGATTAAGGTAGATTCTCTTTTCAAACTCGAGTGGCCACAGTCTGATATATGGTCCTTGATATCTTTGAAGCATAACATGGTGACAGATATACATAATTCTTTATAATTCACGAAAGTTTCTAGATCTATAGGATTACATTGGTGTGTTCCTGTTCATTGTTTTGTACATTTATTTTAGAAATTCACACTTCTAGAGACTTCAACATATTCATGTGTAAACATATCACATATGAGCAAGTGCATGGTTTACTAGGTGAAACTTGGGAATTATAGAAGGATGCACCAAAGGGGATATATATCTTTGTAAAATGGGTGCAACATGCATAGGATTTTGATATTTAAAACACCGTACTTCATTTTACATTAAATTTTATTATGATCATTGGGTGTGTAAACTTGGTGAATGGATACCATTATAAAATTATGAGGGTTCTTTACTTGCATTTGAAATTAAGATAAGTTTGCCCAACAACTAAATGGAAGTCATTTCAATGAATCATCATTGGACCTTTCCAACATGAGAGAACATCTGGTAATTATGGGATTTGAGGATCTACATCAATAGAAGCTCATAATAAAAGGGCATATGGTAAAAGAATTATGGTAGTTTTTCATTTATTTATACAAATTATTGTATTCAAATAAGATATTCAAAGTTGTTTATTTGTCTACATATCGATAAGAGGTTGGAGGATAAAATTAAAGTCCATCATGATTGGAGTGTAGATAGAACTCAACTTGCATTGTCATAGTGCATGAACTATCTGAGTACTCAAGTGTACACATAACCCATTTTTCATTCTCATAATCCTTCCTCTACCTCAAGATTTCATGCACATGCAAAAAATGAAAATTGTAAAACTCTTTGATCTCAATATGATGTGTAAATTGTTCAATCATTGTTTTTTTCCATGGCAGTATTACAATTTTAGAATTTCAAGATTTCTATTTTTTCTACTACGTAGATGTGATTGTTCTTATCATGTTATATGGTTATCTATTTAAACTTTTTATGAGCCAATTTTTTTTCTAGGAGTTATGCGCATGATTTTTATATTTACAACTGTTATTTTTACCTTAAATGGGTCCCACTACCTTGAAGAAATTAATAAAACTATAAAAGCAAGCCATATAGTTTCATTTCTCATTTTTGTAACGAAGAAGACCTTGAAGCACTCCTTGAGCAAGAACATCATAGCAATCATGTTGCATACATGTGCAATGGCTGCCTCCACCTCTACTACCCCCTGTTCCTCAAAAACTCTTCAATGAGTTCTTGGAATCATCTAAGTACAAAGGTCAAACACATTTGTATGACCCTGTATCTAGAGTCCTAGATCTTAACAAGAGAATCCAACTTAATTCTGATGTGCTCGAGGAAACCATAGACTTCCTTGAGTACATCTTGTGCTACTCTATAGATATCCCACCTTAAGAGGATAAGTGGGTCTCATGTGACCTTTTGATCTACATTCATAAAGGTTATGAAGCTTTTATGAAGTGCCTCAAATGCTTCATGGCAATTATTGGCAATGCAGGGCACTTGTTAGCTGATACTGTGCCCTTAATAAAACACTATAGCAAAAAGAAGAGGATTGGTACTAGGTACATTTTTTTACATTGCCACAACAATGTTCATTATCAATGAGGAGCCTGAGCCTGCACCCATGGATCTCCCCAACCTTGTCATAGGTGTTGAGCCCATAAAAGTCATATTGGTCAAACACAACTGTAGTCAAAGTCAACCACAGTCAAAGTCAAAAGGCCAAAGTCAAACCGATCAAAGTCAACAAAGTCAAGGTCAAAGTCAACAAGTGCAAAGTCAAAATGCTAAAGTGCAAGTGTCAAAGTGCATAGGTGCATGACCATGGGAGACCAGCGGAGGTTGGGACGTTTCCTCACGGTAGCGTATGAGAGACGAGAACAGTCGATACAGCCCACACATCAGACACGGGTGAGTACCCAGCAGACCATTACTCAGTTCTTTCAGATGGGCTACATCAGAGGACCCACCTTCTAGAGGCATAGGGCTCACACTCCAGCAGGCAGCGGCACAAAGAGTGCGACGTCGACCACATAGGGCTGGATTCAGACGACCACGACTATACCAGGAGGATATCTCACGCATCATGATAGCCCACGACCACATGATGGAGCATAGACGCACCATCACCACCTGGGTAGCCTTCCTTCAGGAGGCACTCACACCGTCACCGATGTACCACATACTCCACCCACCTCCATCCATTATCTGTAGTTAGGATATACATATTCACTCCTATCATGGGGGCCCCATGTATTAGGTGGACATTATCTGCAGAGTCAGAGCCACATCTCCCCACACACCACTACATTATCCCCACTACCTCTCCATCACTCGATACACTATCATGTGGTTATTTCGATCCTTTTTCAGCCTACACAGTTTTGTGTAGCTAGTACTATTCCATTTTATTTCTACACGAGTTACTACAGTTGTACATGGTTTTGTCTCATAGGCCAAGTTTGGCCTTCAGAAGACGTTAATATCACTTTCTTTCTTTCTTTCTTTCTCTCTGTCTCTCTCTCTCTCTCTCTCACACACACACACACACTCCCCCCTCTCTCCCCTCCCTCTCTCTCCTTTTTAGGGTTTCGCTGGCCGGTTTTTAGGGTTTCGCCATCATATTTGCTACCTTTTTTAGGGTTTCGCCATATCCTCCTGCTTTTTAAGGTTTTGCAGGTCTGTTTTTAAGGGTTTTTTTTAGGGTTTCATACTGTTTTTAGGGTTTTGCTCGCCTGTTTTTTGGGTTTCGCCATCATATTTGCTACCTTTTTTAGGGTTTCGCTACATCCGCTCTGTTTCTTAGGGTTTCGTAGGTCTATTTTTAGGGGTTTTTTAGGGTTTTTTTAGGGCTTTGCCACTCTGTTTTTAGGGTTTTTTTACAGGGTCAGCTGAAACCCTAACTGTTTAAACTGGTAAAATTGAAACCCTAATTGCCCGAAACGTTAACCAGGCCTCTCTGTTTCTCATAAATTCTAAACTGATTAGGATTGCAAAAGCCTGAAGTGGATCATCTCTTTGGGCCTCAACAATTTGTCGGTGGACATGGCAAAACTCGAGAAGCAGGATATGGAGGAGATGATAAATAAAGCCATAAGAGAAGAAAAAAAAGAGGCAGATAGGGCTCTTAATCAAGAGATGAGGAAGGCAACAGAAAGAATAAAAGCTCTTGAGGATCAAATCAAACAACTCAAAGAAGACACGAATGAATGGAAAGCTGAAACACACCGTCTTCAAGAAGAAATCATCCACATGAAGATCTCCAAAGAAGAGGGAAAAATTACCAAAATAGATGATCTGAAAGAAAAAATAAAGAACGAATGGAAGACAAACATCCAAGAGCATGTTAGCTCAGAGGTGGAATCAACCCAACACAGTTGGGTTGAAGTCGTACGCAAAAGTATTAAAAAAGAAGTAAAGGAAGAGGCAATCAGAGATGAATACATCAGGGTGCAAGACACACTTGACGAGGAGAGACTTAGACAGGTCCGTAGACTACACGTAAGGATCACAGGCCTCTCTGAAGGAGCATTTGCTGAGGCTGATGCATCACATATATGTCGTCAGCTAGGATATAGCGATATGCCATTCAACCATGCGTGGAGAGCCGGAAAAGATCACACAAAACCTCGAGCTCTTATATTACACATGAGGACAGGATAGAATCACTTTTTTCAAAAAGCGATCCATACTAAGAAGTCTTCCAGGTGAATCTTTATTCATGGACGAGGACCTCACAAAAATGCAGATACGGCACAGAAAGGCATGTATGCCTCATATCTTACAGGCAAGGAGAGAAGAAAAGAAGGGCTTTTACCGCGACGGTAGAGTCTTTATAGATGGAAGCCCTATCAAATAGGGATACACGGCCTATGAGGCAACACCACACCAGGAGTCACCACTCAGGGGAGCAGTGTGGAACTGCAACGGAGCACTTTGGACACGGACAAACCAACTGGAGAAGATCCTAGATATGCATGACTTTGCTTGCATCATAGAGACTCATGAGAGCCCAGAAAGAAGCCTCCCACACATTGTAGGTTTTCATTGGGAATCTGCATTCAGGGCCACGACAAGACAGAGAACAACACGAGGGTCCGGGGGAGTCGCCATCATATTTAGATAGGAGATACAGAGCCGGATCCACATCATAGGTAGAGATGAGGAGGCACGATACATGTGGGTTCGCATGGAGATAGCACCGGAGAGCTTGGTCTACATTGCCATATGCTACTTCCCACCAGGGGGATCCAGATATGCAGGATATGACCATGGGGGACCGACTCTGGATAGAGATTCACCATACACAACACTTTCGTATGAGATACTACATTACAACACCCTAGGTGAAGTCTTCCTCATGGGGGACTTCAACGGCCGCACCCAGTCACATCAGTGCGAGTCATATGCTATGGAGCATCCACAGATCATGAGGAGCAGAGTTCCAGACGAGACTAGGACCAGCAGAGTATCAGCGGATATGTGTCTGGACACCCTGTTGCTTTCTGGACTTCCGCAAAGCCTCCGACAGAGTTCCCAAGGAGCGGCTCTTCAGACATCTACACGATATCAAGGCTCCAGAGGAGATGATATGGGGGATCTACGCCTTATATGAGAGAGTATCAGGTAGAGTCAGATGCCCAGGCGGTCTATCCGATTCACTTGCTAGCACCATCGGGGTGAAGCAAGGGTGCCCCCTCTCACCCACCCTTTTTGGTTTATACATTGACAAGATAGTGGACTTCATATGGAAGCAAGGAGGAGAGGGCATTGAGGTACGAGGGACCACTATCCACATTCTTTTATATGCTGATGATATTGTGCTCGTTTCAGAGTCTGCACAGGGTCTACAACGTCACCTACACGGCCTAGATGATTTTTGTACACATAGAGGATTATCAGTGAACCTTGGTAAAACCAAGTTTTGATCTTCCATACATCAGCTCAGGTGAGGAGAGACAGTTCTTTCACAGCGGCAGGCGGACCCATCGAGGTAGTTGGTTCATATGTCTACTTGGGAGTGACTTTCACAGCAGCCTCTCGGGTTTTCTCCATGTCTCAGGCAGCCCGTTATCGCATCACACGTGGATACGCAACGCTAGCTTTGATGGAGAGACAATGTCACTAGGCATATTTTCAGGAGCCCCGCACAAAGGGATGGCTCTTCGACACTTTAGTTACCCTAGCACTCATGTATGGTGTAGCTATATGGGGACCGGGATTAGCCAGATCATCATGGGCAGCATTGGAGAGGCCGCAGATTCTCATGATTGCTAGAGTCATCCGCAACAAATCTTCGGTACCCCATGATATCATCAAGGTAGAGCTTGCTGCCACACCAATGCTAGTAGAGGCACTCTTCGAAACAGTATGCCTATTACACAGGATCCAGAGCATGGACACAGAGCGCATCACTTACAAAGCTTTCCAGGCATCACGTGACATAGCACTAGCCGGAGACACCTCATCATGGTATGCACAGACACTGGATTGGCTTGCCCTCCATGGTTTTGACATTGACAGACTACCACCAATACAGTACGACTCCCAAGCTCCCACTTATTCTCTCTCCCACCAAGAGAGAAATAGGATCATCCGTCAGGGGATATGGCATACATACATACAGAGGACATGGATCAGCCCAGGGAGGACATTGACACCGAAAATGCTTCACTACCGTGAGCATTTTCTACGGATTTCAGACCAGGGCTTCATTGAGACTCCACGCTACATGCAGACATACCTACCACACCACCTTCAAGTCATCATCGGGAAGCTTCTAGTTTCATCACATCTGCTCAAGATCGAGAGGGGTCGGGCTAGAGGAGTCCCTCGAGAGGAGAGGTGATGGCCAGTATGGCATACAGAGATAGAGAGTGAGGAGCACCTTGTTATCAGATGCCCGGCATACTCGGTCCTACGAGCACAGTTCCAGATAGAGTCACTCAGTTGTGCATGACCACTGCATACCAGCAGAGGATGGGGCATTTCCTCATGGCTCCATATGAGAGACGAGATCAGATGCTAGAGCCTACACACCAGACATGGGTGAGTACCCAGCAGAAGCAGACTATTACTCAGTATTTTGAGCGCGTTGGTCCACATCGGATGGACCCACCTCCCAGAGGCATACGGTTCACACTCCAACAGGCAGCAGCACAGAGAGTGCGACGCCGACCACATTTGGTTGGGTACCGACGACCACGACTCCACCGGGAGGATATCCCACGCATCAGGATAGCCCACGACTACATGATGGAGCACATGCGCATAGCCACCACTTGGACAGGCTTCCTCCAGGAGGCACTCCTACCACCGCTGATGTACCACATACTCCACCCACCTCCACCCATCATCAGCAGTTAGGGTATACACATTCACTCCCTCATGGGTCCCCCTTGTATCAAGTGCTCATTATCTGCTGAGCCAGAGCCACGCTCCCCCCAAGCACCATTATTTTATTCCCACTACCTCCTCATTACTAGGTACACCATCCTTTGTTGTTTTCCGCCTACACAGTTTTGTGTAGCAAGTATTTTTTCCTTTCCATTGCTACACAGAGATTACCACAGTTGTATATGATTTTGTCTCATAGGCCAAGTTTGGCCTTTGGAAGACGTTAATATACCTTTCTTTCTTTCTCTCTCTCTCTCTCTCTCTCTCTCTCTCTCTCTCTCTCTCTCTCTCTCTCTCTCTCTCTCTCTCTCTCTCTCTCTCTCTCTCTCTCTCTCTCTCTCTTTCTCCACTCCTTTTATACCCATTTGCGGTACTCACACTTTATTTTCCTTTTGGGGTCACAGTGGATTGGATCATACTGATGTATATGTTTTGTCTCATAGGCCGATTTTAGCCTCTAATAGACGTTAAAAAGTCTTTCTTTCTTTCTCTCTCTCTCTCTCTCTCTCTCTCTCTCTCTCTCTCTCTCTCTCTCTCTCTCTCTCTCCCCCTAAAGCAATAAGATCCACCTTCATTCGCAAGAGTGGTTCTGAGGGGGCTTGAAGGTCTGCCTATTCACTTGGATGACGATCTCACACCCATGCACGTAGCACATCATCACGCATGCATGCCAAGAGTACACAAGGCTCGTAGAGGAGGGAAGAAGGCTTCATACAGAGATGGTCGGGTCATCATTGATGGCAAAGCCATACTATAGGGATTCACGGCCTTTGAGACAATTGAGGAGATACATCTTTGAGTTTGGAACTGCAATGGCGATTTACGGACACATCCAGAGAGGCTTGAGGAGGTGAGCAAAGATAGAGATATTATTTTGCTGACAGAGACACATGAGAGTCCCGATAGGAGCCTACCTCGGGTGCATGCCTTCAAGTGGGAGTCTACACACAGAGATTGTACATGCCACCACACTACGAGAGAATCAGGGGGAGTAGCGATACTCTTCGAAGATGGACTTCAAAGAAGGATATAGATCATTGCACGGGACTCATAGGCCAGATACCGTTGGGTCCGATTACAGCTCTCACAGGAGAGGACCATCTACATTGCACTATGCTATTTTGCACCTTCTGGTTCCCGATTCTCCATCATGGATCAGGACAAGGGCTCACCTTACACTTGTCTATCAGAGGAGATCAAGGTGTACTCTACTCTAGGGGAAGTCTTCCTCATGGAAGACTTCAATGCCAAGACGAGCAACAATTAGTGCGAGGCTTTTGACCCAGGGGATCCAGTCATATTACCCATTGTACAAGAGGGATCTACGGCACGAGTTTCAGCTGATTCTACACACACACACTCTCTACGGTACCCACCTACTCGGATTCGGGTCTAGACATTGCTTCATTATTTATAATGGGATGAGATAGTGGCCTACCTCGGGGGGATTGACATGCATACTACACTCAGTTACAGATGGAGGAAGGATCGTAGATTATATCATGGGACCCAAGGAGGAAACCCACATACAAACTTTCTTCACCATCCCACCTATACCCATTCGGGCAGATCAAGCATATCTTGCACTATCCCTCAAGGGGGATATCCACACACACACAAACACAAACACACACACACACACACACACACCCTCATGACACGTCCCCCACACACTACCATCCACTTCACACACGAGCTTGCTCACATATACTCAGCCCGAGCTTAGGAAAGTCTTCTTTTGCTTCATCCTGACACCCCACTACCTATACTTACCTCACATATAGCATCCATCCTTCAAACATCCACCATCGGTTCATTCCCGCACACCACCCATTCTAGTCACACAGCTTCCCTTGGGACCATGCCCCAGCATCCTTGGTATGATGATGAGTGTAAGAGTTTCCATCGTCGACTACGAGCTCAGAGACCATTGGCAGAGATCACACAGATGGAGGCTAGAAGACATATGAAGACCCCCACACACCGAAAGAGACGGGCCTTCGAGGAGGCACAAGAGCTTGAGCTATATCGCTTACTTATGAGAAGGGATTGCATTGCTGCATGACGCACTCTACGAGAGCCACGTTCAATCACACCTATTGGAGATCCGCAGATTTGGCACGAGTATTCTGAGAGACTATACGAGATACCTAAACAGCCTCCCATTCCGCAACCACTTGGACCCCATCCTACTCGTTCCTCTTTCTTCACAGCAAAGATGATCCAGAGGGCCATTGAGCGGCTAGAGCATGGGCGTTCGACTAACCACACAGGACTGCACAGTGAGCACCTCTCATATACTGCCTCCACTATATTGATTGCACATGTATTGGATCGGGCTATAGGGGAGGGCTTCCCAGAGGAGTGGATGAGGAACATATTGTACCCATCCACAAATCTGGCGATACCTTGGAACCAAGGAACTACAAGAGTATCATGATTGGTCACACATTGGCCAAGCTTTACGGGGCATATGTGGAGATGGATTGGCTACGAGCACGTGATCATGAAGGTTTCCGACGGGCTTTCTCCACTATTGATCACATCTTCATTTTGCATTGCCTCATTGATGGGGCAAAGGTGCGGAAGAAGATATTATATTGCTTCCTTGTGGACTTGTGCAAAAGTCTTCGATACTGTGCACGGGAGAAGCTTTTCCGGCATCTCCAGAGCTTGAGGATACCATCAGAGATGATTTGGGCCATCTACACACACTATGAGCGGATGACTAGGAGGATTCGATGCCTGGGGGGACTATCAGAGGCCATTGCTGGCACAGTTGGTGTTAAGCAAGGCTGCCCACTCTTTCCCACTCTATTCAGGCTCTACATCGACGAGATTGAGGACTGCATCCTACAAGTTGGCGGTGAGGGTGGAGACCTAGCAGGTATACATGTACATATTCTATTATATGCTGATGGTATTGTATAGATTTCAGAATCCACCGAGGATCTAGAGCCCCACTTGGGTGCCTTGGATGAGTTTTGTACACAGAAAGGACTGACAATAAACATTAGCAAGACCAAGTTCATAATCTTCCACCCCTCTCCGACAGTGCGAAATGCAACACACTTCACACTAGCTGCTGGACCGATAGAGGTGGTCACCTCATATGCCTACCTAGAGGTGACATTCACGAGCCTACTTGGTCCCTTCAGTATGAGACAGGAAGCCTCTGACAAGCTCACACAGGGATATGCAGCTTCAGCCAGGTTAGAGAGGAGGTGTCATCAGGCACCCTTCCAGGAGCCCCGCATGAAGGGATGGCTATTTGACACACTCGTCACACCAGCTATGATGTATGTAGCGACAGTTTGGGGTCCAGGTCTCACAGCCACCCAATGGAATGCCATTGAGAGGCCGCAAGTACGCATGATCTCATGGCTAGTATGTGGGAAACACACGCTACCACATGGCATCACCAGAGCAAAGATGGCCACACCTCCCATGGTAGTAGAGGCACTATTCCAGACGATATGTTTCATTCAGAGGATGAGGGAGCTCCTAGCAGATAGACTCACATGAAGAGCATTTGAGGTGACGATACAAGCCTTTTGAGTCAGGGTATGAGAGAGCTTGGTATTCTCAGGTTAGGGCGTGGTTTGATGGACATGGATTTGATATGAACAGACTACCACCCTTCCAGTACGACCTAGACTCTCCCCACGTTCGCCCCTCACGTAGTGAGAGGAACACTGTGCTGAGGCAGCATCTCTAGCGGCTATACACTAGTCAAACATGGTTAACTTCCGGCCTTGGATCCATAGTCACACTATCGAGATCAATTCTTGAACTTTCTAGCATTATGGGTTCATCCACATATCACACTACATGGACACATACATGCCTCATAGTTCGAGGGTAGCGATTGGCAAGCTCAGGGTATCATCACACCAGCTAGAGATTAAGGCTGGCAGAGCAGAAGACACCCCTAGAGAGGTGAGGATTTGCTGTATATGTGCGGTAGCGGTAGAGGATGAGGAGCACTTTGTATGCTGATGCAAGGCATATGATGATTAGGAGCAGATACGAGGCTCTATTCACAAGACAGCCCACCCTTCGTGAGATCATGGCCTCTAGAGATCAGCATTAGTTAGGATGATTCTTACTAGAGATACAGTGCCACAGAGATGCCCTGCTCCAGCCCACCTGGCACCACAGCAGCTCCGATTGGCAGGAGACAGACACAGCTCACTGATTTCTTTACTCCACGACATGCACTGGCCCCCCCACCTATTGTCACTCAGAGAGGGGTGACTCTTCAGCAGGCTGAGACCTTTCGTGCTAGGAGATGACCCCGAGCTAGAGGCTATCAGACACAGAGATTACACAGTCATCAGATTGCAGAAATAGAGACTCACTATGGTCGAGCTATTGAGGGCAGATGAGCTGAGATGATGTCTGAACCCAATGCAGTCATTCGAGCAGCCCTGACCCCACTTCGACCTATGTACCACATACTACATCCACATATGAGCACTAGTTGGGGGTTTTATGCCGCTTGGATGCATTCTCATACTTGTATCACCCTCTTGCATATAGGCTACCATAGAGATAGCACCCCCATATACCCCCCCTCACAGACTCTCTACACGGACGTTTCGGAGACTTTGGTTTTCTTTTCACCTAGTTTTGCATCAGTTTTCTTTTTCTGCACGCTTTGTTTTTCCGTTTGATCGGAGACACAAACAGACGTTAAAATTCTCCCTCCCTCCCTCCCTCCCTCCCTCTCTCTCTCTCTCTCTCTCTCTCTCTCTCTCTCTCTCTCTCTCTCTCTCTCTCTCTCTCTCTCTCTCTCTCTCTCTCTCTCTCTCTCTCTCTCTCTCTCTCTCTCTCTCTCTCTCTCTCTCTCTCTCTCTCTCTCTCTCTCTCCCCCCCCCCCTCCCTCCCTCCCTCCCTCCCTCCCTCCTCCCCCCCTCGAAATGACATATTAATGTCTTGAAAAGGTAAAAAACACCTAGAAGACTGAAAAATTGCATCTTGGTGGATGTAAAAATTTGTCTGTGTGAGATGAAACGAGATAAAGGATAATATTATTAAATGAAATTGTTTGAGGTGATAAAAGCTATCATGGATTCTAAACAATGGAAAAGCCAATAGGAATCTAATAGATAGTGAGTATCGTCTGGTATCAGATGCCAAAAATCAATACATAAGAAGGAATTTGTAGCTAGATGGGGTAATTTTGTAGATAGATAGATAGACAGACAGACAGAGAGAGAGAGAGAGAGAGAGAGAGAGAGGCCAGAATGACGAATAAGAACAAAGAATCATATCACGGTGGATCTGATACAATATCTGGATTGAACAAAAGAAATAACTTCCTTAATGCCTTACAGCTTCATGACGTCCTTATAAACTTTTCCTTTTATCACATGAATGCCTGAAAAATTCATAGATGGAGAGTAGTCTGTACACTTACAATGGATTATATTCAAGATTGATCACTTGGTGCTCTATCCCCCTCCTGCAGCTACCCAAGAAAACACCCGAGTAAGTGCATTATAGAAAATCATATAAAAGGAACAGCGTAACATGCCAATAAACACATCCGCTCACACAACTGCATAAAACACACATGATCAACAAACACAAATAGAGGAAGAGAAGAGCAGAGACTGGTCTTGTTCATACAAATGCGCAATCATTTGCCAACACCAGAGCGTAAGATAATATAAAGCCAACTTGGACCCTCTGGCTGATGACTCTTTGGCTTTGAGATAAACCCAGCGCCACCACATGGAAGCAGCTGAAGTATAGTCCTGACTTCAGCTGGTTCAACAACTCTGGTCTGCAAACCATTCTTCCTCATTATCAAAAAGTACCCTGCTTTTGCTCCACTTTAGTGCTGTGTTTCTGTATTTTCTGTTTTGCTAACTATGATCTGCAAACCATTCTTATTCATTGTAAAAAAAAAACCCTGCTTTTGCTCCACTATATTTTGAGTGGCAATACCATGATGCTGCATCCTATTGCACATCATTGTTGTACATGTTTATGATACATACATGAATTAAGAGTTGAAGTATTTATCAAAGCATGTCCTATTTCTGAGCATTCAATTCCCCATAGTTTTCACAGCATGACCAGGATTCTGACACTTGCCATGATGCAGATATTGACACATGATTTGAGTGTATGAAGAAGCCAGAAAAAATGATTCTATATTCTTGCTTGCCCTTTTTGCAATTGGTGATAACCTATGTTGTCCACCAACATTGCATAATGACATTGGATTTTAATATCTAAAGTACTGTCTGCTTCATATGCAGATATTATCCAGCAAAAAGATGTTACATTATCCTGCATATAATTCCTTCAAATGATCAATTTGTTCTTCTTTCGGTCATTTATACACAGTTTCTGTACAGCGAGAGCACCACGCAATCAGCAAACATGTTTTCAGTGAAATTAGCCACTATCAATCCTGCAAGAGCACTCTCCATCTTTAAAGACATGAACACACAGCTCATCTGTTATTATTATTTCACGTTTCTCAATCTTTGATATGGCTGACGAAGCACTGTGACAATCAGCACACATTCGCAGGTTCTTGGAAACTCGAATAGAAGCACCTGCTGGAGTGCTTAATAAGCCAAATGCTATAGCCTGTTTTTCACAATGCCCACACAACACATTTTCTTTATCCTCATCTGTCCCTGGCTGTAGAACAAGATCAACAATTGGAGTGTGTCCTTCACTCTTCATTTTAACAGACAATTCCTGAATCTTTGCGTTTATTTCTGGAGTGAGAATATCTCCACCAACAAACTCATACACTTGTTCACTGACTTCAATGTATGCCTTTCCTGCCTTTTTCCAAGCATTAGCGTAGTATCTCAGTTTCTCAACTTCCCAAGCACTATTGGCAAGTCCAGCATTGACATATATTTTTGCCATTAATATGAATGCGGCTGCATTCCTGCAATCCATGTGAGTGAGGTAATCGAAACATCTTCTTGCCATATCTAGATTGCTCCTACAATGAGAAAGCAAACACTGCCATCCTGCAGCGTCAATTGGAAAAGGGGATGTTTCAAACACATCTTCTGCTGCATCAAGATATCCTTTGCGAGCAAGCATCTCAGCTGTGCAAGTGAGATGTTCAAGTCTTTGAGGAAGGCCGAGACTAAACATCAATTGGAGATGACATAATCCCTCTTTCACCAAGCCCAAGTGTGCACAGGCAGAAAGCAAAGCAATGAATGTTACATGATTAGGTGTAATACCTGTTCTCTGCATATTCTCGAAGTACTCCAAAGCCAGATCATAATTATGATGACGAGCATATCCTGCAATCATTGAAGTCCATGTCACAATGTCTTTGGATGGTGCTTCACTAAATACTTGTTGTGCGTCAAAGATACTCCCACACTTCATATACATGTCAATGAGAGAATTGACAATTGTATTGTCCGAACTAAAGCCACTCTTAAAGCTCTCTTTGTGGATTCTTTTCCCTATACATAGGGCAGCTGTAGTCGAACAGGCCCTGAAGATGCTGAGAAAAGCAGCACGATCAGGTTTCACACTTTCACACTGCATTTTTGCAAACAGAACTAATGCCTTTGAGCTGTAACCATGCTGCACACATGCTTCAATCATCGACGTCCATGTTACTACATCACGCGAGGGTGCTGTATGAAACACGTGACTCCCATCATCAAAGTTTCCACATTTTGAATACATATCAACCAATGAGTTGATAATCAGAGTCTCAAAATCAAGCCCAAGTAGGACAATATAACGATGAAGACGCTGTCCTTCATCTAATGCATTGAGATTCTGGCATGCTTTTAAAATACTTACAATTGTTATATGGTTTGGCAGTACACATTCTTCCTGCATTTGCTGAAAAAGCTGCAAGGAATTTTCATATTGGCAATGCTGGATAAGCCCAGAGATAAATATTGTCCATGTAACAACATCACGCTGGGGCAAGGAATTAAAAACTTTGAATGCATCTATTATATTGCCACATTTTATGTACATATCAATAAGATTGTTCATAATCATGATGTCAACCTCTAGAGCTTTTTTAACGATGGTGTTGTGTATCAGAAGACCTTCATTGATTGCCCTGACTTTAGAGCATGCATTCAAGCTTGCACACACAGTCAATACGTTGGGCTCCTGTCCTTCTGTTTGCAAATGATGAAAAAGCTGAAGGGCTACTGCACTCTGCTCATGCATAACATGTGCTCCAATTATTGCATTCCATGTCACTATGTCAGGTGATTCAATGCTGTTGAAGACCCTACAAGCATCCCCAAAACTTCCAGACTTAGCATACATAGTGACAAACGTATTCATGATTTTTAATTCTCTATCAAATCCAACTTCAACAACAATGCTATGCACAAGCCTGCTCTGATTTAGATCATCCACCTCACCGATACCTTTTAGTATACTCATAGCTGTATTCATGTTTGCTTCCATACCAGCCTCCTTTAAGTCTTTAATCATTAAAAGGGCATCAGTAATATGGCCATGATATGAATACGTGGCCATCATAGCATTCCAAATACTAATATCTTTCTTCGGAGACTTTTCAAACACGGTTATTGCATCTAATAAGTATCCACTGCTTCCATACATATCAATCAGTCTCGCAACAATAGATAAATCCAAATCCAGTCCCCTTTCAATCACTTCTTGTTGGACTGCTCTTCCCTGTTCTACATCTGAAATGTTTGTACACAGCCTTAGGATACTGATGTACGTGATTCTGTCACCTTCCACACCATACTGGTGCATCTGATGGTAAAGTGTAAAAGCTTCTTTGATTAATCCATTTTCAGCATGACCAGTTATCAGTGTATTCCAAACAGCCACAGTTTTTGTGGGTGCAGTGTCAAATACTCTCTTTGCATCTTCATTATTGCTGCTATGACTGTACATGCTGATCAAAGCACTTACAATGAACAAATTTGACCCCAGACCGCTATGAATGACATGCGCATGGATTAGCCTGCCCTGATCTAAAGATGGTAGCTTAGAACTAGCTTTAAGAACCACCACTAAGATATGTGCATCTGGTATGACATTAGATTCCCACATCTGGTGATACAGTTTGATGACCTGCCAAGCATTTCCGAATCTTGCATGTGCTAAAATCATTGCACCCCATAAAGAAACACTTGTTGTAGGAAATTTACCAAATGCTTGAAGTGCTTCTGATAAGCTTCCACACAGGAGGTACATGTAGACCAACTGGCTTGCCAGTTTGAAGTCTGTATCACAACCAAGTCTGATTAATAGGTGGTGTACCTTCCTGCCTGCAGCACAGTCGATTTTATTCATACACATCTGCAACATGCAGGATAATATATGGGTTGATATATACAACCCTTTCTCATCCATAAAATTTAATGCATTCAAAACAGAATAAAATTTCCCGTCACTGCATAATCTTTCAAGGTAGGTCAGGATAAGAGCAGCATCCATTGAGAGCATGCTGTGTGAAACACAACAGACACCAGATTAGTTTAGTATTTTTAAATAACACTAAATCCCCTGTTAAAAATAACTTTTTTAATTTAAAAAAAAAAAAAAAAATTTAAAAATAAAATAAAAAATAAAATTATATATATATATATATATATATATATATATATATATATATATATATATATATATATATATATATATATATATATATATATATATATATATATATATATATATATATATATATATATATATATATATATATATATATAGTGAGATTTCATCAATTTCATTCTTCACTGTGTCAAGTTATCTGTGCAAGAGTACATGTAAAACATTGTGTTAAAACAGCACGGTCATGTGTATGCATATGTTGTAGATATACACAAAACAGATGTCCTTGATTATGAATACATTCACACAAAATTTGTAAGGGGCCTATATAAAATATATGACGTATATGGATCCTGTAATCATCTCATCCCCTTATCCGATCTCAGAAATGCAGAAAGGTTACGACAGAATGTTACAGGATAGGGCAATATCACTAATTTCAGGAACACATGGGAGAAAAGCACTTAATACCAGATCACATCTCCACAGCATCAGCCTCCAAAGACTTAAAAAGCCTATTTTCTTTTGATATGCTTTATTGGATTCACTAGTCTTCTTCCTTGTATTCAAAAAAACGAAAAGTGGGGGGGAGTGGGAAACTGCCCAGTAGCAAATACTATATCAGGCAGATATGGTATATGGATTCTGCCTCATGCTAAAAACTGTCCAATAACTATAGCTTCAGAGTAACAAAGCACAGGAGCGTATAGCAGCATTTACACATGTTAAAAGCTAGGAGATGTCTAGGAACAAAAAGGAAAAAAACGCATGATGTAAGGTATGTACCAAGCATCAAGAAAAGTTTATTGTCTGTTGGGCAAAAATGGATATGCATGGATATAGTACCCTCTTTGAGAAGGGGTCATGGAAGCTTATCAAAGGCTCTTGGCGGATTGTTAAAGGTACAAAGAAAGGGACTGTTTATTGCTTGCAAATTGCATGGTAAAGCCTTGCTGGGCAAGTTTATTGCTTTGGTTGAAATCCATTCACATATGGAATCATGGCATAAAAGGCTTGGCCACATGAACCAAAAAGGCCTTGATAAACTATGTAATTTGGACAAGCTTGATGCTGAAGGCTCAAAACTTGATTTTTGTAATGAATGCCAATATGGTAAGCAAGTAAAGAATTCCTACTACTCTTGTGTCTCTCGTAAGTCTAATGTGCTTAATCTTGTTCATTTTGATGTTGTAGCATGCCCACAAAATCTATGGGGGATGCTCTTTAGTTTGTTTCTTTTGTTGATGACTACTCTAAGATGACACCCAAATAGGTAGAAAGTTGAAATGCTTACGTAAAGATAATGGAAGTGAGTTTACAAGTGTTGAATGCAATAGATTTTGTGAAAATCTTGGTATTAAGAGGAAGCTAACAGTCCCATACAGCCCCGCTTCCAACAATGTGGCTGAAAGGTATAATAGGACTTTATGTGAGAGGGTGAGATGCATGCTGTTCACAGCTAATCTC
>CM035428.1:152229803-152252303 GCA_020310875.1 Ceratopteris richardii
TAGAGAGGCCATTCACCTACTTACCTCATTCACCATCCCAACCATACGCATTGGGGCCGATCATGCATACCTCGCTCTCTCCCTCAAGGGAGACACCCCTACACGCACACCCGCAGCACGCATCCCACACACCACCATCCACTTCACACACAAGCTAGCTCACATATATGCAGTCCAAGTCGAGAAGGGTCTTCTCTTGCTTCACCCTCACACTCCACTATCCCTACTCACCTCACAGATAGCATCAGTTCTTCAGACATCCTCCATCAGCTCCTTCCCACACACCATCCATTCTGGTCACACACCTCCTCCCGAGACTATGCCACAACATCGTTCGTATGATGAGGAATGCAGAGATACTTACCGCCGACTACCAGCTCAGCGAGCATTGGGAGAGATCACAGAGAGACAGGCCATGGGACGGATGAAGACTCTCACACGTCGGAAGAGGCAAGCCTTTGAGGAGGCACAAGTGCTTGAGCTATACTATCTCTTTATGAGTATGGACAGTGCCGCAGCATGGCGTACCCTACGAGAGCCACGCCCGACCATACCTATTGGGGACCTACACACATGGCATGATTATGCTCAGAGATTATATGAGGTGCCTGGGAAGCCTCCGATTCCCCTAGTTCTTCTCTTTTCACAGCAAAGATGGTTGAGAGGGCCATAGGACGACTGCGACATGGACATTCGACAGACCATACGGGATTGCAAAGCGAGCATCTCATATATGCAGCCTCCACTATAGCCCCGTTGATTGCACATGCCTTCAACCGGGCTATAGGGGAGGGCTTCCCAGGGGAGTGGACTAGGCACACCATTGTGCCTATCCACAAATCTGGCGACACCCTGGACCCAGGGAATTACAGGACCATCATGATTGGTCACACCATGGCCAAACTATACGGTGCCATACTTGAGGCAGAGCTCAGCTCATATGCAGAGACTGAGGGGCTACGAGCACGAGACCAAACAAGTTTTCGGCGAGCTTTCTCTACTATTGATCACATCTTCATTTTGCGTTGCCTCATTGATGGGGCAAGGGTGCAGAAGAAGAGACTATATTGCTGCTTTGTGGACTTCCGCAAAGCTTTCGATACAGTGCCACGAGAGAGGCTCTTCCAATGCCTTCAGAGCTTGGGAGTACCATCAGGGATGATTTGGGCCATCTATGCATTCTATGTGCAGGTGACTGGGAGAGTACATTGTCCAGGAGGTATGTCTGAGGCCATTGCTAGCACCATCGGTGTTAAGCAAGGCTGCCCGCTCTCTCCCACTCTATTTGGTCTCTACATCGATGAGATTGAGGACTACATTCTGCGAGCTGGAGGAGGGGGTGCAGACCTCACAGGTACACCTGTCCACATTTTATTATATGCCGATGACATTGTCTTGATTTCAGAGTCACCCGAGGGATTACAACGCCACTTGGATGCCCTCGATGAGTTTTGTACACAGAGGGGCTTGACAGTAAACCTTGGCAAGACCAAGGTCATGATCTTCCACACCTCCCCCTTGGTGAGGAATGGAGCAGGATTCAGAGCCGGCGGTGGACAGATTGAGGTGGTCACTTCCTATGTCTACCTCGGAGTCACATTCACGAGCTTACCTGGCTCACCAGGCACACTTCCAGGAGCCCCGCACGAAGGGGTGGCTATTTGACACACTAGTCCGACCAGCTATGATGTATGCTTCGACAGTTTGGGCCCCAGGCCTCACAGTCACCCAGTGGAGTGCGATCGAGAGGCCCCAAGTACGTATGATCTCGCGACTATTTCGCGGGAGACAGTCGGTACCACATGACATCATCAGGGCAAAGCTCGTTGCACCACCCATGGTAGTAGATGCACTATTCCAGACTATCTTCTTTATTCAGAGGATGAGGGAGCTCCCTACAGACAAATTCACACGCAGAGCTTTTGAGGCATCTATACAGATATCAGAGTCAGGATATGAGAGAGATCGGTACACTCAGGTTAGAGTATGGTTTGATACTCATGGGCTTGATATGGACAGATTGCCGCCTTTTCAGTACGACCTAGACTCACCTCACATCCACCTCTCTCGTCATGAGAGGAATGTTGTGCTGAGACAGGATCTTTGGAAGCTCTACATTAGTCAGACATGGCACACACCACACATGGGATCGAGACTATTGCACTATCAAGACTAGTTCTTAGACATCCTACCGGACGGTTTCATCCGGCGGCCACGTTACATG
Source organism: Ceratopteris richardii (assembly GCA_020310875.1). Classification (NCBI taxonomy): domain Eukaryota; kingdom Viridiplantae; phylum Streptophyta; class Polypodiopsida; order Polypodiales; family Pteridaceae; genus Ceratopteris; species Ceratopteris richardii. The sequence goes on from CM035428.1 coordinate 152,232,028, forward strand.
GATACTTACATGCCTCATAGCTCGAGGGTAGCGATTGGCCAATTGAGAGTCTCATCACATAGACTAGAGATTGAGACGGGCAGAGCCGCAGACATTCCCTGAGAGGAGGGAATATGCAGGGTTTGTAGAGTAGAGATGGAGGATGAGGAGCACTTTGTATGCAGATGTAGCGCATATGATGGCATCAGAGGTAGATACGGTACTCTATTTACAGGGCAGCCCACCCTCCGAGAGATCATGGACTCTAGAGATCAGCGACAGCTCGGGCGATTCCTACTAGAGATACAGAGTCACAGAGATTCCCTACTCCGGCCTACTATAGCAGCCCATACAGGAGGGAGACAGAGTCAGCTCACTGAGTTCTTTATTCCACGACGTGTTGCAGCCCTCCCCCCCTCAGCCCACACACCGAGAGGGATGACTCTTCAGCAGGCTCAGACTGCTCGAGCTAGGAGACGACCCCGTGCTAGAGAATATCGGGCCCCGAGACATCACTGACATCAGATTGCAGAGATCCAGGCTAGTCACCATCGCACCATGGAGGAGAGACGATTCCAGATGATGGCTGATCCCGCTGCAGCTTTCACGATGGCCCTGACTCCACCTCCACCTATGTATCACATCTTACACCCGCCCACTAGCACACGATGGAGTTAGTTAGTGGTTTCAGATGCATTCCCATGCTTGTTGTACTACCCCTTTGCATATAGACTATCATAGATATCGCACTCCATACACCCCCCCCCCCCAACTTTCATGGGTATCTCCACACGCATATCACAGAGATATGTATCAGCTTTACCAGTTTCTTTTTCAGCACTTTTATCTTCTCTGATAGACAGAAAATACACCCATGAACATGGATTTGTCTCATAGGCCGAGTTCGGCCTCCTAATAGACGTAAAAACACTTTCTTCTTCTTTCTTTCTTCTTCTTCTTCTTCTTCTCTCTCTCTCTCTCTCTCTCTCTCTCTCTCTCTCTCTCTCTCTCTCTCTCTCTCTCTCTCTCTCTCTCTCTCTCTCTCTGTGCTTGAGACTAAAAAAGATGGATGGGTCGAAGTTGTCAAGAAAAACCTTCGACAGAAAGCAAAGAACACCACCCACCAGGAGGAGATCCACATAGTACACACCACCATTGAGGAGGAGCGGATGCGACAGGCCCGAAAAGGCTCAATCTTCGTGTCTCTGGCCTCACAGAGATAGACAGATCACCGGAGCAGGACGGGCGTCGCTTGTGCACACTACTTGGATACCGCACGGATGGGCCTCTTCCTTTCACCAGAGCCTGGAGAGAAGGACGAGACACTACGCGGAGAAGAGTACTTATCCTTCAGTTCTCACATGAGGCCGGGAGGAGAGACTTCCTCATACGACGAGCGGCACTACGCACTATGCCGGGCACCCCGATCTATTTGGATGACGATCTCACACAGATGCAGGTAGAGCACAGATGCGCATGCATGCCACGTGTCCTCCAAGCCCGACAGGAGGGACAGCGTGCCCTATACAGAGACGATCGTGTCATCATCGATGGAGGACCAATTGACTAGGGATTCACGGCCTATGAGACAGCACAGCAGGAGGTGCGCTTTGCAGTCTAGAACTGCAATGGATCTTTGTGGACACATCCAGGACACCTCGAGGAGGTGATGGAGGGCAGAGACATGTTCTTCTTGACAGAGACACATGAGAGCCCGGGGAGGAGCCTACCGAGGATTGAGGGCTATATGTGGGAGTGAGTTCACTGCCGACAGATGAGACAACACACCACACGAGGATCAGGAGGAGTAGCCGTGCTCTATAGATAGTCGTTACAGCAAAGGGTACAGGTGGTTGCCAGAGACCCAGAGGCGCGATTCATGTGGATACGCCTCCAGCTATCGGAGGAGAGAGCAATGTATTTCGTCGTCAGCTATATTGCACCCATCGACTCGCGCTTCACACATTCCCATGAGCAGCCCTCAGAGAGGGAGGGACTAGACACCGCATCGCCATATGACTGCCTCAGTGACACCATTATGGAGTACACCGGGATGGGCGAAGTCTTCCTTGTAGGAGACTTCAATGCCCGCACTCAGAGCCACCAGTGTGATATCTATGACTTTGATGACCCTGAGATGCTTCGCACCATCGAGGACAGGTCTACACTCAGAGCCTCAGTCGACCCCGCCACACCCACCTCATACGGCCGACACCTACTCCAGATGGGAGCAGCATACCGTCTCATTATATATAATGGGATGGCAACCTGGCCCACCTCGGGTGGTCTCACCTACATTCCACCCACGACACCGCATGGAGGCAGTGTGGTAGACTATGTTATCGGACCCCAAGAGGCGACACATCTCATCACCTCATTCACCATCCCACCCACACCGATTGGAGCTGACCACGCATATCTCGCCCTATCCATACATGGCACACCATGCATATCCCACCCTGCCACCATACCGCCACATGCCCATACCACCATTCACTTTAGACATGAGCTAGCACATATCTATAGTTCCCATGTTAGAGAGTGCATCTACTCCCTTGATCCCTCCGCCCCATTGGATACCCTCACCTCCCACCTCTCCTCGATCCTCCACACATCCGCTACTCTCAGCTTCCCATACACCACCCACAACACCGCACATCCGACACGGTTGGGGCATACACCCCAAAATAGGTGGTACGATGAGGAGTGTAGACGACTATACCAACATCTCAAAGCACAGAGTATTTTGGGATCCATCATAGAGAGGGAGGCACGACAACAGACGCAAGCCCTCACACGCCCGAAGTGGCGAGCTTTCGAGGAGCGACAGGAGGCAGAGCTGTTTGACCTTCTCATGAGTAGGGATTGCGCCACTGCGTGGAGGGCCCTATGCGAGCCACGCCCACCTACGCCCATAGCAGATCCTCAGACCTGGCACACCTACGCCTAGAGGTTATATGACGTCCCAGGACAGCTTCCATTGCCGATCCCTCCCACACCGCGTCTTGTGATATCTACCCTATTCACGGCAAGCATGGTACGACAGGCTATCCATAGGCTACAGCATGGCCGTTCAGCAGACCACACAAGACTATAGGGCGAGCACTTTATATACGCAGTCGATGTAGTTTCCCACCTGATCGCCCATCTCTTCAACCGTGCTTTGGTTGAGGGATTACCTGACTTGTGGACTATGCATACCATTGCGTCTATCCATAAGTCCGGTGATATGATGGACCCAGGGAACTATAGGACTAGTATGATAGGCCACATCTTCGCCGAGATCTATGGGGCACTATTAGAGGCAGAGCTAAGTTCGTACGCTGAGGCACCTGGGATCAAAGCACCCAGTCAGGCAGGCTTCGGTCGCACTTTTTCCACTATCGACCATATCTTCATACTTCGTTACTTGATTGAGAGCGCGAAGGCGAGGAAGCAGAGACTATACTGTTGCTTTGTGGATTTCTGCAAAGCCTTCGACATGGTCTCTCGAGAGAGACTACTACGGAGACTCCAGGAGTTACAGATACAATCAGACATGTTATGGGCCATCCATGCTTTGTATGCACGAGTCAGAGGCAGGGTGCGCTGCCCCGGCGGCCTATCAGACAGCCTTGTTAGCACCATTAATGTGAAACAAGGTTGCCCTCTCTCACCCACTCTCTTTGGTCTCTACATCAACGAGATCATTGCAGTCAGGTGCGTTCAATTCGGTGCACGTAAGGTGCGTGAACCGAATGGTATGGTATATATATATATATATATATATATATATATATATATATATATATATATATATATATATATATATATATATATATATATATATATATATATATATATATATATATATATATGTATGTACACTCACACACACACACACACACATATATATATATATATATATATATATATATATATATATATATATCAATGGTGAGAGAGAGATGACATGAAATCATAGATTAATGTCTATAAACAGTAAAAATGATATGAGACCAACAGTTACAACTTGTCAATATGATACAATGTGTATGTGTACTTTTATGTAAAAATGCATAGATGCTCATGTCATATTCACCTGCAATATACACTATTACCAAAAGAGATTGTAGAGTTATTAACGAGTCAAATATACATACAACTTAGAAAAGCACACATTTTTGTGCACTTCTTCCTTCTACATCCCCATTATAAACACTATGTTCTGTAAAAATGAGGCACCAACAAACAAGAATAGATATTTAGAGGCATATCCACAACAAAATACATTCATCACATAAATTTGGGAGCAATTTTAGGGTTTGTGACCAAAAACAAAATTCAGCACTTTTTCAAAGAACCGCATTATAAGGTTCGTACCGAATTGAACGAACCGGAAAATGGTACCGGAGGATAAGGTGCGCAAACCGGAGCAGCTATGAACGAGATCACGGACTATATACAGCGAGCAAGAGGGCTAGGAGGAGACCTCGGAGGTACGTCAGTACACATATTATTATATGCTGATGACATTGTCCTGCTTTCAGAGTCAAAGGAGGGCCTACAGTCACATTTACAGGCGCTCGATACCTTCTGCATGGAGAGAGGACTCACAGTGAACCTTGGCAAGACCAAGGTCATGATCTTCCATACCTCTAGGACAATACGCCATCGTGCCTCTTTCACCGCAGCTGGAGGACAGATAGAGGTAGTGGACTCCTATGTCTACTGAGGTGTCACCTTCTCGAGCAGCACAAGGTATTCTCCATGGCCAGGCAGCGAGAGATAGATTGATGCGAGGCTACGTGGCACTTGCAGGATTGGAGAGACGCTCCTTTCAGGCACATTTTCAGGAGCCCCAGACTAAGGGGTGGCTCTTTGATACTCTAGTGACACCCGCATTAATGTACTCAGCAGCAGTATGGGCACCAGGGATCACCGAGGCGATGTGGACGCGGATTGAGAGGCCCAAGGTCACCATGATCTCACGCTTGCTCCGCAGCAAGCCCTCCGTTCCACACGACATTATACGAGTTGAGCTTGGCACGCCACCGATGCTAGTGGAGGCCCTCTTTGAGCTGGTGACCTTTATTCTAAGAGTCAGAGAGCTCCCCACCAGCCGACTCACCAGGCTTGCATTTGAGAGCTCTAGACATTTGGCACGGACAGGGCATGAGAGAGTATGGTATGCACAGACCTACCGATGGTTGGCAGACCATGGCATGAGCATTACCGATCTCCCCCCTTTTCAGTATGACCTCTCTTCCCCCTACATTACCCTCTCTCGTTCAGAGAGGAACAGGATCATCCGTTAGGACCTACTACATATAGACATCAGGGAGACATGGATAGCACCACGGGAGCCTCTTCCCACAAAGAGACAATACTACAGAGAGCACTTCCTGACTGTGACAACGGATGGTTTCATCCAGAGACCACGATACATGGATACATACATGGCTCGAGCAGAGAGAGTGGCCATTGGGAAGCTCAGAGTATCATCACACAAGCTCGAGATTGAGGTTGGGCAAGCGACACATACCCCCAGGGATGAGAGATTATGCAAGATATGCCGAGAGGATGATGGTTGCACAGACACGAGATTGGCTGGCCCACCATGGACTTAACATAGACAGACTACCACCAGTACGTTATGACTCCCATGCCCCCACCTACTCACTCTCCCACCAAGAGAGGCATAGGATCATTCGTCAGGAGATATGGCATACATACATACAGAGGACATGGGTCAGCCCGAGAGATCCATTGCCATCGAAAACTCTCGATTATCGTAAGCATTTCCTAGAGATCTCAAATCAGGGCTTCATTGAGATCCCACGTTACATGGAGACATACCTACCACACCATCTTTGTGTCGTCATTGGGAAGCTTCGAGTTTCATCACATTAGCTCGAGATCGAGAGAGGTCGAGCAAGAGGAGTCCCCCGAGAGGAGAGGTGGTGCCCAGTTTGCCATACAGAGATAGAGAGTGAGGAGCACTTGATTACGAGATGCCCGGCATACTTAGACCTACGAGCACAATTCCAGATTGAGGAGTCACTCAAGTTGTGCATGACCATAGGTGACCAACGGAGGGTGGGTCATTCACGGAAGCATATGAGAGACGAGAGCAGATGTTACAGCGCACACATCAGACACAGGCGGGTACCCAACAGACTATTACTCAGTTCTTTCGACGACTTGAGCCACATCAGACAGACCAGTCTTCAAGAGGCATAAGGGTCACGCTCGAGCAGGCAGCGCCACAAAGAGTGCGACGCAGATCATGTACGATTGGTACCGACGACCATGACTGCATCATGAGGATATCTCTCGCATCAAGATAGCCCATGACCACATGATGGAGCATCGGTGCACCACCACCACTTGGGTCTCCCCCTTGCACGAGATGTGGAGTCCCCTGCCGATGTAGCATATACTCCACCCTCCTCCACCCATATGTGCCAGTTAGGGTATACATATTCACTCCCACATATGTTCCCATGTAATAGGTGGCCATTATCTGCCGAGTCAGAGCCACGCTCCCCCCACGCACCACTACTTTATCTCCACTACTCCATCATTGCTAGGTACACCATCATCTTGCTGTTTTCTGCCTACATAGTTCTTTTCTGTAGTGAGCACTTTTCTTTTCATCGATACACAAAGATGACCCCAGCTTTACATGGTTTTGTCTCATAGGCCAAGTTTGGCCTTTTGGTAGACGTTAATATGACTCTCTCTCTCTCTCTCTCTCTCTCTCTCTCTCTCTCTCTCTCTCTCTCTCTCTCTCTCTCTCTCTCTCTCTCTCTCTCTCTCTCTCTCTCTCTCTCTCTCTCTCTCTCTCTCTCTCTCTCTCTCTCTGTGTGTGTGCATATGCAAAGTCACATTTCTATCGGTCCATATTTTTATATAATCTATCTAGCTATCCTCAAACTCAATGTTGGTATATTGTTTCTTTGATCTCCACAAAGGGCACAATAGGTAGAGAATGTGAACAACAGCATGGATTGGTCTATGGAACTAATCCCATCTCCCCTTAACAACATCACATAAAGTTGTCGATCTATTTTTCTTTTTTAAGTAAATTAAACAAACATTTTTATATAAGATTTAAAATCTAATCTAAAAAATTGACCAACAACAAATTTACAAAAGCACTTACACATCATCATACAAACCTTGTACTTCTTTAATGCATTCTTGTATAGGGCCAAGATACTCTTATACAATTCCAAGTATGCTTCCCTCCATATTTGTGATCTAAAGTACCATATACAATGGCTTTAGAAACAAATAACACCTCTTAGCTTTGACCAAAATAACTCATCCCCTACGACAATGGATAAGAACTCTATGAATAAAGGATCGGCAGCTTTCACCTAAGAGTTCAGGTACCATTCCTTTGCCAAAATAGTTTGCAAAAAGTCCTTTTCTAACCCTCAACATTCTATCAACAACTATGAACATATAATAAAATCCTATTATAGAGAGCTTTTGAAAATCCAATTTGTGAATAAAGGATTGTCAGCTTTCACCTCAAAGATATTATACCATTCCTTTGCCACAACAGCTCGCAAAAGCCCTTTTCTAATCCTCAACACTATCAACAATTATGAACATATAACAAAACCGTGTGATTGAGAGCTTCTGAAAATCCAATTGGCTATTGGCACAAAAATTATTGAGAACTTAAGGTTTACTCATCACAAATTTGGCAATAAATCTTTCCTTTCCAAAATTTGGCTCACCCATTGCATGTGACTTATATCCTCTATCATGAGATAAAGGCTATGTGATGCACATGGTCATTGGTATCCAAATGAAAATAATCTTAAGATACATGTCTTCAATCATCCCTTCCATGGAAACAAAATTGGACCAGTTGTCGATCACCACTTGCACCACATTATCAACACCCATATCTTTTATGACCTCTTCATATGAGAAAAAGTGTTTGCCACATTAAATGGGATACCATGTTGATATATTTAGGTAGTGATGTGTGTGAACACTCTAGGACCGCCGGGGAACTTTTTTCCCTCTTTAGAAGGTTTTTTTCCCCGGCTTGTATATATGTCTATTGCCCTAATGGGCTACTAATCTTTGTACATTCTCTAGTAATTCATTCAGTATTGTGTATTTGTGCTCCAAGCTTCTTCTTCTTCCTTGTGTTGTTCGCGTGCTGCCGCAGACATCTATCTCCAACAATTGGTATCAGAGCAGGTCGTCGCTTCATCTAGGGCGCCGTCGACACTCCTCCGTTTGCAGTCTCAAAATCGCACGAATTTTGGTGAGCATACTCAGCGTGTTTCCGAGATCAAAAAGGCTTCGCAATGCGCTTCCGAAATCGCGATCTGAGCTCGTTTCGGCCTCCGAACGCACTATCGCAGCGCTTGTGCAGGCTATTTCGTCTTTTTGTGCCAAAGGTATATACCAGTTTCTGTTCGTCAATATAAGCGTCTCGAAGTCTGCTACAGGTCTAGTGGAATTTGTCTGGGTAGTTCTGTTCAACTTTTTGAGATTCAGTCAATTTTCTGCATCAAGTATTTTAGTCACCGGCCATGGCTGAAAGCAGTGATGTATTCCATATGTTGGCTCTTGAGGATAAGTTGGATGGTACCAACTACCCATTATGGGCTTATATGATGCAATCAATTTTCTGCATCAAGTATTTTAGTCACCGGCCATGGCTTAAAGCAGTGATGTATTCCGTATGTTGGCTGTTGAGGATAAGTTGGATAGTACCAACTACCCATTATGGGCTTATATGATGCGACATGTATTGGTTGCAAAAGGATTGTGGAACATTGTGCAGGGTGTTGAAAGACGTCCTGTTACACCTCTGACTATAGGTACTGCAAATACAGGTGCTGGAGCTAAGGAAGATGGTGTCGAAGATGATATTCCGCAAATTCCTGTTCGTTCTGTTGTTCCTGCTGCACCTACTGCAGCGCAGATTCGCTGGGATGGCAGAGATGCCCAGGCACATGCTTTGATAGCCTTGTCTGTCAAACGTGCCATTATTCCTCACATTCGCTCTTGCAGAACAGCTAAGGATGCTTGGGATACACTTACCACATTGTACCAAGCTAGGAATGAGGCTCGTGTTGCTTACCTCCAAAAACAGTTGGAGAGTGAGCACATGAATGAAGGTGATTCTATGGACAGTTTCCTAACAAAAAGGAGCAGTTGATTTCTGCTGATGAGGTTATACCAGATAGCTCACTTGTGCAAACCGTTCTGAATGGTCTTCCTGATTCATATCAGAGTTTTGCTTCTACTCACTCTTCGGTTGATGATGAAAGGCAATCCAAATGCCTTGTCATTTGAGGAGTTAGTCTCTGTTCTGTTGCAGGAAGATCAGTCCAGGCAGAACAGGTCCATTATGCGTGTTGCAGATCAAGTTTTCCTGGCTAGTCAGAAAGGCAAAGGAAAATGGAGCTCTTCTACTAGTAAGCAGAAATCTACAAGTGCTGCACATTCGAAGAACCAAGACAAAGATGAGAAAAAATAAGAAAAGAAGAAATTGTTTTGTAAGTATTGTAAAGGGAATGATCATATCATAAAGAACTGTCCAAAACTGGCTGCTAAAGAGACAAAGAAGAAAGAGGCTGGAATGGTTGTTGCAGAGGCTTCTACACCAAAAACAGAGTCTGCAAATCTTGTGCAGGAAGAAGAATGGGCGTTTACTACTATCTGCAGTTTTGACCCATCTTCTCATGGTCAGTGCATGTCTTCAGTAGACTCAGATGTTTGGTATTTTGACACTGGGGCAACCAAACATATTACCTCGCAGTGCAGTTTCTTCTCTTCACTCGAGCCTTCCCCTATAGGGAATACTGTTACATGCGCCAACAACTCCTCTTATCCTGTTATGGGAGTTGGTAAGATCATTTTGACTATTGCTCATGGTAGTTCTTTCACATTGTCAGATGCTTTATTTGTGCCAGGGATCAAAAAGAACCTGTTATCAGTTTCTGCATTAGCCAAGATTTGCTTGGTTATGAAATTTGTTGATGACAGGTGTACAGTTCATGATCTATCAAATGGTGACGTGATTATTGCTTCTGGCATTTTATGTCGTGGGTTGTATAAGCTCATAGACTATGAAAGATCTGTAAGTGATTCAGCATATGGAGTAAATGATTCTCAGGCTATGTCAGATGCAAAGCTTTGGCATGCACGCTTTGGTCATCTGAATTTTGCTAGTTTGCTACGCCTGCAGAAATCTGAAATGGTGTCCTCTTTGCCCAAGCTTGAGGCACCTGGAAAACATGTTTGTGAAGGCTGTATTTTGGGCAAAATGCAGCGTTCCTCATTTCCAAAAGATGGTTCAGTTCGGGCTACTCAGAAATTGCAGCTTGTACATAGTGATGTCTGTGGTCCTATGCAGACACCCTCTTTTGGAATTTACTTTTACTTCGTGACTTTCATTGATGATTTTTCCAGGCATGCATGGGTATATCCACTCAAAGCAAAGTCCGAAGTGTTCATGTGCTTTAAACAGTTTTTGGTTTTGGCTGAAAATCTGTCAGCATGTAAAATAGGCACCCTTCGTTCTGATCGAGGGGGGGAATATATGTCTTCTGATTTTAATGCATTTCTGGTTGAACGTGGGATAAAGCACCAGTGTACAGTGCCGTATACACCTCAACATAATGGAGTTGCTGAACGAAAGAACAGGTAACTCATGGAGATGGCGAGGTGTATGGTCAAGAGTCAGGCTTTACCACATAGTTTCTGGCTTGAGGCTGTCATGTGTGCAGCATATGTACTGAACAGGTGTTCCACTAAAGCGCTGCAATCTATCACTCCATATGAGGCTTGGCATGACCGCAAGCCATCTGTTGCTCATCTTCGTGTTTTTGGTTGTTTGGCATGTGCTTTAGTGCCTGAACATCATCGCAGAAAATTGGATGATAAAGCAGTAAAATGTATTTTTGTTGGGTACAGTTCTGAAAGTAAAGGCTATCGTCTGTATCATCCGCAGACTAAACGCATTCTGGTTAGCCGTGATGTTTTTGTGGAAGATGCTATTCAGCCATTGCTTTCATGTACTAAGGAGACATCTGTTTAGCTCCAAAGACATGTATGATACTTTGCTTCCTCTTTTTACAGGTGGACAGTCTAGTGCTGGTCCTAATGAAGCAACTTCTCAGCCTTTGCAGGTTTCATGTGATGATGCAAATAATTCCATTTCTGATGCAGATGTACATGATGCACTTATTGATAAGAGAGTTGATATTGAGCAGGCAAGAACTATGCCAAAATGGTTGGTGCAGACTTTGCGTGACAGTAAATTAGATTCACCTCTATCATATCGTACTGGATCAGACTCTCATAGTGCCTCTTTTGCATCAGATTGCTATGCTATGGCTGCATCTAGTCCAGTGTGGTTAGCAACGGGATGGCAACGTCATAGGCAACGCATTAGCAACGTGTTAGCAACGTGAGGAAGTTGCGAACCTAAAGTTGCGAACCTAAAGTTGCGATAAAGTTGCCTATAATTCAATTTTTTTAATCAATTTTTTATTATTTTTTTAGATTTTCAATACCCTAACTGTATAAATCCTCTTATAAATGCTTTTATATATGCAAAAACACATATAAGCATTATATATCAACGTTTAAACATTTTATATATAGATCATTTGACGTCGACACCTGACCTGCATTTCAACTTAGAAATTTGATCACAATGTGAATGCACATTAACTTTTAAGTCAAGCACTACTAAATAGGAATACTCAATAAATTCACAAATCACCGTTAAAACTTAAATACTCAAGTGACAAGAATGGAGATGGAACTTGGAAGTGAGCAATGAGCACATGCCACAAAATACAATAATCAATTATAATGCAAAATCTAGGTACATGAGTCATCTCAAAAATTCAAAACAAAAGTAAAGAGTCAAGACAATCATACTATCATCTAAATGTCATAAATACATATCCAATGTCCATAACCACTAATGACTGATCAATGACTCATCAGTCATGACTCATGTGACATGTCCAAATAAATATACAAATATAAGTCAGTCCAAGAGTCAATCATCAGAATCTGACTCAGTATCTGATGAAAACTCATCCTCATCAGGCTCATCCTCATCCTCATCCTCATCCTCATCCTCATCCTCTCTACCATGTGGAGCAGAACTAGTAGAGGCCCTTGCAAATGCTAAGGCTCGTGATCGAGTACGTCTTTGGGAGCGAGTATGATGCTGAGGCTCGGTCAACTCCTGACATAACATGGTGTAAAGGTCCAACTCCTCTGAAGGTATAGTAGGCATCTCATGGACCTTCTCTATGTCAATGTGGTCAATGTTGACCTGTCGCACATCTGCTGTATGACCTCCGCTCTCCAAAAGGCACAAGTTGCAGTGGCAATATACTAGCCGCTCCAACTGTGCAGTAGATAAGCGATTCCTCTTCTTTGTGTGGAAGAGGGCCCAAGTGCTCCAATTTCTTTCACATGGACTAGCGCTACAGTCCTGTGAAAGAATGCGGATGGCAACTGATCTCTGCATGTTCCATAAAAAGTATGCATTATTTGCTTGAATTATGAGTTCAAAATTATGAATTAAAATTTAAATGAAACTTAGAAGTTTGTACTTACTACTTACCAACTCAGGTGCAGATAGGCCATATTTCTCCCACCAAGAAACAGGTGAAAACTGACTAGACCGGAGCATGGCGGTATCTTTCCCAAAACTACCCCCATAGTTCCGGAATAGTAGGAGCTGATCCTCAAGTGTCAAGAGCATATCAACATCATCAGGATATGATCTACCTATGTATGAAGTCCATGCACTGTCAAGCTCATGATCCAACATCTGCCTCTCAGTTCTCCATAAGGGGTGTAGAATGTGAGGCATGCCATGAATCGGTCGATGGAACCAACCCCATCGATCCCTCCAAGCCTATTTATCCAAGAGTCAAGAATCAAGAATCAATGTGAATGCATGTGACATGTCATTGATGATTGGTAATATAAATAAGAATAATAATATTTGAATGTAACATTATCAAAATGCATATGGCATACCTGTCTGAAGAAATAGAAGTGCATCGAGAAAGGGACTCCCCAACACGGTCCATATACTCGTAAACGAGGCCTATAGTACTCCCCTCCATGTCAACAATGCGTAGCATGGAGTATAGAGGCTTCATCACTCCCACCAAAGCCTCTACCTCTCTCCAAAATCTGTCACTCAAACATGTAATGCATACTGACTCTGCTTTACTACATGTATGGCCACTCCATGCAAGCCACTCCTGAGAAACAACTCTATGCATAAGTGATTGCCTCACTCGAAGCAATCTCTCCATCACAATGCACATATAAGCAAATCTGGTCTTTGCTGGCCTAAGAAGTTCCAAATCACTGTATGATCTGAAAATGGAAAGCAACTTTGGACCCTTCGTGAACAAGGTGACCACTCTCTGACATGTGGAAAAAATCTCATGTATCCAAGGGACCTTCCCAACATCCTCAATCAATAAGTCTATGCCATGAGCTGCACATGGAGTCCATACAATGGATGGGAACTCCTTCTCTAACATCCGCCCCATGGAAACACAATTACTTCCGTTGTCCGTTATGACTTGGACAACATTCTCCACTCCAATCTCAAAGACTGCCTGTCTGATATGTCCAAAAATGTACTCCCCTGTGATGGATAGGCCTGGAGTAGATGTATCAATGGCACGTAGGAACATGGTACCTTTGCAACAATGAACAAGTATATTATATACATTTCTTTTCCTAATGTCTGTCCATCCATCACACGTCAAAGTGAAGCCATATTTCTTCCAGGTCTCTGCCATAGGCTCCAATTGCTTTTGCACAATTTCTTTTGTTCTTCTCAGCTCACTTCCTCTTAGCTCTTCATAAGAAGGCCCTTCCCACTCAACCCCAAGCCTACTCACCATTTTCATGGCCTCTTTCCATGCGGGAGTGCGCACCACATTAAAACTTAAACCACATTTAATGAAGAGCCTCATAATACCTTGGGTGGCCTCATGCTTCCCTTGCTTTTGCAAACTAGCCCGTATGGATGAAGCATGTAGGCTGCCACGACCTGTAGAAATGCTCTGACTCTCCCGTGGTCTCTTTTGCTCTGATGCATGTGCTACCTCCTCTATCTCCAAGTCCTCAACAAGAGGGGCCAAAGGAAACTCCCCTTGAGATGCTTGGGATGAATGTCCTTGAGGAATAGAGCTCTGTGCACTACTATGTGTTTGTCCTGATGCTCTAACCCCTCTTCTCATTTCCCGTGCTGCAACCCATTCCAAAAGCTCTTCTTTCATCTTCTCTGGCATTGGTTTAGAGCAAAGACCAACACCTATACCTCCAAAACGTGCTAAATGTGCTTTTATTCTATCTACCCCTCCTGTCCCTTTGTACCCACACAAATTACAGGTCCATCTCTCACTACCTCCTGTTCCAAACTTTCCTTTGCTCGCGACATATTGCCAACAGCCTTGTTTAGCTCTAGGCATGATGGTTGACGGCTTTAAACTCTCTCTCTCTCTCTCTCTCTCTCTCTCTCTCTCTCTCTCTCTCTCTCTCTCTCTCTCTCTCTCTCTCTCTCTCTCTCTCTCTCTCTCTCTCTCTCTCTCTCTCTCTCTCTCTCTCTCTCTCTCTCTCTCTCTCTCTCTCTCTCTCTCTCTCTCGTCTCTCGAGTCTCTCTCTCGTTCTCTCTTCCCTGCTCCTTGCTCTGAGTGCTCAGTGCTCACTAATGTTGGTTGGAATGAAATGAGAAAGGGCCCTCCAGCGGGCCGTTTTCGGCCCGCTGGAAGGGCCCTATTTTTTTTAATTTATACGCAACGCGTTGCGAACGAGTACGCAACGCGACGTTGCGTTGCGTACGTTGCGAAAGTTCGCAACGCGTTGCGTATGCAACACTGATCTAGTCTCTGTGATGAGAATGAGCCTGTTTCGTTTGATGAAGCACAAAATTCAGAAAATTGGATGGCCTCTATGCAATCTGAATATGATGCTATAATGAAGAATGGTACTTGGTCTTTATGTGACTTTCCTCCTGGCAAGAAGGCCATTGGCACTAAGTGGGTATACAAGCTGAAGCATAAACCTGATGGTACAATTGACAGGTATAAGGCTATGCTTGTTGCAAAGGGTTATGCGAAGGAAAGAGGCATTGATTTTGATGAGACCTTTGCACCTACATGCCGTATGACTACTGTTCAAAGCATTTGTGCACTTGCAACCCATCATGGTTGGAATGTACATCAGTTGGACATTAAAACACCATTTCTGAATGGTGACTTGCATGAAGAAGTGTATGTTTTTCAGCCCCATTGCTTTGTGCAAAAAGGGCATGAAAACCAGGTGTGCAGGTTAAAGAAGGCATTATATGGTTTAAAGCAAGCACCACGTGCTTGGTATGAGAAGATACATGCCTATCTGATTGCACATGGTTTTGAGAACAGTCCAACTGAAAGCACCTTATATGTTAAGCGTGCTAATGATGTGCTTCTGATCATTGTTGTCTATGTTGACGACATGCTGCTCACTGGTCCTATTGAGAAGCATATTGCTGATTTTAAGGCTGATTTGCATGCCTCATTTGAGATGTCTGATTTAGGGCATTTGCATCACTATTTGGGCATTCAGTTTATGCAAGTTGATGGTGGAATGGCTTTGTGTCAAACGAAATATACTGACACATTATTGCAGCGTTTTGGTCTTGAAGACTGTAAGCCTATTGCCACTCCTATGGAGACAGGTTTACGATTGAGTCTTCATGGAGATGCATTTGATGATGTTCTCTATCAGCAAGCTGTTGGATGCCTGATTTACTTATGCATTACTCGGCCAGATATTCAATTTGTTGTCTCACATATGAGCAGGTTTATGCATTGCCCAGGAGTCAAGCATTGGCAAGCGGTTAAGCGCATCTTTCGCTACTTGAGTGGTACTCGGCTACTTGGGTTGTTTTATCCCAAGGGGGGATCACTACCGCCAGATTTGCATGCTTTTTCTGACTCTGATTGGGTTGGTTGCTATGACACTCGTGTGTCCACTAGTGGCTTTTTCTTCATGCTTGGTAGCTCATGTATATCTTGGTTGAGCAAGAAGCAGCCTACTGTGACCACTTCAAGTTGTGAGGCTGAGTATATGGAAGCTTTCACAACTACTGTTGAATGTGTGTGGCTCAGACGCCTTATGGCTGATTTGGGTGTTTGTCACTCTTCTTCCACCACCATCTTCACTGACAGTCAGAGCGCATTGGCAGTTGCAAGGAACCCTGCGTTCCATGCTCGCACTAAGCACATTGAGGTGCATTATCATTATGTCACGGAGAGGTTCTGTGCTGGGAGATCAGCTTGGCATATGTGCCCACGCAGGAGAAGATTGCGGACCTTTTCACGAAGGCTCTGCCTAGGGAGAAGTTTGAAGCTTTCCGCAAAGCTTTGGGCTTACTTCCTTTTGTGGAGTGATTTCCACATAGCTTGGCACTTCCTTATACACGAGTGCCAGCTACTTGTTCACCGCATCACTCCCAGGGGGGATTTGTTGATATATTTAGGTAGTGATGTGTGTGAACACTCTAGGACCGCCGGGGCACTTTTTTCCCTCTTTTTTTTCCCTCTTTAGGAGGTTTTTTTCCCCCGGCTTGTATATACGCCTATTGCCCTAATGGGCTACTAATCTTTGTACATTCTCTAGTAATACATTCAGTATTGTGTGTTTGTGCTCCAAGCTTCTTCTTCTTCCTTGTGCTGTTCGCGTGCTTCCGCAGACATCTATCTCCAACATACCATACACGATAACGAGCTTGGTTAGGTCTCGATTACCCTCTTCCATGGCTTTCTTGTATACCTTCCTTGACATTCCCTCATAAATATGGTCATCTCTGGAACTCGAGCCTTGCCTCTAGGATTCGGAAGTGCATAGGCACTTGTACTACTCATGTTCTCAATTAGTGGCACTTAAGATGCATGGGGTAAAACAATGACATCAGCACCATGAGCACTTTGGATCTCCTCATTGGCGGTATGTGATGATGCACGAAGAGGAATCTCACTCACTCCTTGGCTCAATTGAAGTTAGTCGTTAACTCCTCAACAACCTCTTGAGGGATGGATCATGGAGGGATGGATGCACATCTGTCAATGCCTTCATCTTTCAATCCAAGTGAAATTTGGTACGAGATGTCGTACCTGTATAGAATCCCATGCAATACTTGCATTGCCATTGATTGTTTCCAATGGGCTTCACATGGGTACGACTCGATTGGGAGCTCTAACCATTATGATAAATTATAAGGCAAGTTGCAAGGCGCAAATAGGGAGCTCCGAACCTACAACTAAGACATTCTCTTAGAGGTCTATTGCAAGCCCATAAAGCCCCAAGGGGAATCACACAAGACCCCAAAGGCAAGCAAGCAAAGCCTCAAGGGCAAGATCAAAAAAGGGCAAAGTGAAGCACTCGAAAAGGCTCAACTATAAATGCAAATTGAGGCACAATTGGAAAAAAAAAGTGGTGCCCTATATAAAACATGGCCTGAAAAAAACGTACACTTCGTTGTATTACTTACTACCCCAAATCTCAATGTTGCCTATGAACAAACACCATTTGCCCATCATCTCTTGATTTATCAAGAGGTCGATTTTCATATTGTAACAGAAAGATAGATCTTGAAGTGCTTAAAAACAAGTTTAAAGTTATGAGAGCATGTGAAAAGAATCATTCACCAAAGGAGCTCACCACAATATGTTAGGCTCCACATCAACTAAGGTACCCTATCTTTCCATCTTTTCATTCAAGACACAAAATGCGAACAACAACCATTTAAAAGCGCATATGGGAATAAGAACAAACTCGGCTTCATGCTTAACCCCTTTTAACCATCTAGACCATTGATGTCCTTCATTTAGTGTGAAGGCCTCATCTTTTACCCAACCACTCATAAGTAGTTGCATATACGTATTTGAGTCTTGTTAATGAGGCACCATAACATAGAAAGCAATGATTTGTGATTCAGGAAGGATGGATCAATCATCAGAACACATGCCTCGCAGCTATTGTTTGTAAACCTCACACAACTCTGAAAACAAATAGAATGCTCATACTTATGATCAGACAAACCAACTAAGCATCATCAAGTGTCAGAAATAAAACTGTTACAAGATGAAGAAACTCCTCTATGCAAAAATCATGAAATACATTAGTCTAATTCAACATGAAAACATGATTTCTTCCAACACAACATACAATTTTCTGATGCACTAGCTTACAGATGATACGAAAACGAAGAATAACGAAATGCATTACAAAGGTCTAGCAATGTTGTAAATTTGAAGTCAAGTGTCAGGATGAAGACCTTGATTCAGTACGTAATTTCTTTGAAATTATCTTCAAATATGATACACTTTGATATATGTATATGTATAAAAGTAGTTGTGATCAACAAATTTTCTGATATCACATGGCCCCCCTTAGCCATAAATACCCATGGACCAGCTTCAATCAATGACCACATCAAGAAAAATGAAGATACTTCCGACATCAGTTTAATACTGACAAAATCAAAGAAGAAATGAATGATGGATTTCAACACAAATATACTAATCATCTTCATAAGAACAAAGATCCATAGGCTTATGTTCACAGCTTCCATGTAAAAAGATGGAATGTGTACCTTTACACCCCCACATATTTCAGCATCATATAACTGCCAGTTTGTAAGAGAAACTTTTGGTTCTAAGATTGCTCTGTGATTAAAAATAAAACCATCATTTAGCTTATTGAATGTGTGTATGCATGTAAACTATGCATCTGACACATGCATTTAGTAGCATCTAAAATCTATTTGTATGCCTTAATACAGAATCATGCATTATACAATTTGAGTAATTTTGAAGAACATGTATACACTACATCCCAAGGTCATTCAAATCTTGATATATGAGATTTTTACTTCAGATGAGTATCTACCCATGAATTCTTGGATCCATTGAAATTGTTGACATTAGTGTGGTAAGAGCTGATGATGCTGGCTTCCATGGCACACCAGCCCTGCCAACAGGACCAGAGGCAGGAAAATCCTGTAGGTGGTTGGTGCTCAAAGGAGACACATCTGTAACTGGTGTATTCTGTGTCAAACAAGATGCAGCAGCAAGTGTCCCGAGGAAATGTGTCATTTCTCAACTCCACACAAGTAACCTGGTTACTCTCTCTGTTTGCTCCCATGCTAGCTAAATTTCAGATAAGATATTCACCATTAGAAATTACTAACACAAACCTTAAAGAGTATCTGCTGTGTACAATGAGCCCAACCTTGGTCTCTATGGAATGGTTTGATTTGATTTCTTTTGCAGGGATGTAGCATAATCTGAAAATCTTTAAGTCAATCGTGCCTTCCTTAAAATCAAAATCGTCATGGAAAAACTCAATTCGGTTCTTACTCTCTTCCATACGCAGCAGTGGCCTCTTACCAAATGGGCAAAGACTCTGCACATTGCAAGGAAACATAAATAACGAGAAAATAAAAAGCCCAAACAAGAATTAATAGTGAAAATGACATTGGCTATAATCGATTTATGGACATATAGCTTCATATATTCAAAATTATCTGGTATCAGGAACAAAAATTTAGAGAGACACACAGACACATAGATAAAAAATACAACAAACATACCCGAGAAAGACAAATCAACAGAGAGAACACATAAGAATACATGCAAGAATGAGCAAAAAAACATTTAAGATTAAGTGTAACATTTTTAGACTAGAAATCATTCACCGTTGTATATATTCATGAAAAAACATGAAAAATTCATTTAGATTTAGCCATAGATCAAAATTAAGTTTAGATCAAATAAATGATCAGAAATTATCATTTCACACATGAGAAATGAATCACATATTCTTGAAGTACTCAAAGAAATGAATCACATATGAGAAATGAATCACATATTCTTCAACCATATGTACGTTAAGTATATATGAGATTCTACAGAAATAATACTCAAACAATGATGTAAATATTGTGTTAAATCTTGAAAAAAAACCAAAAACTTACGTAAAACTTATGTAAATATTTATTTGAGTAAAATAAAAGAATTAAAAATAAAAGAAAATAAATAAATGAAAACTCTATATCAAAAATAAATGGAAAAATAAAAACAAAAATACAAAAAATTAGTCTAGGCTCATAGACTAGCTAGATCTACAAATACTCATCTAGATTCAAATGAGATAGATGAGGGACAACAGAAGATAGGATAGAGAAAAGAATTGAAACAAGTAACCAAAAGGTTAATTTAAAAATAAATGAT